>NQII01003294.1:0-74359 GCA_002778355.1 Clitarchus hookeri
GAAACCAAGTCCGATTGTGTTGTTCTGATAGTTATGACAGTTATGTGAAAGTAACTGGCATAAAAATACAAAAAAAGCGACGTTACAACAATAAAGGAACGCTATATATTTATTATGCACTCTGTGTAATTCTGTGTACTCACCTATCAATCACATATTTTTATAATTATAGAATGAGATTACTGCAGGCTGCTGATTTGTCAAATTTTGCAAAACGTTAATATTTAAGTGCAAAGTACTCGTTTAAGCTGTAGTATATTTTAGTTGGCATTAGTTCTCGTGAAATTCCGAAAACTCTTATCAGAAATGTCACAAAACCGAAAAGACGTGAACTAAAATATTTAAAAGACAAGCCTGCTCATTGTAGAGATGTTTAATCAAATATTCGTTTGGAATCAGTACATTGGTTCAAAAATTTCGATTTGTTCCTGTCTCTGTCTCTATTTCATCCCCCTTTCCCTTTTACCATCCCACCCCCTAGGCCCAACCACAAATACAAAGGGGAGGGGATGATGAGAGAGATATTGGTGGATGCCGTTGGCTGAGAAGGGAACGAGAGGGAAGATATAGATATAGTGATACAGAGCTAGAGGTAGAGAGAGAGAGAGAGAGAGAGAGAGAGAGAGAGAGAGAGAGATAGATATATTCGTTTCACCGGCACAGGTTGCCGGTATTACAAATTTTATGTTTGAAGCAGTGACGTAGTCAGGAATCTCTTAAGGAAGGGAGGATTGCACTGGCATAAGTAAAGGTAGAAAAGTTACATTGCTATTACCGGTCCTGAAGCACTTATTACTATTAAGACACGAGGCAAATACTAGGAGAAAATTACTTCACGATAAAATAAATAACATAGTTCACAGTAAAATACTTATTTCTATAACAAGTATTTATTAATAATTTTTAATGATAATTTTAGTGCCACAAGAAAAAAAAAAAAGTGGGCGAGGGGGTAAAACACCATATTCCCCCTCCCCACGGCTACACCCCTAGTGAAGAGGTACATTCGCCAACGAACCCTTTTTATTTGATAATTGTTTGCTGTCGAAATCTTTATAATATTTATGGTAATCTCAAGATTTGCCAAGAATAATAGGTTTCCAACACACCGACATTTTTTTTTGATAAGCGTTACTAGTTCTTTGGCACTTTATTAGTTTAACTTTTTGACTGATTTGTATGTACTCGCTCACGCAGACAGTTCACGGTCAAGTGCGCGTTTTTGAAATCAACACTTACAGTTACGCATCTGCTACATACATGCAGGCTCGCTGTTAGCTAAGGGCCGGGCTGCAATCCACATATAACTAACACATTCACAGTAATAGCGATAATAAGCACATACAAAACACAGCACAATCACAGTGGCCTGACTACAACTGATATAACGATAACAATACAGGTTTGTTAATGTTGCTACATTTAGTGCCGAAGAAATTAGGTTCTGTATTGTTTGTAATGACGCAGTATTTTTAATTTTCGGGACACGTGTTTCAATTTCGTTCGTTTTTCTTAAGCTTTGCTAAGCTTCGTAATATTTTTGTCGGGTTTCAAATTAAAGCCGTGGCTGTTCGTTTCTCGTGATAGTTTATCGGGCGGACGTTTGCTGTTTACGTTTATCAGGAGTCCGGTTATCATTTCGTTTCGAAACAACGTAGTTTTCAGTTTTTGTTAAGCGTCAGTATTATTTATATACTTTCAGGCGGCGTCGACAGTTTTAGTGTGTACAACGAAGTTTCGTTAACATGTCAAGTTCGATAACATGTGGAGAGCTTGCGTGGCCAGGCCCTTATCTCCGGTGGAGGGGGGGTATGATAGGCAGCACAAATACACCTGTGCCTGTCGCCCTTCAGGAAGTCACTTCAGGTCGAGCAGTACTTCAGGTCAGTCACCCTTGAGGGCTGGAAGTCAGTGGAAGTCAGTCTGCGGCGAAGTCAGTAATACAATGCTCACCTAGGCCGCGACGGGCGTGACGAGAACCCCCACATCGGCAACTAGACTTTGCTATTTTTTATTTCTCAGCCAGTGTTGGAGGTAGCTGCATTTAAGTTTCTTCTGGCCAGTTTTTATAACAAGAATTAATAAGTAGCAACTGTGGCTCGGTTCTGCCCATATCTATTTATCTGGGCACGTTTCATACTCTGCACATGCTGGAACTTCGTATCTGAACTGTGTCACTCAAATGATAAATAAAGTATAGAACAAAATACTCTGGAACTTGAACTTATTTCTTAATTAATCGGTGTCCATTTTACTGAGTCTCGTGTTCCACCTTTGAGCTAGCAGTGGCAACGTAACATTGGCTGTAACTACACGCCGAACGTTACAAGTTGGTAGCGATTTTTTGTCAAAAATTAATATTTTCAATTGATCTGAGACTCAAAATGAGAAATTCTTTTCATTTCAATTTTTACTATTAATGTTACCTAAAAACATTACAAAACTTCCGTGGTTGTGATTATTCAGAAATAAATAGAAGAAAATATCTGCCCTACGAATTATGTCAACATACACACTTTCTTGATTCGTAAATAAGTTTTTCATTTGATAACNAAGAAAATATCTGCCCTACGAATTATGTCAACATACACACTTTCTTGATTCGTAAATAAGTTTTTCATTTGATAACGTAGTACAAGTGTCGGGGTTTCTGATTGGCTGAAAACTGACGCACAGTGATAGTAACAAAGAAAGTTAAACCAAGTTGAACTTCTCTTTTTGCTATCACTGTGCTTAGGTAAGTGCTTATCGCTATGCATGGTTGTAGCCGCTCTAACTGAAAACAAGCAGTTCAAATGTTATGTATATCACTGTGTTGTGTTAATGATGTGCTTATAGCAATTTTGCCCGGGCCTTAACAGCGAATTATTAAAAATAGTTCTAAAGCATTGCGCTGTTTTGCGAGTGCAGTATTTACATTTATGGACACTGGAAATAAGTGTGNATTAAAAATAGTTCTAAAGCATTGCGCTGTTTTGCGAGTGCAGTATTTACATTTATGGACACTGGAAATAAGTGTTTCTTGTCGTATACACATCAGAGCACATTTGCGTATTAGTAACAAATTTATATTCCAANAGCACATTTGCGTATTAGTAACAAATTTATATTCCAAACAATTCCACATTTTCAGTTGGATGGCGCATGAGTGAAGTGATCAGGTCATCGATAATGATAATTTTACAAATGGCAGCAGGATACACAATGAGATACAAAGTGAATCCTAAGCAGGACTTTTCAAAAGCGCTCGGTTACTTGTGGACACCAATACAGTTGGCAACGGGTATAGCCTATTCAGGATTTCTTCACACTTTTTGAATCAAACATTTGAAAAATCGCCTCATGTTTGGCGTTTTTGGTTGTGACGTGGTCGAGGTTACCCAGGGCTGGTTAATTGTTGGATTGCCCGGTGCCATAACCCAGTGGAGAGTTAATGATGAGGGTCGTTCGGTCGACAGCCCAGGAGGCCCTGGATATTTCCGTCAGTTTGTTGATGGTGTTGTCAGATACTTACTGTTGCACTATTTATCCCTTATGACGAGACTGTAGGCCATCTCGTACGCCTGAAATATACTATTAAATTGTGGACGATGCTACAAAGGGTGTAGTACCCTACAGTTAACTTGGTAAAGTGGGTTATTCACTGTTCTGACTACAGGTGAATAATACATGAAAATGCACTCAGCACTTATGGCCTGCCGGTGGCCTTAGCGTGAAATAAACGTGGTATTATGTTGATATACGCGTTTGCGTTAAGCTCTCTGGTGAGAGTTGATTAATTAATATTACTATTGTAGTGAAATGATTACAGTCTAAATGATGGTACCGAGGGGGCTCGCGGTCTGGCTCGAGTGCTGAGACGAACTGGCCGGGTGACCTCGGTTTGCAGCACGAGTCACGAGAACCGAGGTCAAACGGCGAATAATGAAACATAACACGAGCACTCTGTGATATGATTGTAATGGTGAACGAGTATATAAATTACATGAAACACATTGGTGACACCCCCGTTTATTAACAAATGTCTGTTATGCTTGAAATTGTGAAGTTGACGGGGCGTGTAACCACACTGAATGATATGTTACAATGAAGGAGGCCTTTATAGGCAATCTACCTTCATAATTACTCTTATATAAACTAACATTATTACAGTATTATGTTTTCTCGTAAAAAGTGTTTGTATTTCACTTCCTATGACGCGTTTGCATTTCACTGTCTACAGTGTTGCCAGGTTGCTGTCTCCTGAAGGGATGGACGAGTCCTCCTGGGCAAAGGGGTGTCGAATGCCATGCTCGATTGCTATTAATACAATAAAACACATCCCTAACTGTAGCTGTGAATGCGGTGATGGTGTTAATGTGTTTGTAAAAATGCTGCACACTACTGGGTGACACTTTGGGGCACTTATCACTTCGGCCTACAAGCCAGTTTGATGCCACTTGGTGGTGCATCACATCGTATTCCGCTGGGCGAGCTGCCACGATGCAACGACCAATTGCCAGTGTGCCCAATGACTGTGGTTTTTGGGTAAACACCATTTCGGATCGCCTACTTTTTTATTAAAATAGTTAACTCTTGTAACAAATGAGTAGGGCGGTCTCTTGAGTTGCGTAATCCTTGTCGGCAAGAAGGTGCAAGTTTTGTTCTTGTCGAATAGTTGTTGTGACTGCGGCGGTCAGAGTGGACACAAGGAGCTCGTGGTCGCGTTGTTCACGTCAGTTGTTTTCTAAATATATCAAGTATCACACAAGTTTTACATTTGTGTTATCATAAAATTACCTATTTGTGCTTGAATTGAACTGTTACTTATATTTTACCTATAAATTATATTTCATTTATAATCAATATAAAAAAAACAGAGAGAAAATAGGTGTGTTGGTAATCCTTAGTAAGAAATAGTTCTTTTGCAAAAATATTATTAAAGTGAGTGCGCACGAATGCGGCGCGTTGCCCTCTGGTGTAAGTTTCTGAACTAAGGCCGTGTGCGAATTGACCATTCAGTATATTATTATTTTTGTATTTGGAAGCGTTAAATTCGGACACCGGCGATAGTCACTTGCTCACAGATGGTTGCCATTTGGTAGTTTAGTACGTTTCGTTAATTATTAAAAATTAAATGCTCAAATACCAAATACGTCATCATTTTAGTAGACTAATTCTGATCACCTGACCTCATAGTAAACTAAAAGTGCCAATTCGGACATGTCGTCTGTCGTCAACTTAGTTTGCGCGAGGCGGAGGTTTGCTAGATGTACTCACGGAGCCCGCGACACCGTTTGCAGGTTGCGTTCACGGCCGCGAGAGGCGCCACACGTCACCGAGCATGCGCAGTGCTGCGACCCGAGCCAAGTGGGACAGGAACGAGGCGAAGCGAGCGGCGGCAGAAGAGAACCCCACGGCGCGTATTGTTGCAGATTGCTCGTCCCTTCGCAGAAACAATGCACGCAGGTGTGTTCGCGCCCTTGCTGGCGGCTGCATTGTTGTCGTGCGTGAGTCGTGCGGACTCGGCCGGCTGCACGTCCTTCACGCTGCCGGACGATTTCAAATCCGCGTGCGACCTTCGCAACTTGCAAGTTATCAGCTCTTCCGGCAACACCATCGTCGATAACACTAACTGCAACGAAATATTCTCCAAATCCGAGTTCCAAACACCGCCGACAGTACATTTCGACGGCGCCGATCCGGTAAGTGTGTTACAGTCACAGATTTTGTTTTCCTGATGGGGCTTTTAAATGTCGATGTAAACCACACAAATGTGGTTTAAACATTCTTCAAAGACCTGTTTACCTGAAGCTACGAAGCAAAAATATAACATGTTGCACTCGTGAACTTTTAAGACTTATAACATTAGTTTAATCAGGTTTAGATCTACAAGTAATGGCATTCAACCATAAGAAAACAACCTGTTTTCTTGTACACCATGCCCCAATCACGATTCCCTGTGTGATATGTAGCAAACGTAATTGTATTACATCATTTTTATAACTGCCTCAGGAAAAGCTACGCACAGTTTTTTTTTCTTACAATTTCTTTATATCTACTATTTATAAAGTGAATTTACTTCGGAATAGACCAAAGAAATTATTTGTGATGTATTTTGTAGCAGATGTAAGACTCGTGTATTGCTGTTTACAGATGCAGTTCGACCTCGTAATCTGAAGTATTACTGATACCCGTTTCAGAGCGCAGGAAATTTCCTTCGATCATCAGGAGTGATTTTTATGCGCCGGGCGTGGCTCGGGATAACGGATTGCGTGGCTTCAGGCGGTAGAGAGAGCACTCGAGCTGAAGGTCATTGGACTCTTGCCAGGTTAGGAGTGGATCCAGGTGTACGGTTGTGTACGCCGCAACGAACACACCACGCAATTTCAGAACGTCACTGTTTTTTTGTTATTAAAACATACCAACCCACCATATGTGTGGATACATGCTTCGTTAGTCCTCGCTTTAACTGGGACAGGCGCACCAACGCCACACACACAAATCAATACGAAAGGTGATAACGTGCCCGCTGCAGTTTTACCACGAAATAAATTCGGTTTGTCGAGTAACCTGCGGTCAATGGAACTGGGTTTACAAAAATTAAAACAAACCCAAGCTATATCACCTTAATGCTACAAACGTTGCGAATAACATTTTACAAGAGTACTTAAGTGTCGCTTAAAAAAATATTTTTTACAGTGCAATTCCTTTACCAAGTTTGAAAAACAACACTTTTTAATGCATTCATTCACGACTTTAAAATATCACTTGTCTTATCGGCCTCCAAGAAAAACATATTTACACACAGCTAATTGTAGAAATAAAATCTGGGTAGGGAGCAAAAATTGTTATAGATCAATCTAACTTCGATTTCTGGACATTTCACTCATATAATACCTCTAATGTGTATTAAAAGAGTTGCCTGTTTAAATCCCTTGGGACCTTACTTATAAATTTACTCACATTGTGAACCTATCTTCTAAACGCCATTTCAGTCTGAAATTAAACCTGTTAAGATACACACGGTAAGTATGACAAACAATGCTTCTGTTTCTACATTGTTCTTCTCGTATTTTCTTGCCAATATAAATAGTGAATTTTCGGTACTCAAGAGAAATAACATCTCGTTTTTCGACCTATTGATTCTGTTCGTTGATAGGCCAAAGAATTAACTGATTATCGACCAGAACACCGTGGGTTCAATACCCAGTTATTAGATTGGTATTTATGACGTTTATTTTCCGGAAGCATCGACGTGCAGTCCTTCTGGCATCGCTCATAGGGAGTAAGAATAAAAAAATAAAAACTTACCTTCAGTCCAAATTTAAGTATACTCGATTAATACTGTATTTATTTTGGATTCATTTAAATGCGTTGCAACTAGGCTAATTTATTTTTTTGCCTTTTACATTTAATACATTTTTTGAAATGAATGTTTCACAACAATTTCGAGGATTATATTAATTGTCTGCAAATTGGTAACAAGCTAATCATTTCCTTTACTTCACTAGCCATTTTACTGCAGTGTAATTATGGGTGAACATTTCAGATAGTTTCTTATTTGCTAGGGACGTAAGGCGGAGCAAGCAGTCGCAGAGCTTGCTAGAACCGTACGAGCTTGAGCTTTAAGGACATCAGTACAGACATTCACATTTCACCCTCACACTCCCTACGTACATGCCTATGTTTGCGTGCATATCGAAGTAAATAATTTTAATGGCAAAAATATAACAAACCATCACTGCGCTGGCATGACTTAGTTGACTTTCAGTCATAACATTATTATTGTTTACTGAAAAAAGTAGCTATAAAACTGCATATGGTTTTACATAACCACGTGTATTTGCACCGTGCCGAGTAGGTTATTGTATGCCTACACGTTTTTGTTAGACAACAGTAGTTACCTGAAAAAAAAAATGTTATCAGGCCATAATAACAACAATAGTGTGTAAACTTGATTCAGACTTTTTTTCTTCTTCTATATTTTGAAAAGAGTTTGTTTAGAAAAATAGCGTTATTGCCATTTAAAACCTCCCGATGTCTCGTAAGAAATGGATCCCAGTGTGTGTCTCTAATTCGTCTCCTGATTACACCGTTATATTAAATATCATAATAAATATCATAAATTACTGGTCAACGTGCATTATATGCAGAGTAATAATTTTTAAATCGGTAACTTCGTACTGAGGATTTTTTAAAATATTAAGTAAATCATGGGCTTAAATTTAAAAATTTTATATCCATTATTTTTTTTTTTTGTTTCTAAGTGCCTGTACATAGTTTTTAAATTAATAATTTTATTTCATTCAAAATAACTTATACATTACGTAGAAGTATTCGATTTGTTGTCTTTACACGGCACGATTCTCTATAAACAGCTTACTAAAGTTTTATTCCAAAAAAAAAATAATAAAAAAAAGTAGAATGAGTGAATAGGAAATTAGGAACGATAAAGCTTAAGATCCGATAGAAATCTTCGTATTCGTTTTTAAGGGAATGTTGTTGTAGACTCCAACTAATGTCTTTGTTGGTGTTAGTGTTGACGAGGTACATAGTAACCACAGCTACGCTGGCGTAGCCCCTAGAACGAATACTAACTTTTTTTATCGCATTACATGTCTGCATTAGTGACGGCCGTTATTGCCCGTATTTTTATAGAAGTCCTAACGCGTGCAAGTAGCCTGCAGCCTACGAATCTGTTTCACACGTGTGCAACTTTCCTGTTCTTGTAGTAAGAACAGTGATATCGAGTACATATCATAGGAGCGCCTACTTCGGCGGGGAAATAAATATAATCAAAGATAACTAAATATTTGATCATCCGACCAGACGTCTCACGTGAGGAATGCTTTCGCATTTTGTTTATGGATTTGCGTGTAGGCCTTATTTAGATCGCGGAATTTCAAAGATAAGCAGTTCTAACCCTGACACATTTATTTCGCTGAAGATTACTTAATTTGTGCTGTCCAAAATGTAGAAAGTGTAAACGCCCCATTGGAATAATCGAGACCATTTTTGTTACTTCTTTCGCTCGAGTTCATTGAATTGCAAGCGGTGTTTGCTGATATGCGGGTGATGCTTCTGCTCTCGGCATTGATTACTCAGCCAGTTCTTTTGATTTAAGCTCCGGTAGCCGCCAAACTACATAATTCTCATTGGCTATTATTTATCTTATACGTGCAGTACCCCTAACTCGGCGATGAACCTCGGTGGCTCGAATTAAAACCAATTTCTTAACAAGAAGAAATTTGAACGGCCGTTTAACTTAATTACGTGTTCCATGAGTTGGGGTCAAATTTACTCATGTTAATTTTTTTTTTCTACCTTTAAATAATATTCGAGGAGGGATACACTTAACCGTTAATTATCAATATTTGTGCGTCAAACTTATTTCCCAAGTAATCTTTGTCTTTGATGCTTGGAAATGTCCTCTTAAAAAAAGACAGACGGTTTCACGTTTCCTCGCATTTCGTATTTAATTAAAAATTATTATACATTTTATGTGCCCTATTATGAAATAACTGAATCGTTTGTTAAACACAATAATACCTACATACTTGCATTTTTTTTTGTTAAATTGCTTACAAATAATTTTCAGTGGTTTTATTTACGATACGCAGAAACTCAGAATGCAACCTCAAGCATGCCCAAGAAGTTTTTTTTTATCGAAACGGTAAAAGACTGATGATGTGTATGAAAATCGACACCAGTGACGGACCCAATATTCGTTACGCAAGAGAAAAAAAAACACAAAGGAAAGGCTGATTATCTGCATGCTTTACGCTGACGCAGACACTCATGTGTGTACGCGTAAATGCTTGCCATTTTAACGATAGCCTGAAGATAAAACGTTGTTATCAAGCCCCACGCTTGGCTGTTACCTGGCGTCGTGGCAACGGCCCGGTTTCCGTCACGAGGAGAAAACTTACCGCCGGAGAAAGTGCAGGTGCTAAATTGCTGTCCTGGTTCCGATATTTATCTCCGCGCGTATCTGCAGCAAATACCCAGGCCGACTGCGGAATTACGATATTACTTCGCGTCTCGGAGGACTTGTATTAATGTACGCATTCCACTCACTAGGGTGACCAGATTTTTTAATATATGAAGCAGGACACGCCATAAGAAAAGTGATTTATAATAAAAATAATAATATTGTTAATTTCCAGGCACTGCACTACTGATTGAAAAACTGTGAAGTGTACGGCCAATAAATATCTTGGTGTAAATCGAAATCATTCGTACAATTTAATTGTAAGTTAACAAACATTAGTAGAAAATATTTACATTTATATTTCTTTCAGATACATTTTTCATCTGAATGAATGCCACGCATCAACGTGTTGTGCAAAATCAGTCCCTAAAACTCACTGCGTGTAAAAATAACAAATTTTCGGTGGAAAATAGGAATTTTTTTTGCAGGACACTGGGATAAAAAAAAAGGACATTTCTTGACTATTCGGCCTTTCGCATCCCGCAGGACAATGCTTTTTTTTAAGGGGGTTGGATGGGGGGTGGGGGTGGCTATCCTGCGAAAAACAGCACGTTTGGTCGTCATACTACCAACTGAAAGTTCACATGCGTGCTCTGGTACCACATAACGCATACTCGGTGTCTCAGATACACAGGCCCGCCACTGCGCATGCGTGCCTCTGACGTCATGTTGTAGCCAGTTACACAGGCGGTTACCCCTTTAGAAAACAGACGATGTCGCGGATGTAGAACCACGCGAGGATGACGTCACTTCCGGAAGGTGCTTTCAAAATGTCGCGCTGGCAGGTTTGCATTTCCTCGGACCAGGCCTGCGCTGAAAATTGAAATTTAGTTTCCAGAAGAGCAATATACACTCAGTGACAGCAGACTCGCGTTAAAAAAAAAGCACTTGTATTGTTTTCGAACGACGTAACATTTCTGGAGTAATGTCTACAGGGAAGGAAACATACACATAAGCAGGATTGCAAGTGTATGGAGCTAGCTAATTTTATTTGTTTTTTGTTTCAGGAAAAGACGTATACTTTAATAATGGTCGACCCTGACGCGCCAAATCACAGCAAGGGTCAATATTGGCTGCACTGGATTGTCACCAATGTCAAGGTATGTACGCCACTTTTCAAAAATCACCATAAAAACTTGCAAAACATAAAATTTCTTGTCAATATTAAAATAATACGTTTGAGTATGATATCGTGTAACATTTTTTGAAACAGAAATAGAGATGTCGTTGAACTTGTATTCTGGATTATTACGCCTTACACGAACCAAATTTTTTTTTATGAATTGGAACATATTGGAAAGTAGATTTTTGCAGTGAAATCGGACAGTAGCAATATATTTAACGATAGTACAAACCATGATTGGGAGCATAGGCTATATTACCAACTCTCGGGATGTTTCATTTTAAACATCGCATTTATAAATACACTTCAGTTGTCAATATATCGCCTCCAGAATTTTCGGCGCGCAAATACCTGACGTTGTCGAAAACTTGTGTGTAAAGTTTCATTTGCGTTAATGATATCGCCTAAGTTCGAATCCATTACTATTGCAAATTGTATAGTATGTGCGTGGACAGGCGGAGTAATAACAAGCTGCTATTTTTATATGGATAAAGCATATGGGTACGTCTCCAATCAAAAATGGCAAACAAAGACATCGCATAACTTGCATAAAACATTGCATAAGAAATCTGTGGCATACTGTCGGCGTACCGAATAATTAGCTTAAGCTGACCAACCAGAGTAGAGTTTGTCCACGTCATAAAATCATATATGCTATGCTTACTACAGCGTTTCTCTTAATTAATCGTTTTTGTAATTGTTATCACATTTGTTGAACAAAATGGGCATTACCTCGACAGTTGCAATTGCGGAGTAATTAATTTCGCAGCTGTTTGAAAACACATACATCTCTCAGACACGAAAAAACGACGATAGCAACGGAAACAGAAGAAATACTTTGTAGGCTCTTTACAACTATTTACAGTTATGTGTTATTTGAATAGAGCTGTGTAACAAATAAAAATATTAACAAATTGTTTCCTTAAAAAAATGGTGTTTCGTTATTGACTTACGTAACGAGGTCTTTGTTTCAGGGAGCGGATCTTAGAAGCGGGAACATAGGCTCTTCTCAGACTGTGGTTACTGGTAAGTACATAATTGATAAGTAATTCTCTCGTAATACAAACTACTGTACCAACTGTTCGTGGTTAAGGCGTCCGTCTACCTGGCGCTTGAACTGCGTTGCAGAGTGTTCCAAATACACGTTTTTCAACGAAACTATTACGCGTGCGTCCAACGTGCTGATCTACGAAAAGAACACACACTTCAGACGAGAGCTGTTAAGTACTTTCAAAATATCACGTACGTTAGAAACATCAATTCAGAGTACTCCAAAACCGCTAAAAACGGCCTTTCCAAGGCGCTGTAGCTCAAAATGCACGCATCAGATACATACAAAACTACTATAGGGGCCTGCACTGAACCTTCCTAAAGACTTCCCACTAATAAAATAATATGGTCACCGCTGAAAGTCCCATAGGTACACGCAGCACGACGAGAACACTGCACGCCAGTTCAGAGCCTTGCGCTTAGCGGCGATGGCGTACTTGATGCGCGTGGCAGTGTCGCCCTTATCGCTCCCGCGCTTCTCGGCCTAAACGTGGGAAAAAGTTCCAGGTAGACGGGAGCCTTAATGAAGTCACTTACCTGGAGCTATTTCAGCGTGCGAGATTCAGGAGCACTGGAGCAATTAGGGTGATATTGACACACGCATCAATTTAAACGAAGTCCTTAACAGCTTAGACGTTAGGTAGGACTTGGCGTCTCGTAACCCAGAAAGCATCGTACCGCAAGCTAGAGCGCGACCAACTGCATTACGGAGGTAGGACTCGGAGCTTCACATTTGGATGTTAAACAGCTCAATGTTTTGAAAGATAAGGTTTATTAACCTGAAATATTTACAGCGCCGTCGTTTTGAAAACACGTAAGTTTACATGGCCTACCGTAACGCTACTTGTATGCAGAATTTGGCGGAAATCGGCCGATTGGTTCCCGAGATATGGCATAAAAACCTTACTTTCTTAATCGGTGCTATCTTACAAAATTACCTAAAAAGAGTCTCTCGGTCAACGATGTTTGTAGGCTAATAGATTCTATCAGCATACAAAGTTTGGTTGAATTTGGTTAAATTGATTAATAGATGTGACCAATTTATCTGAATTATTTATATCTATACCAGTTTTTAAATTAGTATCTGACCGCACTTAACATGCGAGCTCACGCGGCCCTCTGCAACACTGCTAATGTGAAATTTGATGGAAATGAGTTGAATGGTCCTGGAAATATGGCAAAACGTTCCAGTTTCTCACATGGCGCTATTATGCAAAAAGGCCCGCAAAAGAAGTGATCTATACGCATAAGTGATGCTTTTAATGAATACCGTTAGCGTACAAAATTAGATTGAATTTTGTTGAGACGTTAAATAGATGTAACAGACTAAACTAAATTATTTCTATTAATGCTATTATAAAAACCAGCCCACCTAAGACGTGTATGCTTATATGGCCTACCGTAGCACTGCTCATGTGTGAAATCTGGTGGAAATAGGTTGATTGGTCTCCGAGATATGGCATAAAACCTCAATTTTTCATTTGACGATCTTCATAAATGACGGACAAAAAGGTTATGTATTAGCACATTCCATGATTGTCATAGATACCACCAGTATATAAAGTTTGGGGAACATAAGCAAAAATATTTTCATGCCTGTTATTTGAAATATATGACCACCCCCTTAAGTCACATACATTTCGAGAGAATAAAACAGTACACCTTGTCACAAACATATCGTGAGAATTGTGTAATTGTTTCCTGAGGTACGGCATAACTTAATTTTTAATGTTTCCTTATCTACAAAAATTGCTGAGAAAATAGTTTATGTATAAGCTCATTTGATGCTTGCGTAGATACTGAAAGTACGAAAAGTTAAGTTACATATAATTGATTACACAGTTTCTTAGATATGGCATACTAAGCAAAATGTTTGTATATTTGTTATTCCGAAAATAAGTGATGTCTCACTTAAAACGTAAATTAGTATGGCCTACCATAAAACAATTTCTTCGCCGAATTTGGTAGGAATCGGTTTGATTGTTTCCCGAGATATGACATAAAAATATTATTTTCTCATGCGGGGCTATCATACAAAACGATGGAGAAATTAGGCTTTGTATAGGCACATTTAACGGTTGTAATATATACGCCAGCATACGAAGTCAAGTTAAAATTTGATTTATAGTTGCGTAAATGTATCATATTAAGATAAAATGTTTATATGTCCTCCATTTTGAAAATAAGTTTCTGACCCACTTGACACACATCAGATTACACGGCCTGTCATAGTGTTACTTGTCTGTCAAATTGGGTAGGAATCTGTATTTTTTTCTCGGAAATATGACATAAAAATTATTTTTTCATCTAACGCTATCTTAAAAAATGGCTCACAAAATATATTTTTCTGTATACACATTTGATAGTTGTATTATATGTATACTACTAACACACAAAGTTGAAGTTGGAATTAATTACATATGGTTTCGATAAAATAGCATACTAGGCATCAAATATTTGTTATACGGTCGCCATTTTTAAAATAAGTGCCCGACCCACTTAAAACATACCAGTTTACATACCGTGCCACAGTAATACCTATTTGTCAAATTTGGTGGCTAATCAGTCAAATTAACTGGCAACCAACGACTTACGGTAGTAAGTAAAACTCTCCTCAATTCTACTTACAAATAAGTGAAATTCAGGCATCCTGATAATCGTTCGAGACGACAAAAATTTTACGAATTCAATGTCCAAAAAGTCAGACTTCAACCACATGATTTGTGTCTATGCTTCCATTCGACCAGAGATTATTAGACACGCCCGGAATCGACTTTTAACCTGCAAGAAGAACAAGGTCCGGGTCCCTTGCTACCTGGTCTAGGACTAAGCTGAAGCAACACCAACGAACTACTGACAGGTGCTCGAGTGTACAGAGGTCTGCGGAGTATATCTAAGTTGTTGCCGGATGAATCAGTTAAGGGAGATTTATCATTGCCATTTCGGATTTACGTATTTTCATCCGTAACTTAATCATCGGAGTCAATAATAATATAAAAAAAACTAGTCAAGGCATATGGAACATTTGAACAGTTATTTCGAAATGCAACTTATTTTTCTTACATGATTAGTTTCACATCTGTAACCATAATGAAATATTACCTAATAATTCGATAATGTCAATCCCGCGTGGGAAAACACAGGCATAACTGAAACCGAACAAATGTAAAACAAAATTCGTTGAGTAGTCCTGTATGACGTGTCTACCTTTTATTTTTTGTGTCTGGTCATAAATTTTCATTACGAATATTTGTAAGAAATATCGAAGATGGAATGGACACTACCCCCCATAAATTTCCGGGTCTCTGATAATAATTTATCCGGTACTGATTACAATTATAGCCGTTTTCCCTGATCTGGCTCCATTTCCACCATTTAAAATCTGGAGCGTACGTAAGGAAATAAAGATTTGATAGACGGTGTGAAACTTGTTGCAGGGTACCATCCTCCAGGACCTCCGAAGGGCACGGGTCCACACCGCTACATCTTCCTGCTGCTGGAGCAGGCTAAGAGCAAGATATCCATGGAGGCTCCAGACAAGAGACCGCGCTTTGACCTCTCCAGCTACCTGCACGCCCAGGAGGGCAAGTTCTGCAAGATGGTGGCGGGGATACAGTTTCGCGCCCAGTACGAGGGCTGACTGCCGTCTCTAGCTCTCAATCAGTACTCGCGGCCACGCTGATGTCTTTATTTCCTCGGTAGACACCTCTCAATATTTTCATGATGATGGCGAAATAAATTATCTTCAGTAGTGTGTAAAAGTGAGACCAGGGTCAATGTACTTTAAACGGGAACTGTGTGGCTGTGGCAAAGGTTCTTCGGCTATACTCGGGAGTGATCGGCAATCTTCGGCGGACCTGGAGCGTAGAGTGATCTTGCTGGCTGCGCAAAACCAGCCTCCGTGTCCCAACACTGAACTGCTTTTCTTCAAACACGACTCTCAGAAACGACGTGGATGGGATTTGAGTTTAAAACACTGTTTAGTAAACAAGTGTTTTGAGATGTTTGTATAATTTCTCTAACCAATTCGTAATGCAGCTTGATTAAATTCAAATTTTATTGATATAAAATTGTTTGTCTTTAGAAAATTAAGACATAAACATACGTTTTCATCACTGTTGACCATGTGACTTCGACAGATGTGCTGATTTGGGGTAGGTCAATGTTGAGTACATGCGCAGAACGGTCTACCTCATCTTTAGTCTACGAACTGGAAGGCCATCCATCTACTTCGGCTCGACTCGGGTGTGCCAAAAGTTCCCGAATACAGCCGAAGACCCCCCAGCTACAGCCACACAGCTCCCATTTCAAAATTCACGGTCCCAGTTTTCTCTTTTGTGCACTGCTCTCTTCATTTTCAACAACTGTAGCCACACTTACAAATGTTGTGACTGTTATCACCACGAAAGTTGTTGAGGTCTTTGTTCACAAAATAAATTTTTCAATAAATGCTATTTCAGATTTTTAAAAAAACTTCTGAAGTACGTGGTGTGAAAAGCATCTAGATAATACATATACGTGTTCTTTGCATCAGGCAAAGACTTTATTTTTTGGCAAAAAATGTCTTCTCAGATTTGTCGATCAGTGTCCCTCTTGTACAGAAAAGGTTATAAAGCATAAAAAAATAATTTTTGTGTTTAGATCTTGAATTAGATTTTATCATTAATTAAAAATATATTGGAGATTGTCTTGGTTAGTTGAGTTTTGTTTGTGGTATTTGGGACTATTTTGTAATTTTATTATAAAAATAAATATTTTTAAAACGACACAGAGAAAAACATTTATTCTGAAAAGAAAAGTGTAATTTTTGGTTTGTATGATATATGTAGAACCAGTGGTTATTTTTTGTAGCATTACAAAAATCTTGCAAATAGTTTTCGAAGTATTGTTTGTTTGTAATAGGCACAGAAATGATATTTTATAGTGTGAAATGCCTTGACAATTTTTTTACACAGACACAGCTAAGGGAACCTATCATTAGATCATAAACACACTTAAACACAGTGGTTTTGCCTTTATTTCTAAGAAACTAGTTGTGACATTCAGTACAATTATATCTTCTGTACTTTGAGAAAAAACAGAAACTTGGGAAACAGGCCTGTTTGCCAGAACATTTTGTGAGGTAGTACAGGAAAATGTTGCGAAATTCGAGTGTGGCAAAATTTAAGAAAATACCAATCTAAGAAACATTTCGTGAGTGTTTTAATCTCTGATACTGACTGAGCGAGTTCCTATTTACAGGGAGCGAAGATACAGCTACACTAAGGAGTTGAATTTGTTTCCCACAATGCATTGGAGGTAGGCACCCCCAGCGCTGCCAAGCGGCCAACTTCGTTACTAAAAGTCTGCCCCCCCCTTCCTTCCAGGCTACTAACTCACGGCCGTTATTATAGTTTAGTGATGCACTCCCCGCCCTTCCTCCCAGGCTACTAACTCACGGCCGTTATTATAGTTTAGTGATGCACTCCCCGCCATTCCGCGTTTGCCTAAGTTACTGATGCATGATGTCTGTGCTAGTCTTCGTGACTAATTGTGCACTTCAGTGCAACAACTGAATAACGGTCGATATGCAGCCTCGGAAAACCGACTTCATACTGTCATTAAGCATTAAGCTCTTCTATCATATTATCACGTAAATCTGAGTATCTAGTCTCCATATCTCTCCACATCCTACTTTTATGGGCCTCAAACGTTTCATTAATTCAGTTTTATTGGTGTTAAAAGCGGGTCCCATAAGCCCACCACTTGGCGGAATCAACCCTTTCATTCCCACATTAATGTATTGTTTATTGTGTTGCAAATTAGACTTTTTTTGATGCGTGCTGTACTTAAGCTGGCAAAGAACTTGTTTCGATATCACAGTCGATAATCTGCAGTCTTTGTGTTCGGTGACAGTGCTATGAACCAATCACAACGCAGGGCGGTTGCACGTTCTACAAACAAACAAGCTACCCCCAGGGAAGTCCATCCTCACTGGTCGTGATATTGCCTTTTGGGAAAAATTTCCATACATAGCAGATTCACCCCGACTCTTCTACTTTCGACATCCGTCATGCTTGTATGTCCCAAAAATAAATTTTAATTTATTCGCAATGTCAAAGCCTTAATTTGGATCTACAGAAATTGAAACTTACCGCAAAAAAATACAGTCAACTAACACCAAGTATTTCAAAAAATGCTTGAAACCTCCTGTTGTTTGATCGCACGAAAAGTAAACTCAATTAATGTATACTTAATGGCAAAGTAATTTATTTCAGAGGAGAACCGGTCACCTTCCAAAAAATTTTTTTTATGTAAGTCTATTAATTCTTTAAATTCCATGAATATTCTGTATTGGTAACTCAACAACAAAAGGTCAATTATGTTATGTAATCCGTAACATCATTTTCAACAAATTCTAAGTCAAGTGTTTAATTAATTTTTTTTCCCTTGGACTTTAGGAGGCTCTATAAAGGCACGGAAATGTAGTATGAAGTTAGTAAGCATAAATATAATGGGTTGTTTTCTTTAACAGAGAGCTTGATTATTTTATGTGTTTGTTTTCTTGACTATCCACTAGCTTATTTGAGCTTATCATAGGGCTTTACTAATGATTAAATTTAAAGGATTTATTCATTTTCTTCTGTAATCTGCTCTTTAAGAACCTCTGGATGCTTGGTGAAATTTCAATATTCCCAAAGAGGAAAGGGATGGTTACAGTGTAAAACGTACACTAAGACTCAGTTGCAGCGATGCAGCGCCTAGCACTTAGGCAACACTACCTACACGCGTGTATGGCAAGCAGCTGTGCCCACGGCTGAGACGACAGTGGAGGACATTTCTAACACTTAACTGTTAACCACATGCAAAGGGACGCCCGACTTTCGCAAAAAAAGATTTCACAACCAGTTGAATTTAATAATACTTTAGCTCAGATCCACTTTCGTCATTAGATGATCTAGGTGTTAGGCGTCCTAGGAAACCACCCGCCAATCAGAGACGTACGGCATCGGAGTAACCCACTTCTGATTGGCCAGTCAAGTAGGAAAATGTCTTCTCACAAGGACATGCCGCCAGTGAGCAAAAGAAAACTGCTGGTACGCCCGTAGGGTATTGCAATCTAACCTGTGCGGAGATATTTCCGCGATAACAGGCTGTCCATACACATTCACCATGCACAAATAAGCGTGCAATAATGACGCTGCCTGTTTGTTTCTGACTACAGTCGATGTGTAATTGCTAGCGGGAAGTATTGATTGGTGTGTATATCATATACAGGGTGATTCTAAAATCATGGGACAAACATTGAGAGGTGGTAGAGCTCACTAAAAAAAAAAAAAAAATTGTATAGGAATATATGGGCGGAAGTGACGCGTTGAGGCACAAACACAAAACCATAACACATTAACGGAAACATAAAATGTTCATTAGCAGCATACGTAACGAGTGATTCCGTACAGACAATGTTAAAACAGTTGCTGGAAATGCATCCACCAACAGTCACGCATGCTTGGCGACCTCTACATATGGCGTGATTGGCTGACAATGGTGGCGTGCGTGAAATACCAGGCGTATTTGAATCTGTTCGCCAATCACTACTCCGACGCTACCAAGCTTGCATTACTGTCGGTGGTAGCAATTTTGAGCAATTATTATAAACATTGGTATAAAAAGGCATTTAGCGGCGAGGTTGTAAATAAACAATGTGTTGCATTTCATGTGTTATTTATGTGTTTGTGCCTCAACGCGTCACTCCCGCACATATATTCCTATACAATAATTGTTTTTTTTTAGTGAGCTCTACCACCCCTCAATGTTTGTCCCATGATTTTAGAATCACTCTGTATATTATATATGTATATATATATATGTTATATATGTATATATATATATATAGACATACATACGTACATACATACATACCGGACGTAACAATATTCAATACTCAAACTTCAGGGATAATAGAAGAGACCATAACCAACTTTTTCTGTTACATAACCATCAATATTGCAAACACTGTTAAACATGCCATGACGTCAAAGAACAACGTTTGCACTGCGACACCACGCAGTACTCTGTCGTTCGTTTAGAGCGGAGCGATGGATCATTACACTACGGTATAGTCTATTCACGGTAAAGTGAGCACTATTTTCATCTCTCTCATTTGGAATAATAGTCAATAAATATATTTTATTGCAGCCTTAGATGTTACATTTCTAGTCCGGTGGAATACATACAGTATGTTTATTACTACAATAGCAATATTTATTTTTAAAAGTGGCGGAAGGATAAAAAAAAGGGNTGGAATACATACAGTATGTTTATTACTACAATAGCAATATTTATTTTTAAAAGTGGCGGAAGGATAAAAAAAAGGGCTGATATGAAAAAAGTAACTAGGGCGTCCAAAGTGCTCACTTTGCCATGAACAGCCTATAGGTAATTTGTTGCCAGTCCAGGTTGAGATTTCAACACGACGGCAATGCAACTCCTCGTTTCTCTCGAAACTTCCGAAAGCATTAAAACCGCAGATTCGGCGAGAAATGGATTGGCCGCGGCGGGCCCATTGCAGGGCCTGCTCGTTCTCCCGACCTCACCCCAATTTACTACTTTGCACTTGAAGAGCCTGATGCACGAGACTGCAACTGGATAGGAGGAAGCGTCCGTCGCTCGGGTATATCTCGCGGCTGCTCAATCTCTACAGCACGTGTATGGGGTCGATGCACGTGTAAGACGTTGCAGGACCTGCACTCATGCAGGAGGTAGCAATTTTGAACATTTTTCCTAAATGATTGCCGTAATTTAAATGCAATGGTTTCTCCCTCGTTCTTAATCACGTCAAAAAGTGTTTCATGATAAATTTCCGATCCGTAGTTATTTAATCAAACACATCTGTTTCTGTCTCTTCTAATATCCTTAAAAGTTAGGGTATTGAATTTTTTTACATCCGGTATACATACGTGTGTGTGTGTATTTTTATATATATAGTCTATATATATAGACACACATCATATTTTGAAAATGTTTTACACAATTACAATTCGCAACACTAATTCGTTCTGGTAATAAACAGTTACATCTGCAATATATGTAATACATACTAAACCTTATAGATTTACAAAAATGACTCTGGCGGGCAAACAAATGTTTTGCTATTTTGCTCAGTATTTTCTTTGGCGTTAAATTCAATGTCTCTAACGGTCTTGTGATAACGACGGTCCATAACAGTGAAAGCTGTCCACAGCGCGGGTAGAGGTGCAACAAGCTGTTCAGTCACGTTAATTTCGTGTAAAACTCGTCTTGATCTAGCGCCAAAGTGTCTTCGCTTATACAGGATTTATATGAACTCTACCGACAAACTTACGTTGGGTATACATGAATGATCAGAGCTCCGGTGATGTGCAGCATCCGAAACGGCAACCCAAGAGCGCGTTAGCGTTTGCACGATCGTCAACCAGTTGCAGAGTTACAGGTCGCGTGCGGAGCGTAAGTCAGCCGATACAAAGAGGAAAACTCACCGCAGAAAAAGTGCGCCATGTAGATGCGTTAGCAGAGACCCGGAAATTCCGCGAATTCATTTGAGGACAAGACACTTCAAACTCGTGTACATTTGACTTCCTTTCCCAATTGGGTCGCAGTTTGTAAGCCACGCCCCGGATAAATTCGACCCAACAACTGAACTGCAAGGAAAAGAGTAACGGTAATTACAAGAATATTATCAGCAGTACCATATTTAGGTGTTGATTTAGTACAATGAGTATGAAGAGGCTTCGCTGTAGACAACGCAACATTAAATCGATTTTTCACTATCCATTTCATATTACCATTCATAATAATAGGTACAGTAATAATACATTAAATTTTTCTTCATCAAACAGGATCAAATAACCCGTTAGGGATTAAAAGAAACTCAGACAAAATCCCCTTCCACCCGTATTTTTCATTAAAATATGCTACCTATTCTGGGACGAAACTTGGGCATCAGCCAATGAAGAACTAGTTGAGGCTCTAGTACATCAAGGATTTGGGCGTCTAGCTGGTTGCCAAATGAACCCGCGGAATTTTCGGGTCTCTATTCATTAGACAGCATTGCCAGTAATTGACGGGATTTGATAGCAGCCGTAATGTCGGCCTGCCTCTTGCAGGGTGAGTGTATCGTTCAATTACTGGACGTGTGAGACTTTCCGGTGTCAGGGGCGGCCCACTGCGAGAACCGGAGGGTACGTGAGGGCACCCCCTTGCGTAGTGAAGTTTCCGGTCGTCCATGACAGATTTACATCTACGACAGGTAAATCATCTTCGAAATCTAACTTTCTTTTAGATAGATAAATTACCGCCATCAGAAGCAGCTCACCGACATTTACCGAGAGTTTACCACCAGGTGCAATACTTGGTTGGCAATAAACTGACGCATAGAGATTGGGGTTGGATGCACGAGTAAATAACAGAAAACGGAAGAAAAAAGGAAAGTTTTGAAACGTATTCCCAGTACCAAAGCCTTCGCCCCCGACGACCTTCTCTGTCTTGTTTCCTGCAACTGCAAGACTCCATGTGGTAACTATTGCAGAAGTCTGGCCTGAGTTGTTCTGAAATGCGTGGAAACTGTGACGGTTTATCATTCTCCAAACTTTGACGAATAAATAGACGTTACTTTTGATGATTAGTGTCAGCGCCGGTCTTGGAAGCCAATCAACGATGATAAGTAAGAAAAAAATGTAATAAGTAAATACAATATGTGTAAACATTATGTTTTATATGTGAGGTGGGTGGGTGGTTCATGATTCTGTCATAAAAAGCAAAGTTTTTAAAACAAAATTCCTTTGCTTATTTTTTAAATTCTTCGAATATTATAATCGCGAAAGTTTGTGAGGATGGATGTATGGATGTTTGTTACTCTTTCACGGAAAAACTACTCAATTCATTTAAATGAAACTTTACAATAATATAGCTCATACATCAGAATAGTAAATAGGCTATAATTAATAAAGATATATTGTGTAAATTGGCCAAAATATAACGATTAGTGTTAAGTAAGTCGGAAAAAATTCTGTCATCTGCGAGCTATTTTGACGTGCGCTGCAAAAACCGTAACAGTTACACGAATATAATGTATGGTGGAAATGTTTCTCTTAAATAGTTCTACAAAAAAATCCGCGACAGCATATATCTATCTTTTATGTGTAAGCCATTATTTCCAAAATGGCGAACCATAAATACAATAAAATTTGATACTATATTTCCAATGCACATTTTTCAGTAAATAGAAGCCTAAAAAATATAATTATTACTCATACAACAGAATAGACTATCATTTCTAAAGATATATACGCAGACGAAGTCACGGGTAGCCGTTAGTAAACCATAAACCTGTCAGCTACCGGTTTTAGCCCATCAGGGATATAGAGAGTCCATGGGTGATGGATAATGAAATGCCCATAATTAGAGAGGGGATATTATCCTCCCCTGAACCAAAACTGGCATTACATAACTTAACTAAAACATAGGTTATATAGGTTATTAACTTTATGCTGGTGATTATCAATTTAAAGTGTAGCTCAAAGTTTTTATTGACAACTCGTTTATTTTATAAAAAGACACGTAAAAAGTAGAAAAATATGTAATTCTTTCGTTATTTATTGGAAATAGTTTGGAACGAATGTAAATAGTTTATAACATTAGTTGTGTCATTATTTAAGCAATAATTTAAGGCCCGCGCGCTAGAAATGCGAACACGAAAGAACAGACGAGGATGTCAGGCGCGCTCACTTCTAAGCCTCCTCGACGTATACAATAACCTTTTCTATATAAAACATACACCATTTTAAAGATTAAAATGCGTGCTAAAACTTTTGTTTGAAACATTTTTGGGTATTTCAATTATTTAAAAACTACATTACAAAAAAAAAAATTGTTTTGCAATTTGATAACGCCTTAATTATCAATATTAGAGAACATGTTGTCTGGATCAAAGTTAAAAGGTTATTATTGACCAATGAAACCCAAAAAATATTTAATCGATACGATATTTTGTAACAGACTTACAAGCGATTCAGTGAAGGTCATAATTTTCACACTCTGAAGGTAGAAGAAAAAGGGGGGGGGGGAAGCACAAGGAGGAGAAGCGGGTCATTTTAAGGAAATACAAATCTCATAAGGGTCTATCACCTGAGAAAAATTCAGCTTTCCCGGAATTAACTGCAACAAAAAAAACTATATTCCCTTGGCTAACTGGCCGAGAAAAAACTATTCACTTTTTTCAACAAAATGCACAAAGTTACAGGTCTCACCTTAAGAAACCTGAGCGAGCATTTGCTAATGTTCTACCTACATTGCTAGCTGCGTATCGCACTACTTGTATGTGAAATATCCCATTTGTTTCTCTAAGATTCGATTTTAAGTGGCATGACGGTGAGAATTTCTCATGAGAGAGCCACGCTAGTCCAAACGTCAAATAATGATGCCAGTTGAATTTACTTATATAACCAGAAGTAGCACACGTGAGTCTGCAACGAAACTAACGTAAGAATTACGTAAACGCAAGTTTGCTAACCACATTCCACTAACACCCGCTTACTTACAACTACTGTGTACACGAAGTTGTTTTCTGCATTCAAGGTCAAGAAACGAGAGAGCGATACGGGCGACAGTAACTCGCACGCCTAGCGTATCATCGCCCCTACGCGCAAGGCATACAGTGTTTCCGTTTCCGCTGCATTTTGTAAACTGTATGATCTGTAACAGAACATAACCCAACCCAACGCAATCCGACCCGACCTCACCGCATCGAACCTAACCTTACCTAACCTAACCTAACCTTACCTAACCTATCCTAACCTAACATAACCTTACCTAACCTAACCTTACCTAACCTAACCTATCCTAACATAACCTTACCTAACCTATCCTAGCATAACCTTACCTAACCTAACCTTACCTAACCTAACCTTACCTAACCTATCCTAACCTAACATAACCTTACCTAACCTAACCTTACCTAACATAACCTTACCTAACCTAACCTTACCTAACCTAACCTTACCTAACCTAACCTAACCTTACCTAACCTAACCTAACTTAACCTAACCTAACCTTTCCGTGTTTACAGATTTCCGTCGGTACGTATTTTCGTCTGTACAGATCTCCATCTGTACAGCTTTTCCGTCTGTGAAAATATCTGCACGAGTTTTGCTGGTTGCTGTTTCGCACACAAAATATATCAATTCAAGTATTGTGAAATATATTTCGTGCATTTTCTGTTGAACCAACTAAACCGAGAAGCTTTCAAGTTTTTTTGAGTTTCTAAGGAACCTTAAATTGTATTTCTTTTCCTGCCAGTTAGAAATGAGTTTCGAAAATAACTAGTTACGAATGTGAGTTTGCACCCCGGAGAATAAATTCTGCGAAAAAATTCAATTATTTTAAACCTAGCGGTTTGGGCTGTTCGTGAGTCTTGAGTGACGCAAATTTGTATTTCCCATAAATAGTAATTTTTATATAACTTATTAGCCTACTTTCTGCTGCATATGCTGTACTCAAAGATTAAAGTCTAAGCAGAAGGATAACGCCACAATTTTGTGATCTTTTGAACTAGTGATGGCCCGATACTGAAAAAACCCGATACCGATGAAGGTTCAGATATTTAGGATTTTACCGATCCGATACCTGTAAACCGATATTTTCATTTATCATACTGTAAGCAGACATTTGTCACTGAAGTGTTTGAGAGAAAACTACTGCCTGGAAAAGTTTTGTTTGCAATAAGATAAATTGACTTACTGCTAAGTGAGATTTACTTTATGCCCGGTGCATCAAAGCATCAAAAAAATTTGTTTAACATTATACAAAATTATATCTCACTACAAGATATTACAAAACTAAGTTAAAGTTGCAAAAAGGTCGCTAGTCTACAAAAAATATGTAAAAGGACAGGAATGAAAACTAAGCTAACAAGCCACGATCATTTTGTTTACTTTGAGAAACGTACGTCGAACATAAGACTGCTTTACCAAAAATACAAATATAATCCGTGAAGCAAAACATAATGGTAGGCATGTACATTCTAATTTGTTTTTATCGTAAGGAATTTTAAATTTTTATTTTTTTATTTTTTAATCAAAATTTTTTTTTTAATTATTGCATTTTGATATTTCAAATTATTTTGTTCTTTTTAGTCATATTGCTGCAGCCTGATATTAAGAGTTGGGAAAATTAAGTGTGCAGCAGAGGAGAGAAAATACTTGAGGTTAGAATGGCCATTACCCATGTGCCGATATTTTAGTGCCGATCTCCGATAATGGTAAATGTACCGATAATACCGATATCCGATACCGGATATCGGGTATCGGGCCATCACTAGTTTGAGTACTTCCTGCGATATAACGTATTATAGACGTAATAGTGTTTTAAGCAGTGCCTTCCTGAATGGCGTACGATTGACGCTATTACGTCGTGAATGTTGTGCACGCATTGCTTTCGTCACCACACCAAGATTGGTTTGAACAATTCAAATTGGCCACGGCACACAACATTACAAATGAACACAGCTCATTTATAAAGAAGAACCTACTTCACGAGAAGTAAGATAACCTTCATTGCAATGTTCACCAAGGAACAGCCAGCGTAAAGATTTGGTTCGAAACAAGTCTTAACTGCTTGGTATATAGGGTGAATATAAATTCCGATCACACNGGGGGGGGGAACTAGAGAACAACAGGATCCCATGTCCGAAAACGCACGGTTACTTTGCTGCAAGCCAAACACGAGCACCTCGTCAGCGAGTGGAGCGGAGTACGTGTGTTGTTGCAGTGCTTCTGCGTCTACTTACAAGAAAGGCTCGACCTCCGGACCAACCACTTCGATACAAACACTGTACCTGCGTATCATGTTCCGTATCACACTTGGTCACTAACACCTGGTAGTCAGTCGAGCATCCCCCGCTGCAACAAGCCGCGGGAACAGGTAGATCCTACTGGGACTTCGCACGGGTTCTCGTGTCACAACTGGAGTAAGACATCACAATCACATGTTGCTGATTACGACACACGTCACATCGCCCTTTGAAACGTACTTTGTGAAGCGTGAAGGTGAGAATTGCGCAGTCATGGATGGTGTGAGGAGGGGGGTGTAAGGTGCGCGCGCAGCACTGTCACCAAGGGCGAATAAAAAGGATGGTGAAGAGGGGGAAATTTACTTATTTGAAAGAAGAGTGTAGTTCTCACCGTATGTATTATTTAACTGGTGAAATGGGGTAATGACATAAAATGTCAACCTGTTGGAGATTTTAACATTCACTCCAAGACTGACTCTTGGATCCGCCCCTGGTTGTCACGCAATTATATTTTTAAATCGGATGATAAATAAAGATTTATCATTTGACAAACCCTATGCCTATGAAACCAATGTGGTTACCAGAAACAAACATATTTGCTTGAATAATTGGTGAGCGTAACTGCTGAGCGCCTTCGGGTGTGTTCGACAATACTAAGCCGACAGCTTCCGAGCACCCCCCTGAGTCGAGCCGAAGATTGCCGAGGTCATCCGAGTCGAGCCGAAGACCACCAGCCGCCCAGCCGCACAGCTTCTATTTAAAATACAATGCGCACGAATGTCCGTATACACACTACTCACGGAGCTATAAATTCATTTGGATTTTTAATTGCACTTACAGCAGCCTAATTACAATAGTTCAGGCGGTAACCCAAAAAAATACAAATTTATATAATACGTTTTACAGTTTTCACGAGCAGCGCCATCATTTTCATTTACATGCGACGAGTAGTTTTCATGTACACTGAAGAGCCAAAAAAACTGGTACACCTGCCTGATATTGTGTAGGGCCCCCCGATAACGTAGAAGTGCCGCAAGACGACGTGGCATGGATTCGGCTAATGTCTGAAGGTATGCAGGAGGCAATTCACACCATGAATCCTGCAAAGCAGTCCACAAATACAATCTGCGCCAATTTGAGAAAGGATGCACGTCTGTCACGTTTAATGATTCTCGTCAGTCGTCGTTTGTCCCGTTCTTTCACGATCTTTTTCTGGCTGCAGTGATGTCGAAGATGTGATGTTTTACCGGATTCCCGATATTCACGGTACACTCGTGAAATGGTCGTTCGCGAACATCGAAATGTTATCGCTACCTCGGAGATGCTATGTCCCATCTCTCGTGCGCCGACTTTAACACCACGTTCAAACTCACTTAAATCTTGATAACCTGCCATTGTAGCAGCAGTAACCGATATAGCTGCCGACCGCATCGCGTTACTCTGATTGGTTCCATACCTCTGTTAATTGCATACGCACGCCTATGCCAGTTTTTTTTGGCTCTTCAGTGTATTTCATCGTATGTTTCTATTTTCTTTAATATAACGTTTTATGTACATTTTTAGTGTTTCATTGTGTTTATCAGATAGTATTAAATTTGTGGTGTAGTACTCGTCATTTTGTTTTGATAGGAGTAATCGCGTTTTATATTTTACGTCGAAACACGGTAGTTAGCACGTCCCAGCCGATCCGACTGCATTAGCAAAGTACGCTCAGGATATCCGAGTGCCGCCCCAATGTTACGAAGGACACTGGTCGAGGAACGATAGGTGTTAGCGGCTGGCTGTAGCCAATTCACGGTTGTTTCCGACTTTTCTGAATCCCCGCTAAGTCTCTACTTTAAGGATACTCCTCCGCCTCGTGCAAACAAAACTTAATCAAGTATACAAAACTACTCTGAAGGGACAACGCCCCTCATCCGTGTGCACTCACCTCGATAACACTTTCCAAAACTGCATCTCACTGCATATCGCCAACAGACATACTTTCTCTCTGTTTTTATTCATACCAATTACAAAGCAAATATTGTAACGTATAGATAAAATATAATTAAAAGTTCAATTTAACAAAATAATAAAGATACTGTTATGGGTACAAAAGTATAAAACGCCTGTGATATACGGCATATTTAGTGAACAACGAAACGCACAATACATGGGGTAATTTTTCAAAGGTATAATTCGAAACGTGTGAAGAAATCCGCAAACAGTGTATACAGTAGTATGCACGCGTTGAAAACGTGCATACTTCCAAGCTCATCTGTTATATGCACTTCTAACTGCTGCCCTAGTTTAAGGACATTTTCAACAGCAGCCATTAGAGGCGGGTTTGCATATTTGCTGCTTAAGTGACTACATGTAATTTGCCGGAACCTCCCTTCCAAACCACTTAGGAACCCACGTGACTAGTGATCGCAGTCTGCCCCCTCCCCTCCCCTGTGTAAACCACACACTGAACATTAGACAGAAACTTCGTACATCGATCACAGTGTTAAGGAATGTATGGTATACAGGTGCATGTAACCTATCGATAACATTTGCTCTAATGACTTGAGCTGAGAGTTGAGGGATTTGGGCGGCTCTTAACAACTAGGTCTTGAGAGCCGATGATAGTGAAATGAGGTTAGAATGGAGTAACGCCGGAATGCTAGGGCGGGGGGGAAACAGGAGATCCCCGAGAAAACCCGCTGACCAGCGGCATCGTCCGGCACGATTCCCACTTGCGAAAATCTGGAGTGGCCCGGCCGGGGATTGGAAACGGTTCGCTCAGGTGGGAGGCGAGCAGGCTAACCGCTCAGCCACCGCGACCCTATTTGCTCTAATGATACGAAAAAAAAAACCTGTTGTTTTATTAGCGACTACTCATCGCGTATTGCGCTTTTTATTTCAATAATTTAATAAGTGTCCAGTACTCTACACCAGAAAATATTTGCTTACATTAAAAAAACACATTATTTATCATGGCGAAGAATATTTTGCAATGCGTTATTTTATTTTATTTTTTCAAAAATCGTATCAGAACGTGGTACAACATCCACTCCAGAGCTGGAATACGCGTTACGCAAAAATGTTCTTTGCCCAGAATAACTTAGACCGTGTTAAAATTGAGAATTTAATATATTAGTATTTTAATTTAAGGTTTATTCTACTCAGGTTAGGAACAAAACGAGATGAGATGTATTATGGGAGAGTTTGGAATAGGGAAAATTTCAGTCGCTAGGTGCGCAGTGTTCCAAAAGGTAACTATTAATTAAAATTTTAAGCTACGTGAATAATAAAAGATAAATATTTTACTTATTTATGAAGTTGGTTTATATTTTATTTATTATTACTGCAATTATCCTGTCCCAACCTGTAGTAGATTTAAACTTAGTGGCGTTCAATTCGGACGCCATCGATAGTAACTTGTTCAAACATGGTTGCGATTTCGAAATTTAGTATTTTAGTAAGTTCCGTTACAAACTAAAACTAAACACGAAATTACCAAATACGTCATCATTTTAGTCGACTAATTCGGGTCATGCGGCTTTTTTTTTTTTTTTTTTTTTTTTTTGCCAGCCTTCAGACTTCGCCGCTCTGAGCTATAGTCCACTGAGCCCTTCATGAGAATCCATCTCTGGTTACCAAGCATTCAGTTACTGTGCAAGTGACATTAAACTCTATCATTGTCGAGATGTTTCTTTCTCATTACAGAATCGTCTAAAATGACGAGCACTGAAAATTTTACAATTTAATTACACTTCTATTAACAAATTTATTGACAGCGAAAATATACCGTTGGCTACACACTGCTTCCTGATAGTTTAAATGTGATAGGGTACTGTTTTCTCATATAAAACATTGATATGTCATAGCTTGACAGCAAACGTTAAACCTGTTTATTGTCATCATGTTTTCTACCAGCAACGTATGTAGAATAAAACACTGAAGTAATATTCGAAATACGTACACAGTGTCACACCAAACGAGAGGGCACCAAGAATTGTTTTGCCCGCTTAAAAGAGTTAAAACTATAACCAGCATAATTGCTATCAGATAACATTTTAAAACGAAAATAATTTTAGGCGTGACATCAAAAATAACTAAGAATAAAAAAAAAANATTGCTATCAGATAACATTTTAAAACGAAAATAATTTTAGGCGTGACATCAAAAATAACTAAGAATAAAAAAAAAAAGAATTCTTCAAGTTTTGCTAACCCACTCTAAAACAATAAAAACATTTTTAAAAAAATGAAAAAAATNAAAAAAAAAAGAATTCTTCAAGTTTTGCTAACCCACTCTAAAACAATAAAAACATTTTTAAAAAAATGAAAAAAATTTTCTTTACAACAAAATTACAACTGTATTTCGAAGGAGTATACTGCATTTAATATCTTACTCATCTTGAAGGTGATAATAAGACTGAATATTTTTTACGTAAACTATTAGCATGTTATTTCGTTTTCTATAACATAAACAAACATATTTTGTATGTAGTCATCCACGGAGCAGAATGGAAAAGTCGNCATGTTATTTCGTTTTCTATAACATAAACAAACATATTTTGTATGTAGTCATCCACGGAGCAGAATGGAAAAGTCGTCACATAGTACCAGCAGCAGCGTAGAGATGGCGCTGGCAACACCACTCACACGATACGAACGGCTTCGGTAACGGTTGCCAAGTCTCCCGCTCAGCGTTTGAAAAAATAATTTATTTGTGCGGAAAAAATGGCCATGAGAAGGAGGAGAAGGAGGTGTAGAAAATGAAGTAGGACAACTAGGCAAATTAAATAAATTTTCGAAGGTAGCTGATATCTAAACAATAACAATATAAGACCACGAGCACTCTTGACCGCTAAAAAGAAAATTAACTTATGAAAACTGAGGGAAAAAGAACAACGTTGTCTTATTAGACACTTATTCCATTAGCCTCGTGATTACTAATTCAAACCACACTCACATGACAGATTTGTAATAGCAAATACGCTAAGTACCTTGGCAAATAATTACTAGTTTTATTTTGAGAGAGAGAAATAGGCTGATAAGTAAATAGAGAGACAGACAGAGAGACACATACGGACAAAAAGAGAGTCAGAGAGAGAGAGATACAGAGACGAGAGAGAGAGAGAGAGAGAGAGAGAGAGAGAGAGAAGAGAGAGAGAAATTCAGCTTACTGGTTGCTAAACACAACAGTCAATGACACTGTAATTTGTTAGTTTTTAGTTTTAGTTAAATATTTTATCCTATAATGTTATTTATTGGACAGTGCTGTTAACCGGTCTTGCATTAAAGGGTACAGGAGGTATTGTATAAATATTCCTTGCACTAAAATTGAGTTTAACTACAAAATATTTTTTTTGATGATGCTTGGCAGTTTGTTAAACAACTTTATTCCAAACAAATGTACATCCCTGGTATCCGCTCCTGGGCCTTAACAAAGTGTATCGCGACCAACTTCTGTTTTTCGAATTCACAGCAAGGGCATATACGCAAACTAAAATGTCGCCTTTGGCAAGGGCACCAGTCACTTGCCCTTCTCGAGCCCTAAGCCTGTTTCGCGATGCGCGTCTGTTTGAAATATTTAATTTGTTGGTGTTTACAGCTTCGCGCGGCCGCGGAAAACACTTGCTGACGTCAGAGAGACAAATGAAGCTCGCGTGGGGGTAAAATTCGATGGAATAAAACTCGAGATGGAGAGGAACTAAGGCGTCCGAATTCCCAAACGAGTATTTCTCGTGAAGGGAACAAGGGCTCGTGGCAGAGGAAAGGGCCGACCACTTACTCAATAGCAAGTGGTCTGGGTGGCATTGCACTCAACTCGAACACAGGTAACCTGTTAAGTGGCAGGTGTTCTATATCCTTTCTGTTCCCGGATGTCGTGTGTATGTCCGTCCGAGTTTTCGTAAAACTAACAAATATATTTTACAACGAATTTAATCACGGGGAGTAAATTTAGTTGAAGGAAAACTGAGTTTGATTAGTTTTACGAATAAGGGGTGACATGCTTTTTGCGACTTCGAGTTCAATCTTGGTTGGAATTTTAGTCTAAATCCCCTTTCAATGATACGTGCAGTGGCAGTAACTGACTAAATGACAATTCCCTTCGGACACACACCATTGGAGATCTATGTCGTCAAGAAAAACACATAGGGTGGTATTAAGAACATACAAGTCGAGATTTGGTGTTGTCGACAGATATTTAAAACGTGAAAAATTATAAGCGACCTCGCGAAGAATTCAGTCAAGGGTTCTACCAGACTAACAANCGACAGATATTTAAAACGTGAAAAATTATAAGCGACCTCGCGAAGAATTCAGTCAAGGGTTCTACCAGACTAACAAGACGCGTAACAAACGAACGAGCGAACAAAGACAAAATATTACGCACGTTTACACGCACGAAACTCTAAGACGACCCCGCGAAGTCAAAACAGACGAAAACTGAGACGAAGAAGACGCAAGCTGAACACAGTACAGAAGAACACAGTACAGAAGAACACAGTACAGAAGAACACAGTACAGAAGNCGACAGATATTTAAAACGTGAAAAATTATAAGCGACCTCGCGAAGAATTCAGTCAAGGGTTCTACCAGACTAACAGGACGCGTAACAAACGAACGAGCGAACAAAGACAGAATATTACGCACGTTTACACGCACGAAACTCTAAGACGACCCCGCGAAGTCAAAACAGACGAGAACTGAGACGAAGAAGACGCAAGCTGAACACAGCACATAAGAACACACAGATTGTCACTGTTAGTTTGGTAGAACTCTCAAATGAGTTCCTTGTGGGATTATTTACATTTTTAACATCTGAAATATCTGTTAACAACAGCTGCACTTTAAAAATCACTTTCAAATGTTTCCTTATAGCAAGGAAACCATTGATCTGGAACTGTTTTGTTTACCGTAAGAAAATCTTGCTTTAATTAAAAGGGAAGTTAAATAAACTTAGATTTGCTGACATTTTTGGTTTATGGTAATATTACCTATCTTTATTACAATAATTAAAGTAACTTATTCGTGCTTGTATTGTTCATAGTAAATGAGTTTAGCTTATACGACACGGAAGTGTTCAGTAATGCGAACACTTTTCTTTCGCACATTGCAGTTTTCAGAACGTAACGAAACTTGCTAAATGTTGCGCCACCAAGTAACAAGTTTCTTTGACATACCTACCACTATGCAAAAAATACGAAGGGGTGGAGAGGGAGGCTGTTCATTTCATGCCAGGAAATGTGCTTGCAATTAACGTCAAGTTGAACCATCCTTCGTACAAATATAAAATAATGTAATTTTTTGGTGACTGGCGCCCTTAACGCTGCCGCCTACCTAGAGCTATGTTCCGTGTTTGAGACGGAGAAGCGCGAGGGCGATAAGGGCGACACTGCCACGCGCACCAAGCGCGCCATCGCCTCTAAGCGCAAGGCTCTGAACTGGCGTGGAGTGTTCTCGTCACACTGCGTGTACCTGTGGGACTTTCAGCGGTGATTCTATTGGTTTCATTGGCGGGAAGTCTAGAAGCCTATAGGAATGTTTAATGTAGGGTCCTTGAGTAGTTTCGTATGTATCTTAACTTCGGGAGGGTGTGTTTTGAGATACAGCGCTTTGAAAAGCAGTTTTTTTTAAAAGCCATTTTGGAAAACTAAAATGGCGTTTGTAATGTGCGTGACGTCTTGAAAGCACGCAACAGCCGTCGTCTGAAGTGCGTGTTCTTTATGTAGGTCAGCGCATTGCACGCACGTTTAATAGTCTCGCGGGAAAACGAGTGCTTGATGCAACAGAGTTCAGGCGCCATGTATGCGGGGGGCCTTAGAAGCTGTAAGAATGACCGAATACGGGAAGAGTCGTGTTGCGTCAGCTTCGTGAGGCTGCAAATGGGGTTGCAAAGACGTCCTCGGCTGTCGAGGGGCGAGCTNCCACACACCCTCCTGACGACACTCGACACTTCTCCAGCCCTCCAATCCCCTCCTCCGTGGCTGACGTCACCGTCGTCACGGCAACCGGCCACTCGTGACGTCATCAGCGCATCCCTTCCCACCCCTTTGCCCACGACCGCACCGACACATTAGTTCCCAACCCTGTCACGTAAATCTTCATTACCGGCAGCCCAACCCAACCCTTGTTGTCGGTCCTCCCCTCGTGTGTTCCAGAGCGATCGCTGCTCGGTGGCGGGCAAGGAGAGGTCGCAGGTTACACCCGCGTTTGTTCGTATAGTCCATTCACGGTTACTTCCAACTTCTCTGAAGCCCTGCTGAAGTCCTACTTTCAGGCTATTCCTCCGCCTCGTGCAAACAAAACTTAACCAAATCTATAAGATTACACCAAAGGGACAGCGCATCGCATTGTCACGCACTCACTTACATAATATTCTGCATGAGTTCGATTTATTACTAGGCATTACCAACACAACTATATTCTCTCTGTTGATATTAATATTAATTACGAAATAAATAATATAATTTGCAGGTAAAATATAAGTAAATGTAAAATTTAACCAATAATGAGGTAATTTTATGTTAACAGAAGTATAAAACGCTTGTTATATATGACATGTTTAGGAATGAACCAAACACATAATACATGGGGTGATCTCTCAAAGGTTTGATTAAGAAAGTGCAAAGCTACAGCGAAAAGACCTACCCGGTTATTTCATAGTTAATGTATCGACCACTGAAACGTACTTCTGTAGCTGACGTGAAACCACGTGTGTGATTGGTGGATGCCACTGGAGAGACATAGTCACACATTGCTCGGAGGGAAGTTGCACTGACCGAGGGGAAGGAAGGGAGGCTAACATGCATTAGAGGTGCTGATACCTGACAAACGTCGAGACAAAGACTAGGAGAGAAATAACTTCACAGTTTAGTAACATTAATTACAGTTTCCGACAATTACATATTTTTATCACAATTAAAGGCTTCTAATACTTTCAATACTAATGGGCGAGAACCTTCAGGGTACTCTCTAATTGTCATATATGTCTAATTGTAACCAGTTGTGTCTTATTTATATTTTACAAAAACCAGGGAATGCATCAGTGCGTATCTGTTTCTAGGACAAAAATGAAAGTAGATATTTCGTTGCCCTTTCATAAATTTGGTCCCTGAAACCAGGTCTTTGGCAAGCGTCAAAGTAAAAATGAACCCGCTGCGAGAAGCCCTTTGTTTACAATATTCCTTCTTCTGTAAAACAGCGTTTTAAACTAAATGCTATCTGCTTTGCTAAGCAGTGGTTTTGTGACCAGATCGTCTCCTCCCGTGCCTGATCAAGAAAGTATAACGGCAGACAACTTTCTGAGCGATATATTATAGAAGAGTGCACATGAGGTCTTGTTCTTACACTCAGGCTTCCCAAAGGCCACATAGCTGTTTAGTTTGTCACACCAGTCCTTCGATGTGCGTGCACTCTTCATCAGTCTTAACTTCCCAGGTTTCAAACTACGGCGAGAATGCTGTATCTTTCTGAACAGATAGCTGTTCTAAAAATCTATAGTCACCGCTTAAATTTCTGAGGCAACAGACGACACGCGAATGTTGTTTATGCTGTTCNATGAGGTCTTGTTCTTACACTCAGGCTTCCCAAAGGCCACATAGCTGTTTAGTTTGTCACACCAGTCCTTCGATGCGTGTGCACTCTTCACCAGTCTTAACTTCCCAGGTTTCAAACTACGGCGAGAATGCTGTATCTTTCTGAACAGATCGCTGTTCTAAAAATCTATAGTCACCGCTTAAATTTCTGAGGCAACAGACGACACGCGAATGTTGTTTATGCTGTTCNGCTGTTCTAAAAATCTATAGTCACCGCTTAAATTTCTGAGGCAACAGACGACACGCGAATGTTGTTTATGCTGTTCTCCATTGTCGTTGCAAAGCCTCCTTACAGTGGAGAGTGACCTTGAGGCGTTCAATATTGTGTGATAGGGATTCCTGTTAAGAACAAAAGGGAGGGAGCTGCCTCCATATCCTCTCCAGTGGATACACCCCTGGATGTCAGTAGTAGATAATACTTAAAGCATGTGCAATACTTCAGTGGTAAATCAGTGACTACAGAAACTGTACGACAGTCAATAATAAGGAAATAAAAATATTTTCGGCCTTATCAAGTGCGACGCAGTTAGAGAATAAGAAGACTTCGTGCCACGGTAGCAGTCAGTAAAAAATAAAAAAATAAAATAAAAATAAAAAAAATAAAAAAAAAATAAAAAAAAAATAATAATTTTATATATATATATATANAAAAAAAAAAAAAAATAATAATAATAATTTTATATATATATATATATATATATATATAATTTCGCGTAATAATATTCTACCAACACTGAGAAAAAAAATTTAGTTTTTATGAACCATCTATAGTGTTAAAATAACGACAGCTATCAGATGGTACAATCTGAATATTGATAATATAGATAGTAATACCAACAGAACTGTTCTTTGTATTCCTGTCTGTGATTGTATTTGTTACTGTACATATGGTTGGTACAGTAGGGCACTGCGTCCCTACTTCAAAATAGACAGTACCTGTAATAGAACAACTTCAAAAGTATTTAGATTTTTCCCCAAAACAATCAGAATTGTAAAAACCTCACAGAATGATCTTTTGCTAGTACTGGACAGTTCTGTAATCGGATTTGAGGGCGCAAGTTCGTACCGGAGCCTAGTGAGTAGCTTATCAACGAACGAGCACGAAATTTCCCTGTCTCTATACCTAGCAATTACGTGGTTCTTCTATTGGAGTTTGGGGCGAGCCACGCGATTGCCGGGCCAATGACAAGCATTCAAACGGGCGCATTATAACTTGGAGTTCAGCGTGATGTCAGGGAATCACGCGGATTCTCGCAGTTCCCCGCCTGCAGGTCCCGGAGTCAGCGAGGGGCGTGCGCGGGGACTTTGTCCAGCCCTGGTGGCCGACACGATTGCCTGACCCCGGGGCCCCGCAACAATGTCTCTGGGCAGCGCCCGCCGCACAATGGGGCGCCCTGCACCCGAGCAGTTAAATGAAGCGAGTGTATAGGGTTTCTAATCGTGCGCATCGATAATAATTATATGTCATTGCGGTTAATGGTAGGCGTGGCCCCACCCCTCCCCCACCACCCTCTCGCCCCTTTTCATCGGAAGTGGCCTTCAGTTTGTGGGACCTGCCGTGTCCTTACGCGTCCCAGGGGCTTCCGTTTGCGTATAAACGTTTGCGTATAACTTCACTGCGTGAACCAGGCTGACAACGAGTTTCTATAAGATCTCCGTACTAAAACAGCAAATTTTCCGAGCCGGTCATAAAATCTCAGTATACATAAAAAAAATGCTAAAAATAAATTAACACATTTTTTTTTAAATTTAATTTTACACTTTATAGTCTACTTACGGTTACTTTTAACTTTTCCGAAACCCTGTTTAGGTTCTATTTCCAAGAAATTCCTCCGCCTCATGCAGGCAAAGCTTAACCAAGTCTAGGAAATTACACCAGAGGGTNAGGTTCTATTTCCAAGAAATTCCTCCGCCTCATGCAGGCAAAGCTTAACCAAGTCTAGGAAATTACACCAGAGGGTCAACGCACCGCATTCGTGCGCACTCCGTGTAATTATATTTTGCATTAGAACTATTTCTTACTAGGCATTATCAATATATCTAATTTCTCCCTGTTTTTTTCCAAATTAATTATTAATGTAATACAATAATCTTAAATGATATATAAGTAAAAGGTAGATCGGTAAAAATGAGGTACTTTTACTTTAACACGAGCATAAACTGCTTGTGTTACGTGACGTAATCAGGAAACAACCGAACAAGTCATAGGTGGCGTGATTTTTCAAAGGTTTCTTTCGAAAAGTGTGAAGGAACCGCGAATAGACTAAAACATTTGTATCGACACTGCGAGGGACAAAACACTTTACTTGCTCGTAAGTAGGGACACGAAACTATCGCGTTTCTGTTCCGCGTATTTTCGAGGCTCAACCGTGTGCTGATTGGCTGCTGCCCCAGTGCGTAGCCAATTGTAGCCCAGAAGAGGGTGCTTGTTTCCTTGCAGATCTGTCATTGGCTCAGAGTTCACCTGGGCGTGTCTAATAAACTGTGTTACAATAGCAAACATAACCAAAATACACTGTGATTGAGGTCTAGCCTGTCCTAAAATAAATTTCCGAAAATTTTCAGTCCCTACTCATAAGACCAAATTGTTCTCATTATTTGCCAAATTTANTGTCCTAAAATAAATTTCCGAAAATTTTCAGTCCCTACTCATAAGACCAAATTGTTCTCATTATTTGCCAAATTTAAATTTGGCAAATAACATACTTCACAGCATCCACGAGAAAGAAGTTTAAAAAAATAAGCATATGTACTCGTATATAGTCAATCTGTTGACAGTGAGTAATGTAAGCATTGAATTTAGAGATGGCTATTGTTGTTGGTTAGAAACATAAAAATGTGCCTACACCGAGCCTCTTTTGTCAGTCATTTTTTAAAGATAGCGCCACATGAACAAATAAAGTTGTGTCATGTCTCGGGGAACAATTGACCGATTCTTACCACATTTGGGGAACAAGATGTACTGCAGCGGGTGATGTAAACTCTTATCGTTTAAGTGTGTCAAACACTTAATTTTAAAATAGCAGCCATACGGCCATTTTAGTTTAGTACGCTTTATCGTCGAAACCATGTAATCAATTCCAACGTAACTTTGTATGTTGGCGGTATAAAACTATCACATTTTTATACGTAGTGTCTTTTGTCAGCGATTTTGTATAACATGAAAAACTAAAATTCTTATGTCATATTTTCGAAGAAAAAAAAAAAAAAAAAAAAAAANAGGTTCTATTTCCAAGAAATTCCTCCGCCTCATGCAGGCAAAGCTTAACCAAGTCTAGGAAATTACACCAGAGGGACAACGCACCGCATTCGTGCGCACTCCGTGTAATTATATTTTGCATTAGAACTATTTCTTACTAGGCATTATCAATATATCTAATTTCTCCCTGTTTTTTCCAAATTAATTATTAATGTAATACAATAATCTTAAATGATATATAGGTAAAAGGTAGATCGGTAAAAATGAGGTACTTTTACTTTAACACGAGCATAAACTGCTTGTGTTACGTGACGTAATCAGGAAACAACCGAACAAGTCATAGGTGGCGTGATTTTTCAAAGGTTTCTTTCGAAAAGTGTGAAGAAACCGCGAATAGACTAAAACATTTTTATCGACACTGTGAGGGGCAAAACACTTTACTTGCTCGTAAGTAGGGACACGAAACTATCGCGTTTCTGTTCTACGTATTTTCGAGGCTCAACCGTGTGTTGATTGGCTGCTGCCTCAGTGCGTAGCCAATTGTAGCCCAGAAGAGGGCGCTTGTTTCCTTGCAGATCTGTCATTGGCTCAGAGTTCACCTGGGCGTGTCTAATAAACTGTGTTACAATAGCAAACATAACCAAAATACACTGTGATTGAGGTCTAACTTGTCCTAAAATAAATTTCCGAAAATTTTCAGTCCCTACTCATAAGACCAAATTGTTCTCATTATTTGCCAAATTTAAATTTGGCAAATAACATACTTCACAGCATCCACGAGAAAGAAGTTTAAAAAAATAAGCATATGTACTCGTATATAGTCAATCTGTTGACAGTGAGTAATGTAAGCATTGAATTTAGAGATGGCTATTGTTGTTGGTTAGAAACATAAAAATGTGCCTACACCGAGCCTCTTTTGTCAGTCATTTTTTAAAGATAGCGCCACATGAACAAATAAAGTTGTGTCATGTCTCGGGGAACAATTGACCGATTCTTACCACATTTGGGGAACAAGATGTACTGCAGCGGGTGATGTAAACTCTTATCGTTTAAGTGTGTCAAACACTTAATTTTAAAATAGCAGCCATACGGCCATTTTAGTTTAGTACGCTTTATCGTCGAAACCATNAAAAAAAAAAAAAAAAAAAAAAATCTTATAAATTTGGCAAACATGTAGCACTACAGCAGACCATGTAAATAAATATCCTTTGAGTGTTTCAGAAATTTATTTTCAATATGGCGGTCTTATGAAAATTTTTTTTGTCTTAGTATGCTATATCTAAAAACTTCGAAAAAAAATTGCAACTTAACTTTGTATGAATGCAGTATCTATTGCAATCCTCGCGTGCGTCTTTGCAGTGCTTATGTTTTTTGCCATTTTGAAAGGTAGTCCTAAATGAAAAAATTATGTTTTTGTGTTGCATTACGAGAAACAATAAACCTATTCCTACCAAATACGGAGAAGAAATTGTACTATGATAGGCCATATTAATTTATATCTCTTTAAGTGGGTCAGACACCCGTTTTCAGAAACGCGGCTATATAAACATATTAGCTTAGTATGTTGTAGTACATCCGGTCACGCTGATAAGAACTTCCGGTCTTGCAGCTACGTTCAAGGTCAAAATCTGTTTTCGAACGTGTTAGAGGGAAAATTAGTCTAAAAAAGTAATTAATAAAAATTAATAATGTTTAATATTTTATTTAAGTAGCATAAACAAATTGTGCATGTCCAAGAATATGAATATCACCAGTAGTACCAACTAATTTACGAAACATCCAAATCTCATCACCAAGCTCAATCTTAACTTTTCTACGTGAAAACAACACAGGTGCTTGAGCTACAGATACAATAGCAGTCTGATATATTACAGTTTCACGAAGAGCGAAAGTCTTCCAACTTATTATATCACAAACATCAATTTGGTTAATACAATTTACAGCAACACCAGGGTTAGTATACGAACGACGATAGAAACACACCTCTTAAGAACCCACTACCAGGATTAGCTGTCATACCTTGGTTACCAAATCTATATTCATATTCTTGGACATGCATAATTTGTTTATGCTACTTTAATAAAGCATTAAAAATTATTAATTCTTATTAATTACTTTTTTTAGACTAATTTTCCCTTTAACACGTTCGAAAACAGATTCGACCTTGAACATAGTTGCAAGACCGGAAGTTCTTATCAGTGGGGATCGTGCGGGACGATGCCGCGGGTCGGCGGGGTTTTCTCGGGGATCTCCCGTTACCCCAACTTCTTCGTTCCGGCGCTGCTCCGTACTCACCGGCTCTCGAGACCTCGTTGTTAAGCGCCGCCCAGATCTCTCAACGCTCGTCACAACTCAACTGTTACAATCTCCTTGGACGGGTGCAGAGTGGTGTGACGTGAGTCATCTGAAGAGTTGCCCCCGCCTGACGCGGGGCGTGTTGAGACGTCGACCGAGGACAGGACGTCGCCCGCTTGTGAAACCAGAAATGAAGTTGTCGCGCTGTCGCATTACGCAACAGTCTCCACGACGAGGTTAGATAGCAGGCTGGTGAGTTACGTTACGGAACATCGTCGGGTTGTGGCGACGCCGACGTAAATTAACCCGTCAGAAGTTTTATGAAAGCGTATACAACGTAGAGATGGTGTGAGCAGCGAGTGTGAACGCAGGAACCTCGAGCGAAGAGCGAGAGGTTACAAAACACCATTTTCATTACCAGTTATGTTAGGTCACGTAGAATATTATGGGTGGGACATGCGGCACGATCAAATCAGACGCGTGCCATGAAGATAATTTATGATGCAATTACAGTTGGAAGAAGACCTCCGGGATTGCCAAGGCAGCAGTGGAAGGATAATATAAGTGAGATATCTGTCAGAACTTGGAAGACACAGTGATTGGGAGAACGTGGCTCAAGACCGGAGAAAATGGCGAGGAATTGTTGAGGAGGCCAAAACATTACCAATGTTGCTGGGCCATCGCAAGTAATAAGTAAGATATATAAAAAACGTCGAACAGGCACAATCATGGTGTCAGAGGAAATTCTAGTACTTCAAATTTTGTTCATTTGCTATTACGTTTAGCAACAGCAACCGTGTATTCACCTCGCATATAGAAGAACAATTTAGTTTGGTTCTTACTAACTTTTCACCTGCAAATATTCCAGTTCTCTACTTATATTGCTAATAAACTCTTGGCCTGGAACAGCGAAAATTGCCTCCAATTAGAAAGAAGAATGACAAGTGATTCACTGAAGAGCTATACATCAGATGAAAGGTTATTTCACGAACTCAATTTCACTGATTCAACAGCGATATCCGCTTGATTAGAGACAATCCAATTCCTCCAGATCTCAGGTCCCCATTTCTCTTTATCTCAGGTCAGAACCATTTCCACAACTGATAACACTGATAAATAGTTTAGGGAATATTAACACTACTAATGCAACGGCTACTGCAGTAGAAACTTTTTAATCGGCCAACATTTTTACTCTCCAGCTAGGTTAGTGACTAGGCCTACGTCATATTGAATTCTTGTGTGTTTAACCCCACCTTTCCCCTCTAAAAATGGTACGCCAACATTCCGGATTCCATCTCAGAACTCTTCATTGTCTAAAGCTGTTGGGGCCGCAGTGGTGTAGTGGGTACTCTACTCGCTTCCCACCTAAGTGAACCGGGTTCGATTCCGGGCGGTGTCGCTCCCGGATTTTCGCTTGTGGAAATCGTGCTGGACGATGCCGCTGACCAGCGGGTTTTCTAGGGATCTCCCTTTTCGCCAACCCCTTCATTACGGCGCTGCTCCATACTCACCTCGCTTCATCCTCATCGCCTCTGTAGACCTCGATGTTAATAGCCGCCCAAAAATCTCTTCACTCACTCTAATGTCGATCTAACCGATTATGAGGAGGTCAGTGTTAAAGTATATTCGCAGTTTTTTCACACTTTTTGAATAAAACCTTTGAAAAATCACCCCACGAATGACGTGTTTGGTTGTTTCCTAAATACACCGAAGAGCCAAAAAAAAACTGGCACACCTGCCTAATATCGTGTAGGGCCCCTGCGAGCACGCAGAAGTGCCGCAAGAAGACGTGGTATGGACTCGACTAATGTCTGAAGGTATGCAGGAGGCAATTCACACCATGAATCCTGCAGGGCAGTCCACAAATCCAATCTTCGCCAATTTAAGAAAGGGTTGCACGTCTGTCACGTTTAATGATTCTCGTCAGTCGTCGTTTGTCCCGTTCGTTCACGATCTTTTTCCGGCCGCAGCGATGTCGAAGATGTGATGTTTTACCGGATTCCCGATATTCACGGTACACTCGTGAAATGGTCGTATGCGAACATCCAAATGTTATCGCTACCTCGGAGATGCTATGTCCCATCTCTCGTGCGCCGACTATAACACCACGTTCAAACTCACTTAAATCTTGATAACCTGCCATTGTAGCAGCAGTAACCGATCTAGCTGCCGACCGCATCGCGTTACTCTGATTGGTTCCATACCTCTGTTATTTGCATACGCACGCCTATACCAGTTTTTTTGGCCCTTCAGTGTATGCCATGTATCACAAGTTTTATACTTGTGTTAACAAAGAAAATACCTTATTATTTGATAAATATAACTTTCACTTGTATTTTATCTATAAACTAAAATATTTCATTGATAATTAATAGGAATAAAACCAGGGAGAAAATAAGTGTGTTGGTATAGTAAGAAATAGTTTTTACGCAATTTACTATTAAACTGAGCGCGCACGAATGCAGTGCGTTGTCCCTTTCGTTTAATTTTCTAGACTTGGTTTAGCTTTGTTCGCACGAGGCGAAGGACTATCCTGGAAGCAGAACTTCATAAGGGCTCCAGAAAAGTTGGAAGTAACCGCGAACGGACTATACCCGCACAGCTTACAAAGTTAACTCACCCCCGGGTATACACTCATTACACTCATTAACCAGTTATGGAGGCGGGCTGCACTCGCACACTGGCCCGGTACTAATTTACGAAATATTCAATTGATTGACTCCGCTCCNGGCTGCGACGGGCGTTAGTAACTGGAGGTGGCAATGGGATTCATTTGTTGTCGACCCGGCGGAGCGAGGCGCCTATCCAATATCCCGGCCGGAGACAGCAGATAACGCCTCGGATGATTAATAAACACTCGACAACCGGCCCGCTGACTGGCCGAACCCAGGCTTACTGTGCTACAGGGTGTTCCAAGACGGGAAGGCACCCGCGGGAGCGGTCTATGCTCCTGTTCTCTCCAACTTGAATCCTGGCGTAAACAGTTCTCTTTAGCCGCTGCAGAGAAGGATGCGTGCCCTGTACACTCTTAATTGAATCCTGATATAAGTAGAACCTTTGGGACGTTACGGATGGATAATACCACAGGCACAGAAGGCAGGAAGCCTTTTCGCTGTTACATGTAACTTGGGGTAAACATAACCTCTTGGGCGCTACAGTCAAGGATACCAGAGAAAGATGCTCTTAATTAAATACTGATGTAAACAGAACCTACTGGATGTTACAGGTGAGTGATTTCAGAGGGGGAGAAGATGGAAAGCCTTATTCGCTCTAACATGACTCCTGTTGTAAACAGACAACTTAGCCGCTAAGTCGGAGGACCACATAAGAATACAGGCCCTATTCACTCGTAATTGAGTCGTGGTGTAAACAGAACATGTGGAACATCACGGAGAGAGTGACTGCCCTGTTCACTCTAGTTGGAATCCCAGTTTAAACAGTCTCTCTTGCCCGTTAAAACAGAGGTATAAAAAAAACTGTTGCATGCTCTGTTCAATCTTTATTGAATCCTTATGTCAGCAGGACCTGTTGAACGCCTTGGACGAGTGGTGCCAGAGCGGAGGGTTGTTGAAAGCCTTGTTCACTCAAACATGAATTCTGGAGTAAACATACTTCTTGGTTATTTTGAATGTTTGTACCAGCAGGGAGGATGCGGACATATCTGGTTCACTCTATCTTGATCTCCTATGTGAAGAGAACCTGTTTATAGCTACGGATGCTTTGAAGCTGACGATGCTCGAAGACGAAAAAACAGTTCTAGTGTGTGTGAACTGTTATACTTATATATTCTCAGCTGCACTCACGACAGTATTCTGACGGTCTTATCTCAGCAATTGTACGATACAAGCTGGTCGTGAAGTATCAGGCAGAATGCATACGTGTTTGCAGGTATATTTTCATGTGTAGTGAATTCGATCCTGCAGTCGATTACATTGGAGGTAATACACTCGTCCTGTTTACTTACATCGAATACCATGAGCGGGGCCAAACTCTGGAAAGTGTTAGGGCTCAGTATCGTGGATTGGGGAGTCTATAGTATGCATTTTGGAATTGAGCATACATTTGATATGCCAGCATGTACTGGCCATTTTAAAAGGTCATGTTCATGCCAACGTATGGATAGCTTTCGCTATTCAAAAATATTTTCAGATTTTTTTATTTGACATGTGTCGAACTGCGAACGACTCACTCTCACATTGTGCTGTCTTGCGGTCTGTAGCCCAACGATGATGTACCACGGTTTCTCAGAAGCAAAACTCGACTTCACCATCCAGTTGATGCGCTGGCTTGCTGGCAATCCGAAGTATGTCTCCAGACTCCACGACCTGAAAGCCACATCGATGTTTTTGCCATCTTACCCATTCTCTAGCATCTTTATACGTTCAGCTGTGCTCAACTGCACACGAGGCAGCATATATTCGATAGATTGTAGTTTCAGTTTCACTGTCTCCAGGTTTCCTCCCGTACCCACAATGGTGTCTACATGCGTGTTAGCTAGAAGCAGCACCAGTTCCTGCTTTGATTGAAGATAATTCGTTTGTAGTCTTCGGCAAATCCCAATAGCACTGAGAGTGGGATGCACACTTCGAACTTGCTTCCAGAGTATAAAGGAACACTGTAGTCATATTCTCACCATCCTGCCATCTTGGCCGCAGGCAGCTCATTAGGCGTGAGCGAAAGGTAATTTTTGATCGTAGAGGTTATGCACACATCTCGCGACTGGCCCACCTGGACACTGTTGAGAAAATACGTGATGTGATCGATCTTGTGAAGAATTCCATTGCTCGTTATTTTCGTCGATGCCGGGTTGGTACCATCTTCTTTCGTTAGTGTCCTTCTGATCCGCAGGAAAGCCTGGCAAGGAAGAGGGTGGATATCTTGGTGTTGGACCGCTATCCGAACTTCCGATGGTAGTGTGTGTGGGCCGATAAGGAAAGGGTGGTACGAATGAAGTTCTACTTTTGCTAAACTGTTTTCAAAAACGACCGGCTCTTCGATGTTACGTAATCTTCTATGACGTTTGACTTTGAAGCCGAGACTGTGGAGGAAAATCTCGCCAGCGCATGTTAACTCCTTGGAGACCTGCGGCGTACTGATTGCAGGTTATGCACGACACCTTATCTTATTGCTTCTGGTAGCCGTAAACATTATTCCCATCTTCTCAAATGCAGGCGTAGGGTGATTTCTTCGTTTAGAAAGTTCACCAACTCTCCATGCTGGTCGATGAATGTCACGACCACCTCGTGCGCTCTCTTCGCGACGAATCATGGCAATCAGTACCACATTTTACGAGGTACAGCTTGCAGTTTTTTTCATCGATTTTCGGTATCGCATTATAGGTTTGAAAATCGACAAGGCCTATGCACCATTCTCCCATCCGGGTCGAGCGGTGGACGATGTACCGCACACAGCTCGTTGCTACGACCCGTCAAGGTAAGCGTTATAGACATGAATGACGATTTCCCTTCGATGTACAGCCATTTTATACAATAACTTGTACTAGCGAACGAGGAAGCGAAGATACAAATGTCCACAGTTCCATGTGTTAGGCATCTGCTCCGTTTCGTAATTGTATGTTAGTTTGGTATATTTCAGGTACCATCGCAGCTCGGGTGGAGGACGCAAATTCCCAAAACTCTCATAATAGTCTGCATGTTTACCCCATTTTACGTAAGCTACTCAGTGGGCACCGGGTCCAGGTTTAGGGGGCAAATCATCTATCATAAACACTCCCCAGAAATGCGGTATTTAATTTGTGTGCATACAGTTCCAAATCGACGTTAGTGAGCTGTCATTTCGGTAACGCANCCCCAGAAATGCGGTATTTAATTTGTGTGCATACAGTTCCAAATCGACGTTAGTGAGCTGTCATTTCGGTAACGCCTCTTCCTGCTGTGTCGCTTTTGCACACTTCCGCCTCCTACAGGTATGGCCTTAGGTAGAGGCCTTGGCCGTTTTTTTTTACCCATGGCGATAGCTTCCATATCTGCATTGTCTCTTTGTGCCTCGGACAACTGCTTCCGTTCGTTCGATACTGTGTTGACGGCTCGGACGATACCACTCGTGGCTCCAATTAGGCCCCCGAGGGTCCCAAGTGCAGGCAAAGCAATGGGAAAAATTCACCGGTAGAATTTTTCTAGGCCTTGCATGCTTTTCTTCCTTTTTTCACTGCTTTTCGTTTTACTTGTGCCTTTCTCCTGCTCTCTGTACCTGTTACCATTTTAACCTGTTCCTTTCTCTGGCTATTGTCACCTATTCCCATCTTCACCTTACCTTTCATTACATTGGATACACCCCACGCGAACAATTTTTTCACAGAGTCGGGTGTCTGAATATTTTCTTATTTCGTCGGCCTTCTGTGCAAGTATCTTGTCTGCCTGGTGTTGGGTTTCAAGATCCTTGTGATGGGAGTAAGCTATGTCGTGCTGCTTGCCCGTCGTCCAATTGATGCCTGTGGCACCACGTGACAACCTTTTAGCTATCTGCGTTCCCGGCCCGCATAATTTTTATCCGGGAATGTTCAGCTCGGACGATAGATTGTCGATCAGCGTATCGACGATCCCGCTTCTAGCTATGGTCTTACCTCTTCGAGGCATCGCGGTCAACTGAGCGAGAAGAGTATAAATACGCTCCTTATATACTTGCTTTGTTTCAGTTTCATTTTAGACTTGGAACAGTACGGATGTAAAATGCCGATGATGAATCTGATTTTGTCACTTCCGCGGTAAAGCATTGACAGCTTTGCGGAATTTACAGTGACGTGACTTTTGAATGCAAAATCTGCCAGAGTCAGTTTACTCGGATGGGTGCTTTAAAGAGCCATTCTAAAACTTGCACCACTGATTTTGTGCAATCTCCTTCACGCTNCCCCAGAAATGCGGTATTTAATTTGTGTGCATACAGTTCCAAATCGACGTTAGTGAGCTGTCATTTCGGTAACGCATCTTCCTGCTGTGTCGCTTTTGCACACTTCCGCCTCCTACAGGTATGGCCATAGGTAGAGGCCTTGGCCGTTTTTTTTTACCCATGGCGATAGCTTCCATATCTGCATTGTCTCTTTGTGCCTCGGACAACTGCTTCCGTTCGTTCGATACTGTGTTGACGGCTCGGACGATACCACTCGTGGCTCCAATTAGGCCCCCGAGGGTCCCAAGTGCAGGCAAAGCAATGGGAAAAATTCACCGGTAGAATTTTTCTAGGCCTTGCATGCTTTTCTTCCTTTTTTCACTGCTTTTCGTTTTACTTGTGCCTTTCTCCTGCTCTCTGTACCTGTTCCCATTTTAACCTGTTCCTTTCTCTGGCTCTTGTCACCTATTCCCATCTTCACCTTACCTTTCATTACATTGGATACACCCCACGCGAACAATTTTTTCACAGAGTCGGGTGTCTGAATATTTTCTTATTTCGTCGGCCTTCTGTGCAAGTATCTTGTCTGCCTGGTGTTGGGTTTCAAGATCCTTGTGATGGGAGTAAGCTATGTCGTGCTGCTTGCCCGTCGTCCAANGTCCAATGCATTGATGCCTGTGGCACCACGTGACAACCTTTTAGCTATCTGCGTTCCCGGCCCGCATAATTTTTATCCGGGAATGTTCAGCTCGGACGATAGATTGTCGATCAGCGTATCGACGATCCCGCTTCTAGCTATGGTCTTACCTCTTCGAGGCATCGCGGTCAACTGAGCGAGAAGAGTATAAATACGCTCCTTTCATACTTGCTTTGTTTCAGTTTCATTTTAGACTTGGAACAGTACGGATGTAAAATGCCGATGATGAATCTGATTTTGTCACTTCCGCGGTAAAGCATTGACAGCTTTGCGGAATTTACAGTGACGTGACTTTTGAATGCAAAATCTGCCAGAGGCAGTTTACTCGGATGGGTGCTTTAAAGAGCCATTCTAAAACTTGCACCACTGATTTTGTGCAATCTCCTTCACGCTNCAGTTTACTCGGATGGGTGCTTTAAAGAGCCATTCTAAAACTTGCACCACTGATTTTGTGCAATCTCCTTCACGCTTGGCATGCTGCACAATTGCTCCACCTGCTCCACAATCTCTCCACATGCTTCACATGCTGCACAATCGCTCTAAAATCGCTCTACATGCTCCACAGTAGCTCCACCTGCTCCTCATACTCAACAATCGCTCCACATGCTCCACAACTGCAACACCAAAATGTAGTGGTAATGTACGTATTATCAAACAAGCTGTTACTCTACCCATACGCATTCATGGTGAAGATGAAGATACCTCCCACGAATCACGACTTGGAAGCCTATTCCGAATACAGCGAGGTGCTTCATCGCGGGACCATCAAATTGCGAGAAAACATGCGCCCTACTGAACCTGCTGGAAGAAGAGAACGACCTATATTCAAAATCGCTCCAGCTTCTGAAATACCAACGACTGGAACGAGTACTGCAGGCCATGGATCTCTTGAGTTACATATTTACCTTGCAACGATAATGATGCAGTCGTGCCACCGAGTGGAGCATTGGAAAACTCGATATTTGTTTTCGATGACATCGCCACCGAAAAACAAACTTGTATTCAACAGTACGTTAGCATGGGAAGGCACGCGAAGGCGCACTGCTTGTACCTCGGCCAGACTTGTTCGCGCATGCCCAAACAGCTGCTCCGCGACAATGCAAATATGTTGGTGCTGTTTCGCATGGCTGATATGAATTTGCGGCATGTTTACGAAGATCACGTCAATACGGACATGACGCTATCACATTTCAATAGTCTGTGTACCTTGTGCCGGAAAAAGAGAAATACGGATTTTGACGATCGTTAAGGACTGGTCCCTATACGGTNAATAGTCTGTGTACCTTGTGCCGGAAAAAGAGAAATACGGATTTTGACGATCGTTAAGGACTGGTCCCTATACGGGATGATTATAAAATCATGGGACAAACATTTAGGGGTGGTAGAGCTCACTAAAACAAACAATTATCGTATAGGAATATATGGGCGGGAGTGACGCGTTGAGGCACAAACACAAAAATAACACATGAAATGCAACACATTGTTTATTTACAACGTCGTCGCTAAATGCCTTTTTACACCAATGTTTATAATAATTGCTCAAAATTGCTACCACCGACAGTAATGCAAGCTTGATAGCGTCGGTGGAGTGATTGGCGAACAGATTCAAATACGCCGGGTATTTCACGCACGCCACCATTGTCAGCCAATCACGCCATATGTAGAGGTCACCAAGCATGCGTGACTGTTGGTGGATGCATTTCCAGCAACTGTTTTAACATTTTCTGTACGGAATCACTCGTTAAGTATGCTGCTAATGAACATTTTATGTTTCCTCTAATGTGTTATGTTTTTGTGTTTGTGCCTCAACGCGTCACTCCCACCCATATATTCCTATACAATAATTGTTTGTTTTAGTGAGCTCTACCACCCCTCAATGTTTGTCCCATGATTTTAGAATCATCCTGTATAATGGGAGGTACCGACGGGGATTCGATCAGTTCATCGTCAACCGTCGAGAATGAGTTACAGCATATAGAAATTCGGGCGAAGTAGCCTCAAGCTGCGTCTTCACGAAAACGAAGATGGAGGTTGTCTGGTACCAAGAAACGATGGAACTTGTGATGCTGGTAGAAGAATAGTTCGAAATGTTGGTGAACCCAATCATGAGAATATGAAAAACCTGGAAGGATATATGACACGGACTCTCCATACCTCGATTTTCGACCTCGCCAGGAAAACGGATATTCAAAATTACATCAGGGACATATTGGGTGTCTGCAGCGAACGCCTGGGCAATATCTGAAGTATTTTGGCGGAGACTCAAAACTAAACCTACAAAAGAGAGCAACAGAAACAATTTTTATTCAGTGCGATGTCGGACATTGTCAGCGACCTGCATCGTACGATACAGCCTGTTCACTCGAAGTATTTGATCGCCAAGAGGGCCAACATTTCTCGCGACATTTATAAATGAAGAAATGTTTTAAGCCGATTACTCGTCGTCTCGATGTACTAAGGGAGAGCGATGGAGCTCCCGTAGCTATGAAGACTGAAATCGACGATACTGCTGAGCGTATGAAGAAGCGAAAACACGATGATATACACACAGATCGGAACGTTGGATTGGATGCGGATTTGCCACACAAGAAAAGNTGAAGAAGCGAAAACACGATGATATACACACAGATCGGAACGTTGGATTGGATGCGGATTTGCCACACAAGAAAAGAGTATGGAAGTCTTCAAACCCAATTTTCTGGTTCGTCGCTACGTACGATCGTACACATCTCGCAATAATGATACGACGTACGGTGTATACAGGCATAATGATAAATGTTTCCTCNCTACGTACGATCGTACACATCTCGCAATAATGATACGACGTACGGTGTATACAGGCATAATGATAAATGTTTCCTCGGTGCTGATAAAACAGAGTTTCTACCAGGTGAGATCATCCAAGTAGGCGATTACAAGACATGTGGCACCCCTGGGCTATATGAACTTCTATTTCGCAAGGAGCCCAGGGAGTTTACAGAATCCGACCTGGTGGAACACAAGACATTGCTCGAACTCACACATGCTCTTTACCAACATAATGATCCTGAGACAGGTGTTTATAAGGACGAAGATCATGAAAAAAATTAACATTTTCGCAGACCTCTTCAGCGGCCTAACACTGAAAAGCGGCGAAGGTTTAAATAAGATAGGTGTCGACGAGAACACCGAATACGTATTCTGGGACGACGCGAACGACCTGGTCGGTAGGCTGCAGCTACTTATCGCTTCGCAAAGGGTTGAAAATTACTCCCACACTAACGAGATAGTTTCAGTCGTCGAAGAACTGAAGGAGGGAGGCTACATAGAATGAGTCGATTGGGAATCGCCAATGAACTGCAAGCATCTGCGAGACGCACTTACCGTCGCCGCAAGGTCGTGATATGTGGGATGAAAGACATATTTCAAGCCGACCTCGTCGAGATGATACCATATGCTTGAGTCGACAAGGGCTACAAATACACGTTGACCGTCATCGATGCATATAGCAAATTCGCCTGGGCCAGGCNTATGCTTGAGTCGACAAGGGCTACAAATACACGTTGACCGTCATCGATGCATATAGCAAATTCGCCTGGGCCAGGCCTGCCAAGTCGAAGATTGCACACAACGTCACCGAGGCCATGTCTGACGTATTGCACGAAGGACGCATCCCAACTGATCTGCAAACCGACCAGGGCAAGGAATTCCACAATGCTAAGTTCAAGTCCATGATGAAGAAACATAACAAAAAATAATTATTCCACGTACAGGAATCTCAAAGTTTTTATAGTCGAGAGGTTCAATAGGNATGAAGAAACATAACAAAAAATAATTATTCCACGTACAGGAATCTCAAAGTTTTTATAGTCGAGAGGTTCAACAGGACTCTGAAGGGGAAAATGTGGAGGCATTTCGCTGCGAATGGTAGCTACAAGTAGCAGACACTACTATATAAGTATGATACACAGCCATCACAGCCATGCTCTTGTTTTTTTTAACGAGGCGCTCTTAGCCGTTAGGCCATTCCGCACCCCAGCCACCCAGTCGGCGGGGAAGAGGGATCACGCCCTCTCAACGCAGGCATGACCAGCGCGCTCACCCAAGTTGGCCAGACCCGAAGCCCCGATCTGATTCATCAGATCGCACCGAGCATGTCCTACAACAAGGCCTGAGATCCTTGTACTCAGTAGCTGAAACTATCGTACGCGAGTACAATCCTACCATTCACATGAAGCCCGAAGGTGTCAAGGACGACTCCCTGCTTCGAACCTTGTGCGCTGACGTGAGGAGGAGGGACCCACGCAAGCCTAAAGTCAAGGTCGGCGACCTGGTGTGCATCTCCAGACAGAAAGGCATCTTCGAGAAAGGGTTCACGGCGAATTGGAGCCACGAACTCTTTCGTGAGCGACGTATACGCAACTATGTTCCGAGGACCTACTTTCTCGAGGATCTAAATGAAGTAAATGTATCCATCCATGGGGGTTTCTACACAGAGGATTTCCTGATGTGTGTTTGGCTGAGAAGGTGCTGAAACGGCATAATGGACGGTCGTATGTCAAGTGGTCGGTTTTCCCAGCCCACTACAATTCCTGGGTCGACGATGCGGACTTCGAGCGGTGAACACAGAAGATTGCAATTAATAAAACTGTGTTTTTCTCTCATTTTGTACATTACGAAATAAAAAATNCGAGCGGTGAACACAGAAGATTGCAATTAATAAAACTGTGTTTTTCTCTCATTTTGTACATTACGAAATAAAAAATATAATTTTAAAAATATATCTGGTGTTTTATTTATTTAATAAAACCTTTATTTTATATAAAAAATTATTTCAACTAAAAATATTTATATTTAAAAATAAATCCAAAAAATTAAATATAACAATTTAAGTACTTTGCAGGAATGGTCGATGTCACCATTCGGTACAAGCCGATAGCAGGCTGCATAATCGAGAAATTAGCACTACCTAAACATTGAAAATTGAATCCAGTATGGAGGGTGCCGACATATCCACATACACTAAATATAAAAAAATATATATGTATATAGCTATTACCTGGTGGCTAAATCACCAGCTCGCCTGGTGGGTATATAGAGAAAATAGCGCCACTTAGGTGATGTAAATGAAAANCGAGCGGTGAACACAGAAGATTGCAATTAATAAAACTGTGTTTTTCTCTCATTTTGTACATTACGAAATAAAAAAAATAATTTTAAAAATATATCTGGTGTTTTATTTATTCAATAAAACCTTTATTTTATATAAAAAATTATTTCAAATAAAAATATTTATATTTAAAAATAAATCCAAAAAATTAAATATAACAATTTAAGTACTTTGCAGGAATGGTCGATGTCACCATTCGGTACAAGCCGATAGCAGGCTGCATAATCGAGAAATTAGCACTACCTAAACATTGAAAATTGAATCCAGTATGGAGGGTGCCGACATATCCACATATACTAAATATAAAAAAATATATATGTATATAGCTATCACCTGGTGGCTAAATCACCAGCTCGCCTGGTGGGTATATAGAGAAAATAGCGCCACTTAGGTGATGTAAATGAAAACACGAAATCCAAGATGGTGGCCTCCAGCAATGTATAAAGAAATATCAGAAGAAAAAATACAAGAGGGCAGAATGAGTATGGTTGAGGGAGGTGGAGGCCTGGCAACTCATTAACCAATGAGAAACATTGGTAGGGGAGGGGAATGTTAAGACAATGTGATTGATTGGAGGTGGATCAGTCGTCTGCTTGACATGGAGCTGGGGAAGAGGACCTGCGGGAATGTAAGATTTTTAAATAACATTTTTGATATTATTGTTTACATATTTTTCTATACATTTTTATAAAATTAAAAAATATATTTTTAAAATTTTTTAATTTTTTTTTATAAATTTTTAAAATACGTTTTTGGGAATGCTCTGCGTTCAAGGTTATTGAAAGTTATGGGTTGGACAAGAGGGTGACTCCGGACCCGGGACCCGGTGTATCGATTTGGCATACCCTATGCCTATAAAACCAATATGGCCGCCACTGCTCTGACCTCGCAAACGATTCCCCACAATTCACTTCCGATGTATCGAAAAAAGCCTTTCGGGAAATTGGTTTTTTGCATCGGGGGGATAGGTACTTTTTTGAGGGAAAAGGGAAATTTTTAGGGAAAAATGGCCGTTGGGGGACCGGAGTGACAGAGCATGAACAGCTCTGTGCACCGGTCCTTCGCGCCAGTGGTGCCAACTCGCCGTAATCATTCCACCGTGGACGTTGCAGCTATCACCATTTTCAGGGTAGTAGTTGGGTTACTGTTGTTCTAACAGATTCCTACGTTTGTGATTTTCTCCTCTACCATAATATATAATAGGAGTCGGAGGTCCAAGTTAGGCGCGTGACCTAAGCACGTCTCAGAGCTGAGTCCCATATACACTGAAGATNTAATAGGAGTCGGAGGTCCAAGTTAGGCGCGTGACCTAAGCACGTCTCAGAGCTGAGTCCCATATACACTGAAGAGCCAAAAAAACTGGTATAGACGTGCGTATGCAAATAAGTCTCCATACCTTGGTTAGTCTCTAACGCGATGTGGTCGGCAGCGCCTATATAAGACAACAAGCGTCTGGCAAAGCTGCTAGATCGGTTACTGCGGCTACAATGGCAGGTTATCAAGATTTAAGTGAGTTTGAACGTGGTGTTATAGTCGGCGCACGAGAGATGGGGCATAGCATCTCCGAGGTAGCGATAACATTTGGATTTTCGCGTACGACCATTTCACGAGTGTACCGTGAATATCGGGAATCCGGTAAAACATCAAATCTTCGACATCACTGNACGACGACTGACGAGAATCATTAAACGTGACAGACGTGCAACCCTTTCTCAAATTGGCGCAGATTTCAATGCCTCCTGCATACCTTCAGACATTAGTCGAGTCCATGCCACGTCGTCTTGCGGCACTTCTGCGTGCTCGCGGGGGCCCTACGCGATATTAGGAAGGTGTACCAGTTTTTTTTTGGCTCTTCAGTGTATATACCTACGCAAGAAATATGCTAACTACAGACGTGCCCTGCATTGCTGTGTTTGAGAGCATTGCGGCCATGGTCCTATAGTTAAACAACGTTAACTTTCGCATTTCCAGTGACTTGTAGGCTATACTCCACAGCCTGGCACGTACTTAAGTCTGAGCAAACTGTTCATTGGCTGCTGCCTCAGCGTGTGGCCATTGCCAACATTACCGCAAAGAACGCAGCATAGGATTCAGTAATTGCTTCCTTGAAGTTTTAGTTTTATTGACACAGAGTCGTTCAGTGTTTGACTTATGAATTATGATCCATTTGCAAAAGTTACCTAAACGTTAGCGTTTTTGAAGTCTAGCTTGCCTTCAGGTTTATAGCGAAGGTTTCCCGGTCTTTGCATATTATAAGGAAGCTTTTTTTTTTTTTTTTAACCCTTTCGGACTCACTTTCATTTACGGTTTCAAATGTTGATACAAAAAAATTTTATGCTGCGAAGTCGACATAACACTTTTGTTGTCACAGCCAGTGAGGTGTAGGCTGTATGTTCAGCTAAGTAATATGAAACAATTAGGGCCTTGACGAGAGAGACGGTTTGCGAATCATTTACCCACACGTAGGATCACTGGTCTGGATGGGAAGACGAGGAGGAAGCTACTTACATGCCGTAAAAACAAACCCTCGGTAAAAATAACTGCAAATTTGTATGCAATTCAGGTCGTAAAAATATTTGATAGTAACAAAGTTTGATAAAGGTAACTAACAAAAATGACTTGATAAAGCTAGAAGTAAAGACCACTTAGCAAGAACTGTGCTTATGTACCTTAAGCTACACAGCACCAAATTAAAATATCGCCCAATTTTTTCGAAATTTCTTACTCTGACAAAAAAAAAAAAAGGATAGCTGTGACATATTTTATACGTGTCTAAACTCAGATCTTCAAATAACGTACACCAGAAAAAACATTATTTGTTCACTTAAATAAATCAGTAATGCATTGGATGATCAATTTTTTTTAGTTTAATAACATCAGAAATAGATTGTCCTGAAATGTTGAGCAAGGTTGGGTTTAGAATTCTTTGCCACACTACCCGCCTTAAAATTTTTTTTGAAACTATAAACATTAGATAATGGCGATACGTAGATGTGTTAAGAACGTTCGTTTGACTGTAATAATAAATACGTTAATCTTAAAAATAAATTATATTTATACTTTCCCCCGACAGACTGTTGGAGGACGGCGACAACCACGCCAGCATGTCTCAGGTGGTGGCCACAACTGCGTTATTAAAAAATATTGTGAGTGGTAATGTAATTGGTTGTTACTGTGTATACCAATTCACAATACAAAACCTCGAAAGCTCCTTATGCTACCGAAAGAGAGTAACGAACTACCCTTAAGACGGCGACTGCAATGCAAGTCAAAGCGTCAACGACTTGGTGACTTCAACGCCGCTGAAGACCGAGAAGATTACTGTTTACGCCCTGTCAGATGTTTTGTGTCGGTAACAAAAGAAATTTGTACTTGCCACAGAACATTTTGTTAATGGCTGCAAAATAAGCACTCGCATAGAGAACTTGTGTAAAGCGCTGTCTGTTGGCAAACGGGAGAGTTGTGTGGCGCGCTTTTCAGAACGTCAGCAGGACCAACCTGTTGTTTGGCTTTGCCAGAGCCGGCCGCAGGACAATAATGGACTAAATGACACTTCTCGGTCGTTGCTGGCGCAGATGCATTTACATATCTTGGCTTCGCGATTTGTACAGAAACCTTTACAAAAACTCTCTGCCCGCTTATACATGCCGTTTCACCTCAACACTAACTGACGTCACTACAATAATATTCTCGAGGATTTTATAAAATAATAGTTCTGCGCATCGACTTCATATGAAAATTGAAACAATAAAATGGCGTGGAAAATAAAATCGACTAGTCTTCTGTTTTACGTATGAGAGTAGTGTAACATTCTGTGGCAGTAATTTATTTATGTTTATATAAATTTCACAGTGTTTATTGTATCTACGCTTCAACATCATCAGTATGTCGGCGGCAATTGTAACTTGCATACGGGGAGGAAGGATACAAAGTCTGCAGAAAATAGAAATAAGGCAGGACTCTCGACAATGTTCAATTTACTGTACAGTTTTTTTGTTTTTGTGGAAATAAGTGTTTGGAGATTTCCATTTTCACAAAGTACTGTAGGAAAAATTTATAATCTTTATATCTAAGGTTGATATTGGTTAATACAGTATGAAATACAGAATTATTTACTGAATATTGTATATGAAAAAGTTATCAACTTTGAGCATTTCATTTTCGTTTGGAACAGCTAGCATTATTCTTCGAAAGGTTGTTTTTTGTATTTTCCTCGTACGTTATTAAATGGTTTTTTGTTTCGTTCTAGATACTTTTACCGGTGATATACTTACTGTCTTTATCGACAGAAGAGCCAAAATTAAAAAAAACTGGAAAATTGATTTTTTTTTTCTATTTACTATTCTTTGTTTACATTGTATTCCATAGAAATTCACTTTTCAGGTAAAAACTAAACTGATTAAAAACACCTTCGAACTGTATGTAAATCCGAGTTTGAAATTGAAATGATGATGCCGGCTGTTAACAACACAAGCTATCTGTCATCGCCCACGCAAGTACTGCTTTTGTCCGTGAACAAACAGCGTAGATTAACAAAACATGATCTTTTGAAAATGGAATACTAGAGTGAGTGAGTGAAGAGATTTGGGCGGCTCTTAACATCGATAACTTGAGAGACCGACGAGGGTGATTGAGATGGGAGTGGAGCAGCGCCGGAATGAAAGGGCGGGGGAACGGGAGATCCCCGGGAAAACCCGCCGACCAGCGGCATCGTCCGGCACGATTTGGGAGTGGCCCAGCCGGGGATTGAACCCGGTTCGCCTTGGTGGGAGGCGAGAAGGCTGACAGCGGCGCCTTGGAATACTGGAGATCCTTACCCGGTTAGATCATGATTTCTTAGATCCATTCAGGCCAGAGCTATAATACGAGTATAATCTTCTCGCTGTATTCAACGTAATGAAAGTAAACGTGTTAGTTTATTTTTCCAATAATATTTCACTTGTAAACAGTTACCTTGGTTCTAAATTACCGATGGTTTGTTCTTGTTTATTTAAATTAACTTACTTTCCATGTACACAACATTTCCCCGTGTCTTTTTTTTTTCATTAAAAAAATGTTCCTACAAAATTACCTCACTTTCGCTCTTATCAATCATGTTAATTTGTCAGTACTCAGAATACGACACACAAAGGGAAACGTAATCTTGAGTCATAAGAATGCGTACCTTTGGGTTATTAAAAGTGCGTTTGACCTGTGCAGTGACANCCGGTTCGCCTTGGTGGGAGGCGAGAAGGCTGACAGCGGCGCCTTGGAATACTGGAGATCCTTACCCGGTTAGATAATGATTTCTTAGACCCCTTCAAGCTAGAGCTATAATACGAGTATAATCTTCTCGCTGTATTCAACGTAATGCAAGTAAACGTGTTAGTTTATTTTTCCAATAATATTTCACTTGTAAACAGTTACTTTGGTTCCAAATTACCGATTGTTTGTTCTTGTTTATTTAAATTAACTTACTTTCCATGTACACAACATTTCCCCGTGTCTTTTTTTTCCCATTAAAAAAATGTTCCTAAAAAATTACCTCACTTTCGCTCTTCTCAATCAGTACTCAGAATACGACACACTAAGGGAAACGTAATCTTGAGTCATAAGAATGCGTACCTTTGGGTTATTAAAAGTGCGTTTGACCTGTGCAGTGACAGTCGTGGACAGCTATGGGCCACGCATGGGTCCCCGCACACGAGGGACTCAAGTTCACCGACTCTGTGTTGGTATGCTCAAGGGCTTAGACGTAGGTAGATAGGCCTTAACGTCTCGTTGACAGCGAGCTTATCACAGACAGGGCTAACTACTCAGACGAGTTGCAATGGCGTGTAGCAAGGAATCAACACGGCACTCGCCTGGAGTGATTGAGTGAGCGAAGAGATTTGGGCGGCCCGTAACAGCGAGGCCTTGAGAGCCGATCACCTGGAGTGATTTCAATAAACAACGGTAAACCGATATCAATATGGCCGCACCGGGATTCGTACCCAGGTCTTCCGGAACGCGAGTTACAAGATTTACCACAACGCTACCTCGCTTGGTAAAGCGTTAGAGCAAGCAAGGATAAGGAAGAATGAACTTATATCTTTCTTTAACTAACAGACAGTACCTAGAATTTTTTTTTTCGTGATTAAGGCGCAAGGGGGGTAGGGGTTAGCGTGAATATAAATCTCAACAATGATTTTTGTACGATGTTGTTTTTTTACAAGCTACAAGGAAAAGGGAAGGTTGGTATACCTCAGTAAATACACAGACATCGCGAAAAATGCATGCTGTTTAAATCATAGCATGAATGTGAAACGTTATAACACTGTTATTTGAAGGGGAAGCCTCTGCTTTGCTATGTCTAGAGACCAGAAAAATTCGCGAGTTCAATGACCTGCAGGCTAGACTCTCCAGTTTTATGTACAAATACGCCGATATCAACCGCGCATTGGTTGTCTGCTGTCACAGTGGCAGGCGACGATTGAGCCAGCGTTCTCCAGGTGTCAAACACGGCGTGGACCAATGGCTGAATTTTTATAAACACACGTGTTTCGAATTCTAGCTTGTCCCGTAATGAATCCGCAAATTTTTCAGGTCTCTAGCTATGTCTAGGGGCAGTGATATTTCGCGAAAATATTTTGAGACAAGATACAGTTCAAAGCACTGTAGGGTCGTCCAGCTTCTTTGATTGGCTAAAAAATGTTCTGGCCCGTGTTAACCGTTTGCGCACGAATCACGAAGGTTCAGTGTCGGAGTTACTTAGTCCTGAGTGGCTTGGTCAAAGACGGACACGGCACCAGCAGCCAATGGAGGTATAACAACAGCTGAGGTGTGTATATAGTATTGAAGTCTACTGTGTGTTCCGATTTTTACGCGAAAAGTCACTGGCCCTAGGTATGTCTTAAGAGTTTGATACGCAATAGTTATTTTAATTATGGTCCAGTCATAGTTACTCTCAGCTATTTTGAAGCCTTGCGTAAGTTATACTTTCAGGTTATTCCTCTGTATCATGGAAACAGCGCTTAACCAATAACAAAGTCTAGAAAAATTGCACCGCATTCGTGCGCACTCAGTGTAATAACAGTCTGCATAAGAACTATTTCTTACTAGCCATTACCAACCTACCTATTTTATCCCTGTTTTAATTCACATTAATTATACATTACATATTATAATTTATAGATAAAATAAAAGTAAAGGTTAAATTAAAACAAAAATAATGTAATCTTATATAAACAGAAGTATAAAACGCTTGTAATACATTACGTATTTGGAAGACAACCAAGCAGATCATACATTGGGGTGATTTTTCAAAGGTTTGATTTAAAAAAAAGTGTGAAGAAACCGTGAATAGACTATACCGTACAACATTCATTACGTTACTGGTCAGCTGCCGGAATGTAGTGACCGAGTTGATAGGGTGCCAATGAAACGTAACTTTCTAGGTAATGTAACATTCACTCCATTCTGCTCATTTCATTAATTTTACTCTTCGAGTGCTGCCGACGTAAAAGTACTCTCGAAAGAACCCAATGAAAGCTCCTGGCAACGTAACATTACGCCGTGGAGATGTCTGAATAACGCGGTAAGTCGCAACATTAAGGCGAAGTCCATACAACTCTGTTGGAACTTGCCAACATCAAATGGCATGAGTTCAGAATCGGAGTTCAAATGGGGAATCAATGTAAAACAAATTTCTTCTCAAGGCATTAATTAAAAAAATAACGGTTCCGCTAAAAAAAAAAAAAAAATCAACGCATCCTTTTTAAAGAATACTGCTACATTAAGAAATTCTCAGAATATATATTCATTCAGTAAATTTTTATAAAAGGCAAATTAAAATTTTCAAATTTTAAAAATTTGCAAGATTTCATAACGTCCTAGTATTCCTTAAGAAATGTCACGTGTTAGTATTTAAAATGGGTGCATTGAAAAGGAATTTCTTTAACGCTAGTTCCCTGTTTTATACTCCCGCGTAACAAACACACAGACACCTCGAGACTGTTTTTTTCAACGGCCGGATGCCGATGGGGCAACTAAAATTCACTACAGGAAGCAGAAGAGGTGAAGAGACACTCCTGTGNACACGGCACCAGCAGCCAATGGGGGTATAACAACAGCTGAGGTGTGTATATAGTATTGAAGTCTACTGTGTGCTCAGATTTATACGCGAAAAGTCACTGGCCCTAGCTATGTCTTAAGAGTTTGATACACAATAGTTATTTTAATTATAGTCCAGTCATAGTTACTCTCAGCTATTTTGAAGCCTTGCGTAAGTTATACTTTCAGGTTATTCCTCTGTATCATGGAAACAAGGCTTAACCAATAACCAAGTCTAGAAAAATACATCAAAGGGGCATTGCACCGCATTCGTGCGCACTCAGTGTAATAACAGTCTGCATAAGAACTATTTCTTACTAGCCATTACCAACCTACCTATTTTATCCCTATTTTAATTCACATTATATTACATTACATATTATAATTTATAGATAAAATAAAAGTAAAGGTTAAATTAAAACAAAAATAATATAATCTTATATAAACAGAAGTATAAAACGCTTGTAATACACGACGTATTTGGAAAGCAACCAAGCAGATCATACATTGGGGTGATTTTTCAAAGGTTTGATTTAAAAAAAAGGGTGAAGAAACCGTGAATAGACTATACCGTACAACATTCATTAAGTTACTGGTCAGCTGCCGGAATAAAGTGACCGAGTTGATAGGGTGCCAATGAAATGTAACTTCCTAGGTGATGTAACATTCACTCCATTCTGTTCATTTCATTAATTTTACTCTTCGAGTGCTGCCGACGTAAAATTACTCTCGAACGAACCCAATGAAAGCTCCTGGCAACGTAACATTACGCCGTGGAGATGTTTGAATAACGCGGTAAGTCGTAACATTATGGCGAAGTCCATAGAACTCTGTTGGAACCAGCCAACGTCAAATGGCATGAGTTCAGAATCGGAGTTCAAATGGGGAATCAATGTAAAAGAAATTTCTTCTCAAGGCATTAATTAAAAAAATAACGGTTCCGCTAAAAAAAAAAAAAAAATCAACGCATCCTTTTTAAAGAATACTGCTACATTAAGAAATTCTCAGAATATATATTCATTCAGTAAATTTTTATAAAAGGCAAATTAAAATTTTCAAATTTTAAAAATTTGCAAGATTTCATAACGTCCTAGTATTCCTTAAGAAATGTCACGTGTTAGTATTTAAAATTNCAAATTTTAAAAATTTGCAAGATTTCATAACGTCCTAGTATTCCTTAAGAAATGTCACGTGTTAGTATTTAAAATTGATGCATTGAAAAGGAATTTCATTAACGCTAGTTCCCTGTTTTATACTCCCGCGTAACAAACACACAGCCACCTGTGACTGTTCTTTTCAACGGCCGGATGCCGATGGGGCAACTAAAATTCACTACAGGAAGCAGAAGAGGTGAAGAGACACTCCTGTGNTTTTCAACGGCCGGATGCCGATGGGGCAACTAAAATTCACTACAGGAAGCAGAAGAGGTGAAGAGACACTCCTGTGCGAGAAGATGCTCTCCTCACAGCTACCGAGGTACTTTACAACTATTGCCTCGTGTTTACACGGCGCCTGCCACCGCCTCGTGTTGAGTCACCGGTGACGTCACCACAGTCAACATGGCGGACTCCAGCCTGGCTGGACAAACATCACGTGACTCCTCGCTCGTCGCCCCTTGCCCCCCTTCCCTTCACCCTGATACTCCAAACCTTCCTTTTTATGCTCCTTTCAAGTTCACGGCTACAGGAAGACCCGCGCAGATTCTCTTCTGCCCACTGCGGCGGTGGTGGGGACGTTGTCGGCAATATACAGGATGTTCAAAAACCCTTGAGAAGCGATTCTGGGGACAGCAAGGAAGGGTAGCCCGCCCCCTTCCAAATTTTTGCATTCATTATTTTAGTTAAGTTTTTGAAAACCAAGCAGTTTTAAAAATTACAATGCAAACTTTCCTTACACATCTTTAGTTAAGAAGCAACCATGAAGAGGGGCGCCACTCCCATGCACTGGACCGAGNATGCAAACTTTCCTTACACATCTTTAGTTAAGAAGCAACCATGAAGAGGGGCGCCACTCCCATGCACTGGACCGAGGAGTTATTTCAAGCCATAAAATGTTAACAAGTCGTAAATACAATCCTAACATAAGAACGTAAAATAACAGTAGAAACTACACATTTTACAGACAACGTAAATTCTGTGATTTGAACTTGTCTAGGGCACATAATTTTTTTATTAACACTATAAATACAAAGGAGGCTTGTATTATTTTAACGTGGCGTTATTGTGTATTCTACAACTTCTTGTAAAAACTAATATGACCATGTATTTCCTGGCTAATATTCAATTGTCGATGAAGTGAGAATGTGAAACTGTTAGAAACTTGGATATGTTATTATTAGTCTAATTAAAGCAAGAAAAAAAAAACTAATTTCAGTTGTTGTTAACTGTAGCGTAATGTTGATAAGAATACGTTTAAAAATTGAAGAATTTTTTCTAATTAAATGTCAAAATAGCTGTGGGCAATCTGCTCTTTGTTCCGTATGAACTGCACATTAGCACATTAGCTCAGATCAACTGTTAGAATCTTCGTGAGGTGCCTCATGCAAAATGACACAAAAAACTAATTACACTCACAGCCTATTAGAGATCTTTGAGGATGACACGCACCCTTAAAGCAAGAAGTTTTAAGATAATTTGAGTTTAAGACATTACAACCTAAGCTAATTGAACACCTCATTCCAGTATAGTGTTGTATTGAACGAATGTGTTATGCCAGTGTGACTAGTCGGTTGGTGAAAGTTTTGTTATTGTACTAAATTGTGTAACCGTGGACTGTAATCAATTAGTTCCAATATGTTATTAACAACCGTGTTCAAACCAACGTAAAATATTGCCTTGGTATAACACTTCCAGACTAACTGTTTCTGTTGAAGCGGCACAAATGTTTAAAAGGGTGTAACAGAACTCCTGGCAGGTATGCAAACTGTTATTAAGGGTAGTAACAACACGACACCTCATATGTTACTAATAAAGGTGGAGGATATTTACCAACTGATACATTTAATGCATTTGTCAAACAAAATAGTATGCCGAAATATGCCGTTTAATCTCACGTAGATTTTGATAAAAAAAAAAAAAAACTTACAAATAGTTTGTTTAGGTTATACCTTGTTTTACGTTTTACGTTTCCATTTTGCGTTAAACAAATACGTCAAATTTTTTTCAAATTTTATAAGAGGCAATTTGTATTTGCAGTTAGTTACAGCAAGAGATGTTTCTCAAAGGTAGATTTAAAAAGCGATAAACCAACCGTGATCTACGTATAGTATTATTTACGCTAGTTTATTGTGTGATTATTCTACCTCGAAAGTTCCAGGCGAGGCATGGCAGCGCGCAGTTTCGGTTCCGAACACACTGTGACTGTACGGTGGCGCTCTGATCTGGCGTGGCGGGCGGCTGAACTACCGCCCAGGACAGCTCTGCGCCCCTGAACAAGTCGCCACCTGTGCCTGTTGTTCTATGGTGCGTCGTTCACTTCGTAGTTCAGACCTAGGGGAACCACGCAACTTAGAGAAAATCACATCTTAGAACAGCTGTAGCTTAGAAAATCATTACTTAGAACTATCATAACTCAGAAACACACAAAGCAGAACCATGTAACTCAGAAATGCCGTAACTTAAATAGTAATAAATTAGAACTACCATAACTTAGAAAAAACCACCTAAAACAGTTATACAGTAGAAACACACAACTTAGAAACACACAATGCCGAACCACGTAACTTAAAAACATCATAACTTAGATAGTCATTACTTATAACTATCACACAACTCAGAAAATCACAGCTTAGAACAATCGCACAGTAAAAACACGCAACTTATAACTATCATTCGTTAGAAACACAAGCAAGTTAGAAAGTTCACAAGTTAGAACCTCATAACTTAAAAAAATTCTATCTGACGTGTTTTTAAGTTATGTGCTTCTAAGTCAGCTATTTCTAAGTTATCATAGCACCCCCAGACTTTGTTCCCAGCGTCGCGTCTGCGAACGTCTTTTGTTTTTTCCCTCGAGAAGCCGTTATGCTACAAATATTTCATTGTTTTGCTCTTCAATGTTTGTGAGCTTGGAGACTGGCAGATCAGAAATCTGGCACAGAGCGTAGAGGATACACGGGGCTGCGCAGTAAACGATTTATAATTACCGACGTTAATTTATTTCTGGAATCTTTAAAAATAATCGGGCTCTATGTACTCTTTGTTAGCGCATTGTTTACTCAAATAAGAGCTTTGAAATCTAAGTACACTTTTTTTCACCGAGTTTAAAGGGCAACAGACAAATAATTAATTAACAAATACATTTTAGTATATTTTACTATCTCAGGTCTGCTGGAAAACTAAAACGTACATAATTGTACACTTCGCTGTTTGAATCGAGTGATTTTAATAAATTTTGTTGGCGAAGACGATAGGAGTGTAACAGCTTCCATGTAACTAATGAAAAGTGCGTATACATTTTATAGCTTCCAAAAGGAAACGTTCAAGGCAATTATAAAATATAATTTTTGGTTTATATTGCCTAATGGAAGGGCCATAAAAGTGCTTACATACCTTGAATAGCCCATATCAGTCTATCTTATCTCTAGTCTATTTCACACAATTATAGCGATACAAAATATGTTATACGCGTGTGAAAAATAAATCTGATTATAAAATGCGAATAAACTATGTGTGCATGTAACTGTAAATAACTTGGTATGTGATTGTCCTTAGCATAAGATACTGCAATGTTTTTACTTAGGTCTACGCAATGTGGGTGATGCAAAGCAATTACTGCAGAAGTTAATTTTTTTAAACATTATTTAATGTTATTTCTTGGCAGGCTAATTCCATACAGAGGTCTGCTTCCAAAACCGTGGTTGACGAGAAAAACAATTGCACATAAAATAATTTTGTTAATACACTTAGCCTTATCAGCAAAACCCACACCGTGCAGTTGGAAGCTCAATCTGTTTCAACTAAAACACTTTTATTATTCAGACCAAATGGTTCGTGCGGTTTGAACTGGCTTCTTCAAGCAACTCCAGCATCACCGGCATTTTTATTACACACACCACACTCAGTCGAGACTCATTCACAGTTGTGTTACGTTAGCCATCACACTGCCGGAATTTCTCACAATTTCGAACGAGGGGTCCGCGGTCGCTGAGCGGTTAGACTGCTTGCCTCCCACCAAGACGAACCGGCTTCAATCCCCGACCGGGTCACTTCCCAGATTTTCACAAGTGAGAATCATGCCGGACGATGCCGCTGGTTGGCGGGTTTTCTCGGGGATTTCTCGTTTCCCCGGCCCTTGCATTCCGGCGCTGCTCCCTTCTCACCTCATTTCGCCCTCATCGGCTCTCAAAACCTCGTTGTTAAGAGCCGCCAAAGTCTATCAAATCAACTTTTAAGCGAGTTTTAATGCCGTGATACAATAGCAACAGAAACTGGAACATTCACACAGCGCTCGTTAGAAGAACAACATTCGGCTAGAACTAACCGTTTCATTGGCGCACTCAGACCTATAAGAAGGAAAGAGATTTTGCTACACAGTGCTTCATTCTGTACCACGCATGTGCACGCATCTTCCAACAATCCTTGCCAGTGCAAAATGCACTCGGGGAAGGAGGGTGTGTGTTGAAAGTACTATATGTGGTTTTCGTTATACAGAGTGATTCTAAAATCATGGGACAAACGTTGAAGGGTGGTAGAGCTCACTAAAACACTAAAACAAACAATTATTGTATAGGAATATATGGGCGGAAGTGACGCGTTGAGGCACAAACACAAAAATAACACATGAAATGAAACACATTATTTATTTACAACGTCACCGCTAAATGCCTTTTTACACCAATGTTTATAATAATTGCTCAAATTTGCTACCACCGACGGTAATGCAAGCTTGGTAGCGTCGGTGGAGTGATTGGTGAACAGATTCAAATACGCCGGGTATTTCACGCGCGCCACCATTGTCAGCCAATCACGCCATATGTAGAGGTCGCCAAGCATGCGTGACTGTTGGTGGATGCATTTCCAGCAACGGTTTTAACATTGTCTGTACGGAATCACTCGTTAAGTATGCTGCTAATGAACATTTTATGTTTCCGTTAATGTGTTATGTTTTTGTGTTTGTGCCTCAACGCGTCACTTCCGCCCATATATTCCTATACAATATTTTTTTTTTTTTTTAGTGAGCTCTACCACCCCTCAAAGTTTGTCCCATGCTTTTAGAATCATCCTGTATATTCATATAAAGCCGACATCCCGTGGCGCAGTCGGTTGGTGAGTGAGTGAAGAGATTTGGACGGTTCTTAACAGCGAGGTCTTCGAGAGCCGGTGAGGGTGATTGAGGTTTGTATGGAGCGAGACGGAATGAAGACGCGGAGGAAACGGGAGATCCCCGAGAATACCCGCGGACCAGCGGCATCACCCTACACGATTCCCACGTGCGAATAGAACCAGGTTCACCTAGGTGGGAGGCGAGAAGTCTAACCACTGCACCACCGCGGCCCCCAAGGCCTCAGTGCCCAGTGATATTCCCTGCGGCTAACTTTTTCGTAAACAGGACCCTACTGTTCTATCTTACGACTTGTTCGCATTACTGTCACCGAAAGCAAAGTCTGCATACAGCCAATTGGTAGTTATAACGAAACAAATGCTACGACGGTTCAAGTAAAACACGCATAAAAAATTCCTTATTTGCCAAATCTGATACGTTAAATTAACGTGGGCCTGAAGGTGCTAATAATATTTAAAGAAATACGTAAATAAATCAACCATATAATAGTGTTTAATTTTTTATATGAGAACAAACCAAAATTAGTTCACATTAAACGCACATTTAGTAAATACATGCGAACGCCNTGTTTAATTTTTTATATGAGAACAAACCAAAATTAGTTCACATTAAACGCACATTTAGTAAATACATGCGAACGCCGTCATCTTATTATTCGAATGTTGGCATGGGAAATGCAATAGAAATGACCAACCGCTGAAACTTGAGCAGTAAACCCGACTTTGCATTCACTCGAGCAGTTCGTACGATGACGTCATGATTCCGCGCTCGGGACCGTTCCGAGGCAGCTCGCTCCGTATTCGGAAGTGTTCGGCCGACGTCGGGCGAGCTCGTCTGCAGCAAGATCCGCTCTGTGGCGGCTACTCTTAAATGGTGACCTCGGCTCGAAAACGTTCTTTCGAGTGCCCGTCGTGAAACGCATGCCGTAAAACTTACGTCTGCGTGCGATGTTCACGCTGGGCGCGGTACAGATTAAGTGGCAGTTAAGTCCTCCCGCCCACCTGGAGCTGTTTTCCCGCCTTTNATGTTCACGCTGGGCGCGGTACAGATTAAGTGGCAGTTAAGTCCTCCCGCCCACCTGGAGCTGTTTTCCCGCCTTTGAGAAGGAGAGGCGCTGGAACAATAGGGGCGACATTGCCACGCGCATCAAGTACGCCATCGCCGCTAAGAGCAAGGCTCTGAACTGGCGTGCAGCGTTCTCGTCGCCCTGTTAGTTTGCTGGCGGAAANACGCCATCGCCGCTAAGAGCAAGGCTCTGAACTGGCGTGCAGCGTTCTCGTCGCCCTGTTAGTTTGCTGGCGGAAAATCTGCAGGAAGGCTCAATGCAGGACCCTTGAGTAGTTCTGTATGTATCTGACACGTGTATTTTGAGATACAACACTCACTTTGAATAAAGCCGTTTTTAACCAATTTAAACTATTAAAAAATGGCGTTCATAATGTGCGCGGCGTCTTGTAAGCACTCAATAGCCGTCGTCTGAGGCGTGTGTCATTTTCGTAGATCAGCACGTTGGAAGCACGTTTAATAGTTTCGTAGAAAACCGTCAATTTCTATCCCTCTGTGACGCAGTTCAAGCGCCTTAGCTGGTGTTGAAGNGACAAGCTAGACGTGAGTAACCTATATCCACAACTGCATTACCACAAGTTCTGTTAGTCTTGGTGTTCCCAGACGCACTTGCACTGTGCATTGTTCATTACTAGTCAGATCTCTGCCAAAATAATGCCGAGTTTAAGTTTGGGTAATCTACACTTTGAAAGCCGCCGACGTGATATCACGTTGCAGAGAACCTCGTGGAGACTGCTGGCGAAGTAAGAGTCTCTCTTCGCCCGTTCCCACGATGAATGTGGAATGTCGTAATGTTGAGGCGAACGCCGTATACTTCAGTTAAATTCAGGTGACGTAATACTGTGTCGCCAGCACTCAATGCAGATATGGATGTTGTTAGTACGCCATTTGGTAAGGAAGCATTAATGTCAAAATAAAGCCTTTATGTGATAACTCGAAAACTACAATACTCTACCAAGTCTCGTAAAATTTGGCAAGTAAAACTAAGGTAGGCCATATAAAAGGAAGCAATTTGTAATGATTACGCCCTAATTTTTGAAATGGCGACAGCACAAATGTTTTAGATTTATTTGGTATACCTACCATACTGTTCGACCAATTTCGACCAAAGTTTGTATTCTGAAAGTAATTATTAGAAGCCTTCTTATATGGTATCACATATCCACTTTTGTCAACCATTTTGTAAGATAGCACCACACGAATATATACCAGTTGTATGTCATATCTTGGAAACAATTAAACGATTTTTTATCAAATTTGGCAAAAAAAAGGTAGTACTGCGGAAGGTGATGTAAACCCATATTTTTAAAAAGGTCAAACACTTATTCTAAAAATGGCTGCGTCTTATGTATGCTGATTCCCAAGGAGTTGCCACCACTTACAGGGCCTATTACTTTCATAATTTGGAGCCAAATATATCACATAAATGTATATCCTAGTCCCAATATTTACAGAGTAATTCGAAACATTTGCAAAATGACGAACAAAATAATAAACCTTCCAGAAGTAACCGTATTTTCCACAGTTGAGCATCACAATTGCGTCGAAAAAGCTTACAAAAGATGTTAAAAACTGTATCCGTCTACTTCCATACACTTGGCCGCACGCGTATGAACCTCACGTGTTGCTCTACGTAGCTGCACACGTCTGTCCTCTGTAGTAGCACGCATGCTACGCGCAAGTAGTTCCTCGCGTGTTTGTGCCGTCCTTTGGTAAACAGCATCCTTCATCCACCCCCATACGCGATAACCTAGCGGTGATAGATCTGGCGGTCTAGGAGGCCAGGGGTGAAAACCGCCTCGTCCTATCCATCTCTCAGGGAAACGCACATAGGTGTTCAACCACAGCGCGGTGGAAGTGAGGAGGTGCGCCATCATGCTTGGAGATCACACGACGTCTCACTGCTAACGGAATATCCTCAAGTAACAGCGGAATCTCTCCTTGCAGAAATTGTAGATACACCACACCAGTCAAGCGTCCCGGGAAAATGAACGGCCCAATCAGCTGATCGTGTGGGACACCACGTCACACATTGATGTTGAAACGGTGGTGAAAACTCCTTTCTACTGTACGGTGGGTGTGCTGATTGTCGAATTACTCTGTAAATATTTGGAATAGGACCCACATATATATGACATATTTTGCTCCAAATGATGTGAGTGGCGGCAACTCCTCGTAAATCATCCTGTATATTTATATTAGCATGCTATATCGTCAAAACAATGTAATCAATTGCAAATTAATTTAGTATGCTGGAAGTATATATTACAACTATCACACATGAGCCTACACGGATCCTCTTTTGTCTGCCATTTCGTAATATAATTAAGGTTTGTTTTAAATCTCGGTCAGCAATTCACCGATTCCTACCAAATTTGGTAAACAAATATTACTGCAGGAGGTAACGCAAGATTGCATGTTTTAAGTAGGTCAGACACACATAATCAAAACGGCGGCCATATAATTATTTTACTTTAATATGCTATATCGTCTAAACTATGCAATTAATTACAACTTATCTTTGCAGGCTGGCAGTATATAATACAACCATAATGTGTCCACACAAAGGTCCTTTTGCCCACCATTTTGTAAGATAGCATCACATGACAAATTATAATTGTTATGTCATATCACCGGAAAAAAACCTATTCCCAGAAAAATTTGACTTACAAGTAGCACTGCGACAGACCATATAAAATATGTTTTAGGTAAATCAGACGCTTAATTTCAAAATGGCGGCCATGTAAACATTTTTTCATCAGTATGATATATTTATTAAACTTCCAAACATATTTCAAATTACATTTGTATGCTGGTAGTATCTATTATAACCATCGAATTTGTCTCCACATACCCTCATTTCTCCGCCATTTTGTAAGATAGCCCCAAATGAAATAATACAGTTATTTTTCATATCTCGGCAAACAATCAACATATTCCCACCAAATTTGGAGAAAGAAGTCACGCTTGCTTATGGTACGAGGTTTTTCTGTGTTTCAGTCCCGGGTAAGACACGCGTGTATTTGGAATTGTCCTACTACTGCTGCATAAGTTTCTGGCTTTATCTCTGATGATACTGCTGTCAACGAGAAATCAAGGCCTACCTATCGCCTAGGCTTTTAAGGACTTCGTTGAAACTAATTTGAACCCACGTTTAATGAATGTAGACTCATTAGTTTCATCACTAACTTCTTGTTTGTTTATACACAGTGAAACACCCGCACGAGGAAAATAAATCCCTTGAAGAGCTCACTGTGAAAATGGGAACGTCAGATTGTGTCCACTATACCCCGACATGTTGCTGGTCAGTGATGCTGTTTTACCGGAGTTCGCGGAATGAGCGGTGTTTTCACATTTTTATATAGTCCATTCATGGTCACTTCCTACTTTCATGAAGCTATGCAAGTTCTACTTCCTCGTGCAAACAAAGGCTAACCGAGTCTAGAAAATTACGCCAAAAGGACCGCGCGCCGGATTCATGCGCACTCGGTGTAAAAATATTTCCCATAGGAACTAATTCTTACTAGGTATTACCAACACACCGGTTTTATCACTGACTTTTCTGTACATTAATTATATATTGAATATTATAATTTTCAGCTAAATTATAAATAAAAGTTTTGTTCAACCAAAAATAAGGTACTCTCGTGTTAACAGAAGTATAAAACACTTGTGATGCATTGCATATTTAAGAAATAATCAAACACGTAATCCACGGGGTGATTTTTCAAAGGTTAGAGTCAAAAAGTGTGAAAACAAAAACCGGGAAAAGACTATAGTTTTTCCGCGGTTTCTTCACACTTTTCGTATCAAGTCTACGAAAAATCACCCCACGTATAGCGTGTTTGGTTGTGTACTAATTATGACATGTATCACAAGCGTTTATATTTGTGTTAACATTTAAGTACCGCGCTTTTTGTTAAATTGAAATTTTATTTACAAATTATATTCTTTCATTCATATTTACTATGAATAAAAACAATGAGAAAATAAGTGTGTTGGTAATGCCTGGAAATAAATAGTTGTTACGCAGAATCTTATTACCTTGGGTTGCGCACGAATGCGGTGAGTTTTCCCTCTGGCGTAATTTTCTAGACTCGGTTAGCCTTTGTTTGCACGAGGAAGTAGAACTTGCAGAGCTTCAGGAAAGTAGGAAGTAAACGATAATGGACTGTACTCAGTGTTGACGCGTGGACGACGGGACGTTATTTTCAAGAGTTGAGGGGTAGTTCT
>NQII01003294.1:75398-91814 GCA_002778355.1 Clitarchus hookeri
CCCTCGGCCGGCCCACGCATGCGCGGTGCTGTTGTTGCCCTTATACAAGCAGCGCACGCGACCGAGGTCCCCCCCCCCCTTGCCTATCGACCGCAAACCTCACCCCCTCGCAGGGGTGGCTGATATAGGACGTTTGAGGTAAACTGAGCGCTTTTGAAAGCCTTCTCATTTGCAATAATAGTCAATAAATATATTTTATTGTAGTCTTGGACGTTAAATTCCGAGTGCGGTGGAATACACACACCTGTGTTTATTACCTACATGGTAATATAGATTTAAAAGGGTAGCTAAAGGATAAAATATGGCTGGAAGGATGAAGTAACTAGGGCCTCTAAAGTGCTTACTTTACCGTGAACAGTTTAAGTCATCGTTGTGTTATTAGGCCTATATGCAAAAAGGCTAACCAAGCCGTCAGACCTTTGCTATAGGCTGCTCTTGGTAAACTGAGCACTTTCGAAAGCCCAGCTTAAGGCACCCGTCTACCTGGAACTTTTTCCCACGTATAAGCCGAGAAGTGCGGGAGCGATAAGGGCGACACTGCCACGCGCGTCAAGTACCTCATCGCCGCTAAGCGCAAAGCTCTGAACTGGCGTGCAGTGTTCTCGTCGTGCTGCGTGTACCTATGGGACTTTCAGCGGTGACCATATTATTTTATTAGTGGCAAGTATTTAGGAAGGTTCAGTGCAGGCGCCTATAGTAGTTTTGTATGTATCTGATGCGTGCATTTTGAGCTACAGCGCCTTGGAAAGGCCGTTTTTAGCGGTTTTGGAGTACTCTGAATTGATGTTTCTAACGTACGTGATATTTTGAAAGTACTTAACAGCTCTCGTCTGAAGTGTGTGTTCTTTTCGTAGATCAGCACGTTGGACGCACGCTTAATAGTTTCGTTGAAAAACGTGTATTTGGAACACTCTGCAACGCGGTTCAAGCGCCAGGTAGACGGGCGCCTTAAGGTCTACTTATATGCGCATTGGCACTGTGTATTCTTCCACCCAAATGTAAAACAAACATTGCCATAGGCCTAATCACTTTGTTCATGCGTCGGTCAACGGAAAATGTAAAATGATTAAAAATACAAATATTTTACAAATTCGCCTATTTTTACACTTATATGGATAAAAAAATTCGGGTAGAAAAAAATAAATCATTTCAGCATTGAGAAATGTTTACACGCCACTTTTAATTTAACGGTAACACATGGGAGAACTATCCCTCCGAGGTTGCCAAATTTACTGGGTGCGTGACATTTAATCTGCCCGTTAAATATGCATGTAGGTAGGTGCAGGGGCATTTTTCATAGGTTGATTTCAAAAGTCCTCAGTTTACCGTGAACAACCTATATATTCTTTAACAATTTGCACTCTATGTACAGTACAAATTTGCTAGCATTCAAAAAAGGCTTATAGTTAGGGGAAGTGATATTTCGCGAAAAGATTTCGAGACAAGATACAGTCCAAAGCTCTGTAGGGTCGTCCAGCTTCTTTGATTGGCTAAAAAATGTTCTGGCCCGTGTTAACCGTTTGCGCACAAATGTGAAGAAATCGTGAATAGACAATGACAATAGGTATAAGCTGCTGTTTAATCTCTGCATCATTAAGAAGTCTGCAGCCTAAAGGCTCTTTCACACGATCGAAGTTTTCTTCAAATTAACTTCAATTTTTATTGAATTCAATTCATTGACAGCTATATGACGTCATACAAACGTCAAGTTCTCGAATGTCTCGTTTTACTTCAAGATTTTAGTTTAGAAAATGTTCTATATTCTCTTGAATTCCAAAACTTCAACCGTTGGTCACAGTTTTTCTGACAATATCAGTGGAAGTAATCTCATAATAGAGTTGTGTACACACGTTTAAAGTTGTTACAAAATAAGGATGCATATTTTCTTAAAAAGAAAATGTACGATATTATGAAGAAACTTTGTTGCGTTTCAACTAATTATTTTCGTGCCGTGCGTGAGTCGTAGATACTTCCAAAAATTATTTGACATATTTTTTTTTATACTGGTTTCATGAAAAGAGTTTGTGATAAATTCTCACGTGGATTTTTCGGAAGCAGGAAATAACACAAAGCGATAATTATATACAAAAGTATTAAACATCTGGTAAATTGTAAATTTTCTATAACCAAACATTTTCAATAATACCTCTGGAACGGAAATTTTGACTCGAAAACGAAGAATTCCTGCACAATAGGTAGGGTCTGGAAAATTTCATGAATTCATTTTAGGCTAAGCTAAGCTTCGTACATACGTAAATTTCCGTTTGTATTCGCAATTGGACCATAGTTTATTAGAAACGGTCTAGTGATCTCTGAGCCAATGACAAAAGCGCAAGGAAACAATCGCCGAATCCCATGCGAGCTGGACTGCACGATAGTTCAGCAGCCAATGAACAGAAAGCTGAGGCTAGGAAATACATAGGACCATGGAGTCTAGACTGCAGGTAGTTTGAGACGCGAAATGTTCCTGTCCCTAATAACAGGTAGAAACAAAGGCACCGTTTTTAACCAACTGACATATCAAATATTTAATCTCTATTCTTCTTAAATTCTATTTCCAAGCCCCATTAATTTTTTTTCTTTTGTGTGAAATTTGTGTAACCAGATCTGTATAATGACACCGCCTTGGATGGCCATTTGGCTAAGTGGGGTTTAAAGTCTTCTAAATTTACTTCTTGTCCCTAGTAACATGGTTGGATGGAGCGGGGTAAGGGGACCTACCCCTGACCTAGATAACACAACACGGACACTAGAAACAACACAGTAAACACATCAACATAAACTTCACAACATAACACATACAACAACGCAACAAAACACGGACACCTCGACAATAACATCTCAGTCCTCTGTGTCCTTAAGGGAGGACAATAAGGGTAGGACGGGGTGTCCACGGGAGGGGACAGAGGCACCGATTTTAATGTATAACGTAATCTTTATTTAAAAACGTAACCAAATTTCATATTTTAATTAATTATCTCTTTTTATCTCTCTTTCTTTTTCTTTAATTTTAGAATATTTCTGAGCCCATGTATGAATTCCATGTTTTGAATAATTTTACTTAAATAACTAAGAACAACGACACCTCGGATGTCCAACGGCTAAGTAAGTTCAAACATGAAATAGTTGTTTTTTGTCGCTAATAACAGGCGAAGGGGAGTCTTGAGAGTGCAGCAGTTGTGGGCGGGATGGGCGTGGCCTAGCGCACTTCCAGTTTGTGACGTCACGCGGCCTCCACCACTGTAGGGGACGGCAGGTAGCCTAGCGCCACCACACCAACCTTGGAGAAATCACACGACGTTGAGCGTGGGAAGCGGTAGGTGATTGATTGCCTCGTCTGTTGCAAAATTCATCACGTGTCCTGTGCGGAGGTTTTAATGGAGTCGGGGAGGGGGGAAAGAAGTCATAAGCACCCCATAACCCACCATGTTAAATGTGTTCTAAATTATGAAATTATTTTATACAATTTTAGCATATTGAAAAAAAAAAAAAATCATGGATTCACTCGGCTAATAGTTAGACTCCACAATCTTTTGTGCTTTCGAAGATCACTTAGTAATTCATTCCGTTTGATCTAGTTTAACTGCAGACCATTCCGGAAAAGATTCGTTTTATTCCATTACTTAGAGGTTCGTTATTGGTCAAATGTAGGAATGTTGATATTGTAAAAAAAATATCGATATTATTTAAATGGGTTATTGGTAAAAAGTATTGTTCTAAAAAACGATATATCGAAAAAAATTATCGATTTTTGGTACACCGGAATCAGATATTTTATGTACCGAAGGACTTGACAAATGTAAATTTGCTTGGAATACTACATATTGAGGAGACGAGGCATTGCACAAAGATTTGGCGCTAGTTTTTGTTGCATGTTGCTTAAGTAAACATACTAATTTCTTACTTAAATTTTTGTATTCAAAACAGAGCTTATTAAAAGAGCATTAAAAAAAAAAATTTATTTCCGATAGCTGGAAAAAGATATTGATTTCTATAAAATATCGTTGAAATATATCGACGATTTGTATCGATACAATATAATACTGAGACAGTCAATATTTCGTCCAACCATTTGTACAAGTCCACAATTAATAATAGACTAATGGTTATGCTACCTTTGCACGGTCAGAATACCGCGGCCATTAAATAAATCATTGGGCAGGCCAAATCTCATATTTTAAAAACAAGAAAATATGTTTTTGATAAACAGGCGAATAAATAATTTGCCTAATTCCTTAATAAAACTTAACATATAATTTTTTTAAATAGAAAAATAATATACTAATTAAATCATTATTTATAATAATAAAAAATTTATTAAATAATTCTAATTATTAATCAAATAAAAAAATCAAATATTATAAATTATAAAAATTCGTCCTGGGCGTGTCTACTAATATGTGGTCCAAAAGAGGCAGGATCACAAATATACACGTGGTTGAAGTTTAACTTGTCCTCAGATTAATGAACACTTTAACATATAATCCCGAGTATACTCGTTCACGTCTGGCATGTTGCAGAATAGTTAGAATCATGGTCAGTGCTGTGCAAATGCAGGAGCTAGCACCAATACGGGCATCACCTTTTCCTTAACGATGCTATTGGTTGCTGCTGACACACAAACTTTTTTTTATAATTGGTTGCTTCTTTTGGCATGGATCTATTGCAATCCTTTCATAGCTTACAAAGTGTTCGTAAATAATTTTCACTGAAAACATTTTTTTTACACCTGGAACTAAAAATGAATGTGTACGTTAAAAAGTCAAAGAAACTTCCGGGTGATATGACATAGTGTTTTGAAAAAAATAAAGGACAATGGTGGAAAATTAATTTTCAAAAAATAATGAAATGAGTTGTAGGGATTTTAAATTCATACATTTTTGTTCATATCTTAAAATAGAAAAAAATTAGTGTTTTATAATACAGCTCAAAATAATGGTTTATGTTACTAGATCGTCACAAAGAATATTTCTTGGAAATTTATTATGTTGTTCACCCGTATTTCTAATTTAGTATTTTTGAGGTAAAGTTAAAAGCTGAAATACTTAGAAGTAAAGCCTTTACCGAAGGTCAGTCGGATTTCAAAGAAAGCGATACACGCCACACTCCTGTAACTTTAATAACCACCTGCGGGCCGCGGTGGTGAAGTGGTCAGAGTACGGGAGATCCCCGAGAAAACCCACCGACCATCAGCATCGTCCGGTACGATTCCCACGTGCGAAAATCCGGGAGCGACCCCGCCGGGAATAAAACATGGTTCGCCTAGGTGGGAGGCGAGTAGTCTGACCACTAACACCACCGCGGCCCCCTCAGAAATTTGAAGGACACATCACGAGCTGAAGTAGATACTAAGCAAGGCTCCCAGAAGAACTGGTGGGGTTTGGTCCTTGCTTTCTTGCAGGTTTGTTCATAACTCCGATACCTCCACGGCCCGTCTACCAATCTTCTCTACCGGCGCACCAGTAAAAGTACAGTTTTATTTGTGTTTTTTACAAACAAACACTTGGCAACTAGTTATGAAAACAATTCCATAAAGTATATACTGTAAATTTGTTTTTACAATTTTACAAGAAATTTTTTTGGAAACCCAGTTGCCCAGAAAACACTTTATAGAACTACAGTTTTCTTGTAAAATCTCCAAAACATATATTTGTAATATTAAAAATAAAAGGTTTGTATTACAACCTACATTATCAAGAATTGGACAGTGAATTATTAATGTGATGAATTAATAAAAGAGAGTAGAAAATAATTTATTTCAAATTAAAATTTAAGAAAAAAAAAGTTACAACTTGCTATTACGGGGACTAGAACTCGCGTCCTTTGCAATATTATCACACACCCTTGACCACTAAATTAATTTGAGCTTCGAAGTTTGCAATTATTATTGTACTTGATATAACAGCAAATACATACAAAATTTTAGTGNTAAATTAATTTGAGCTTCGAAGTTTGCAATTATTATTGTACTTGATATAACAGCAAATACATACAAAATTTTAGTGAAGTTATTCGGTTAAGAAGAACGCATTTATTTAATTTTAAGAGTCCTGTGTAGATATGAAACATTTACAGATAATGACAAATAGAGTCACGTGTTATTAAAATTGCAGTCGTTTTATTGTGATAATAATATTAAAACGACTGAATTTCATGACACGTTAGCACAGATCCACTTTTGTGATTGGATGTTGTACGTTTTACGTGTCCGCCAGCGAATCACAGTTGTACACTATCAGAGTANGATAATAATATTAAAACGACTGAATTTCATGACACGTTAGCACAGATCCACTTTTGTGATTGGATGTTGTACGTTTTACGTGTCCGCCAGCGAATCACAGTTGTACACTATCAGAGTAATCCAATTCTGATTGGCCAGTAAAGTAAGAAAATGTGTTCTGACAAAAAAAAAACGCGACCAATAATCAAATGAGAACTTCTGATATGCCCGTAGGGTATTGAAATCTAGCATGCGTGGAAATCTTTTCGCGAAATTCTGGTGTCCCTAAGAATGATTGTAAGAGTTGTTTTAAGTGTTTTACGTTATTCGAACTTGCAATACAGTTATTTTCGCACGCAGCCACACCCCTGGTTTTTGCGCGATCAACTTTTTTACGGTTTTACGTTGTTGAGTATCCGCCATTTTGCTTGAGCTCCCAGTATAGTACAAACATCTCTTGAGGTCGATTACAAACGCGGCACTTGTAGTTTTACGAACGAGTAAGTTTACAAGACAAATTTCTGTACCGTTAGAGTTATTTGTAAAATTACAAACAACTTCTCAATATAAATTTCCAAAAAAATTTACAGTGTAGATTGGTGACGGTAAAGTGAGCACTTTTGAAATCAACTTTTGAAAATGTTCACTGCCCCTTCCTGCATTTATTCTAACGGACACGCTGGCTGGCGCGCTCATTATTATGTTAGTAACGACCGTAGGAAATAGTTCCATTACTTACCGCAGAATTATAATGTTAGATAAAGTAATTTATGAAAACTGAAATTATTTATTTAGTTTTCTCTTTTTTTAATGCATGCAAGTGTAAGGATGCGTACATTTATAAAGAATTTTGCAGCTTCACTTGACCGGCGCATAAATAAAGAAATTAAGCCCACAGTAGTTTTTATTTTACATATGGCTACAGAATACACAATGGNCTTGACCGGCGCATAAATAAAGAAATTAAGCCCACAGTAGTTTTTATTTTACATATGGCTACAGAATACACAATGCGAATACAAGTAGGTCTTAAGCAGAACTTTCAAAAGTGATCAATTTGTCGTGAAAAGCCTTTACAAGAAAGTACTGCAAATTTCAAACGTGATTGCAACTTTGCGTAAATCGTTTTGAAATTATAAGAAATGAGAATTTTTTTTTAACCAAATACTTTATTTAAAGCATAATACTCTTTTTCATTCCGCCTCCGTGAATTTCTTTCATGTTCGCAACAGCTGAAAACTTTCTTCCAGACCACAACAAACGCAAAATTCCAATACTTGTGAAGCCAGGAATCGTTAGCAAGCTTTTAGCGACGTTTGAAACTCGTATCGTTCCCGCACTGGATACGCACATGACGTNAAGCCAGGAATCGTTAGCAAGCTTTTAGCGACGTTTGAAACTCGTATCGTTCCCGCACTGGATACGCACATGACGTCAGCTGTATGGCGGACATTCATTACAACGAAGACGTTGTATCATTGCGCACAAAAGCACGAGCAAGTGGACAAATGCTACGTAAATGGTTCTGCTATGCACGCGTCTTATCTTTTCCTCGAGTGTACGCGAGCGAAACTTCCTTATTCCTATTTGATATCCGTCAAATCCACCGTCGTGCTGCGCAGTGATGCTATTCGTCATCTCAGGAGTCACTGCTACGTGCAAAGAGAACCACAGCTGCTCGAGGTGCCCATAAAAGAGCTCGTGCGATTGGCCAGTCCGCGTGGGCGGCAAGACCTACGCAGAGCAGTGCCGACAACCTTCCAGGCGGGGTGGGTACCGTCACAGACCCGCAAGTTTCGCGAGTAGAATTATCCAGGGCTTGCTTATCCGCGTATTTTCTGCTTTTCTGATGTGCATCGGCAGTGCACTCAGAATAGCCAACGTAATTTCAACTTTTGTTCGTTCGTGCATCAGCTGATACAGGATTTTGTAAATGGCACTTTGTTTGTTTCGTAAACGTGAAGTTGCCACTCACTGACTGTCAGAAAGTGGCCTTCTTATACCGTATGGACCATACATAGGGAGTCATAGTGAAGCCTCGTTCTTCACCACCGCCATGCTGTGACGCGCAAAGCGTTCACATTTCAAGTGGCAAGATTTCAATCTGGCTATTATTTTCAGAGCGTGTTGATGTGTGACTTAATAGTTCGGCTGCGGCAGATCTTTATTAACGTTAAAACTGCCGCAATCAACACATATTTGATACATAAACAAGTCAATATGTTGTCACTGGCTATTGTCACAATATAGGGTTGTGTAAATGTTATGTTTGTGACATTCACGAAAGGAACTATCGAAACTGATCTCACCAGAACAATGTCCAATGAGAAAGTACACAGCAGAGACTTTTTATATTTCAATTATTTGGAAACTTATTGCCAAGATTACTTTTTTACACTACAAGTAAATTTCAGAAAATAATATTTCTAGGGATTACTTCCGCAACAAGCTAGTCTCCAAAACCCTGTGTGCATTCAAGCATCAGATTGCAGTCAATTGGCTGTTGCTTCAGTTAAACTACAGAGCAGGTGGCAGGGTATTTGGCCTTCTTTTTCCTTGCAAGTTCGTTACTGTTTGAAAATCGTCCAGTGCACGGTGTGATCCAACAGAGGCAGAATAACAAATGTACGCGTGGTTGAAGTTCAACCTGTCCTCAAATTAATTTACGAATATTCTGGAGTCCCTGCCAATAGGACGCTTCATGATAAGTAGAAAAGCACGAGCCAAGAAAACTAGTTTTACCTGTTAGCGGTTAACTTGGAAATTTGAAAAACACTGCCTAAAATCTACTTCTTTGTTATCTTGTATCCTTCCACCGTATGTAGAATTAGCATTGCTACTGAACCTATCGCTTTAATCATGCGCCAATCAAGTGAAACTGTGAAATCTGTGACTTTTCAAGAATGGGGGAAAATAGTTGAAAAAATGTCAATTCTTACCCTAATCAGCGTAAAACCGATAGAAAATATTCCAAATAAATTCAGTGTCCACAAATGTAAAATATAAGCTTTGAACACGACGTTCCGATATGGAAATACTTTCAGTATTTCGCTGCCAACTTAACTGGGAACACGTCAGTCAGCGTGTCAGTTGAAATGCATGCTGTAAGGAGCAGTGTAACGTTAACTAAACAACTAACTTACAGGAGCCCCATTTTTTATCACGGGTAGCGCTTTCATAGGAATACATTTTTTTAAAATATTTTAGTCAAGAATAGTTCTGGATATATCAGCTTGTAGATAGGCTAGTTGTAGGTGGGTTGAACTGGCAGAGAAATTGATAGCAGACCAGTCATTTTAGTAAAAGTTCCAAATTTTACTAAGCGAACAGAAAGACTACAGTATTCGTGTTAATACGAGCCGTGATTGTTACATCGCGTAAATTCACTGGAATTAAACAAATTACAGGTCTCAATGCTTTTGTTTTTGAACAGAAACTTTATATTTCAAGTCATATATAATCCATAGGAACCGAGCAGCTACATAGGTAATTTCACGTGTAAGCAGCACTCCCCCCGCATCGGCGTGGAATACGGTCACTCCTCTGGAATATATAGTCCATTCACGGCTACTTCAAACTTTTCTGAAGCCCTGCCGAAGTTCTACTTCCAGGATATTCATCCGCCTCGTGCGATCAAATCTTGACCAAGGGTAGAAAATTACACCAAAGCAGACAACGCGCCGTATTCGTGCGCACTCACTGTAATTATATTTTGCGTTAAAAACTATTTCTTATAGGTAGTGCCAGTGACTTTTCGCGTAAAGATCGGAGCACATAGTAGGCTTCAATACTATATACACACCTCAGCTGTTGTTATACCTCCATTGGCTGCTGGTGCCGTGTCCGTCTTCGACCAAGCCACTCAGGACTAAGTAACTCCGACACTGTACATTCGTGATTCGTGCGCAAATGGTTAACACGGGCCAGAACATTTTATAGCCAATCAAAGAAGCTGGACGACCCTACAGGGCTTTTGACTGTATCTTGTCTCGAAATCTTTTCGCGAAATATCACTGCCCCTACCTACAGGCTATTCACGGTAAAGCGAGCACTTTTGAAAGCCCTCTCATTTTGGAATAATTGTCAACAAATATATTTAATTTTAGCCTTAGACGTTAACTTCTGAGTGTGGTGGAATAAACAAACTTTGTTTATTACTCACATGGCAGTATTTATTTTAAAATGTGGTTAAAGGATAAAATATAGCTGAAAGGAAAAAGGAACTAGGGCCTCGAAAGTGCTCACTTTACCGTGAACGGCCTATATATGGCATTACCAAACACACCTTTTTTCTCTCTGTTTTATTCATATTAATTATAATTGAAATATTATAATTTATAGGTAGAGTGTAAGTAAAAGTTCAATTTAACTAAATAAAACGTACTTTTATTTCAACACTAGTATAAAACGATTGCGATAAATGATGTGTTCAGGAAGGAACCAAGCACGTCGCACACAGAGTGATTTTCCAAAGGTTTGGGTCAGAAAGTGGGGGAGAAGAAACAGCGATGAAACTATAACTGCGAGAAGTCGGATGACGGAGACGGCGCCAGAGTCGCGTGTCGTCACGAAAGTAATTTTTTCCCCCGTAGGTTGATTTCAAAACTGCTCAGTTTACCGCAAACCATCGATATTCATGTAGCGGAGTGTGCAGATAGGGGCAGTGATGTTTCGCGAAAATATTTCGAGACAAGATACAGTCCAAAGCACTGTAGGATCGTCCAGCTTCTTTGATTGGCTAAAAAAATGTTCTCGCCCGTGTTAACTGTTTGCGCGCCAATCACGAAGGTTCAGTGTCGGAGTTACTTAGTCCTGAGTGGCTTGTTCAAAGACGGACACGGCACCAGCAGCCAANGTTCAGTGTCGGAGTTACTTAGTCCTGAGTGGCTTGTTCAAAGACGGACACGGCACCAGCAGCCAATGGAGGTATGACAACAGCTGAGGTGTGTATATAGTATTGTGGTCTACTGTGTGCTCTGATTTGTACGCGAAAAGTTACTGGTCCTATGTATAGACGTCTCAATTCGAGTTCGTCGTGGCTGCTAGTAAACATGCACAGACCTCGAAGCCTGCACTGCCTCTCGGCGATCGGATAACGAAGGACTCTCAGTCCATGACAAGCCTGAAGGAAACGTAACAACGGATCCTGTAATACTGGCCTGGGTCAACTTGAGCGGGCAGCAGCCAATGGCCGACTAAACTGAGGCTCGAGATTGCAGAGAACTGTGACGTCTAGCCCAATTGCCTTGTAGGACTCTTTCGTCAATAACAAACAATTCTCTATGTAACGGTCGAATCAGGAACAGCCGAGTCACAAGGCAAAAGGTTTCATTCCCGAGCTAGCAACCAATAAACAAACGAATCCAACCTAGTTTACTGAGGACTGCGAAATATAATATGCTTTCGGAAAATAACGCGAATTTCCCACGTCTCTGACTACTGCACTGTTAGAAAAAATTGTCCGTAAAATTACGGAAAGTACCGGTTACATATTATTCAGACATATTCCTGAAATTACGGACTATTCGGTTTTTTCCCCCATAACGTCCTCTTCGTAAATTTCACATAAATTTCCGCAAATTCACTGAACGTGTCCATAAACTTACAAGTTTTTTTTTTTTAATCTCCTCGTTATGAAAAGCGGTAACAAAAAATACGTTTTACTTTCGTTCTTCAGGTGTTTCACTGTGCTTAAAGAGTGATATAAAAAAGTTAAAATTATTTTGTCCGANACGTTTTACTTTCGTTCTTCAGGTGTTTCACTGTGCTTAAAGAGTGATATAAAAAAGTTAAAATTATTTTGTCCGATAACGGGATTTGAACTCAGGAAGAAAATTCATCGTCTTACACGTAATCCATTCACCTACCGCGCTTTCACAATCATCAGTGTTGCAAATATGGGATTCATGAGAAATGATGTATGTACCTCTCGACTTCTAGTCATGATAGAGTGTTTGCGATTTGATTTTTTTATTTTAGGTTTACAAGAAACGTTAAGAAAAAAAATTATTCTCCGTAATGCATTTCACTGTGTATAACAGAGAAATTAAACAAAGTTTAAATATTTTGTCCTGTNAAAAAAATTATTCTCCGTAATGCATTTCACTGTGTATAACAGAGAAATTAAACAAAGTTTAAATATTTTGTCCTGTAGTGGGATTTTAACACGAATAGAAAAATTAACACTCATTTACTCGAACCTCTCACCACACATTTGCACGAAGTACTGTATTTCGTAAATATGGATTTTACACGAAAGTGACGTGCGCCTGTCTTAGTTTCAAGTCGTGTTAGACCGCTTGTTAGATTTGAGGTTTATAAAACGAGGTTACGGAAAAATAGTTTTATTTTCGTTGCGTGCGTATTTCACTGTGTATACAGAAGGTTTTTCTTGTAGCTGAATTTGAGTAAGAATCAAAGAATTGCCACTCCATGAGTGCCACTCACCTACTGCTATTAAAATGTGAATATGGGATTTTATACGCTTCAGGAATCATCGGCATTGTTAGTGTCTTAAAATCGAAGCCATAAGAATATGAAGAGCTGCTGTGTTTTATATTTACGGAGCTCATTTNGGCATTGTTAGTGTCTTAAAATCGAAGCCATAAGAATATGAAGAGCTGCTGTGTTTTATATTTACGGAGCTCATTTACTTTATTCTTCATTACGGAGCGCCTTCTTCGTGAATTAACTCCACACCTCCGTAAAAGTTTCCGTAAATCTACAGAAATTTCTAACAGTGTAGCGACAGGAAANTTCGTGAATTAACTCCACACCTCCGTAAAAGTTTCCGTAAATCTACAGAAATTTCTAACAGTGTAGCGACAGGAAAATTTCGCGTATTAAACGACCTACAGGTTAAACTTCATGGTCGTATACATTTTCGAGCCTCGTATTTATGTTCTTTGGCTGCTACCCCAGTGTGTAGCCATTTGTACCTGAGACCAGGTGGCACGGGATTGGAGCTTGTTTCCCTGCAGGTCTGCTATTGGCTCAGAGCTCACCTGGGCGTGTCTAACTTCACTGGGTGCGTGCCGTTCAGTGTAACAGTTAAAATACACGCAGGCAAGAGCAGTGACATTTTTCAAAGGTTTATTTCGAACGTGCTCATAGGCGTTTTGGAGTAGCTCTTGGCATATTATTCCAGTGTGAATTATCTCTTCTCTCTTCCTAACTTAGTTTTCAATATTTGTACATTTCTAAAACAGTAGAACTGCGATTTTGACATTAATTTATGCGAAAACTATGCGCTCAGAATTTATTTTTCAAGGAAAGAGTAATTACTGATAATTAGAGACCTGCGAAATTCACGTTATTATTTGGGGACAAGTTAAAATTCAAACATGTGAACCTTTGCAATACGTTTCACGTTGTACAATACGTTATCTGACACACCCTGGGTAACTCTGCGCCAATAAATAAACACGTCACAATTGTGTACCCCAATCACATGCAGGTCAGTAAGAAAGGGCGTGGCTTCACTTCTATGCAGCAGCCAATGGAGAAACGACGCCGGCTCCGGTNCGTAAAACCGATAGAAAATATTCCAAATAAATTCAGTGTCCACAAATGTAAAATATAAGCTTTGAACACGACGTTTCGATATGGAAATACTTTCAGTATTTCGCTGCCAACTTAACTGGGAACTTGTCAGTCAGCGTTTCAGTTGAAATGCATGCTGTAAGGAGCAGTGTAACGTTAACTAAACAACTAACTTACAGGAGCCCCATTTTTATCACGGGTAGCGCTTTCATAGGAATACATTTTTTAAATATTTTAGTCAAGAATAGTTCTGGATATATCAGCTTGTAGATAGGCTAGTTGTAGGTGGGTTGAACTGGCAGAGAAATTGATAGCAGATCAGTCATTCTAGTAAAAGTTCCAAATTTTACAAAGCGAACAGAAAGACTACAGTATTCGTGTTAAGACGAGCAGTGATTGTTACATCGCGTAAATTCACTGGAATTAAACAAATTACAGGTCTCAATGCTTTTGTTTTTTTTTTAACAGAAACTTTATATTTCAAGTCATATATAATCCATAGGAACCGAGCAGCTACATAGTTAATTTCACACGTAAGCAGCACTCCCCCCGCATCGGCGTGGAAGACGGTCACTCCTCTGGAATATATAGTCCATTCACGGCTACTTCTAACTTTTCTGAAGCCCTGCCGAAGTTCTACTTCCAGGATATTCATCCGCCTCGTGCGATCAAATCTTGACCAAGGGTAGAAAATTACACCAAAGGGATAACGCGCCGTATTCGTGCGCGCTCACTGTAATTATATTTTGCGTTAAAAACTATTTCTTATAGGTAGTGCCAGTGACTTTTCACGTAAAGATCGGAGCACATAGTAGGCTTCAATGCTATATACACACACCTCAGCTGTTGTTAAACCTCCATTGGCTGTTNTATACCTCCATTGGCTGCTGGTGCCGTGTCCGTCTTCGACCAAGCCACTCAGGACTAAGTAACTCCGACACTGTACATTCGTGATTCGTGCGCAAATGGTTAACACGGGCCAGANCCTTCGTGATTCGTGCGCAAACGGTTAAAACGGGCCAGAACATTTTATAGCCAATCAAAGAAGCTGGACGACCCTACAGGGCTTTTGACTGTATCTTGTCTCGAAATCTTTTCGCGAAATATCACTGCCCCTACCTACAGGCTATTCACGGTAAAGCGAGCACTTTTGAAAGCCCTCTCATTTTGGAATAATTGTCAACAAATATATTTAATTTTAGCCTTAGACGTTAACTTCTGAGTGTGGTGGAATAAACAAACTTTGTTTATTACTCACATGGCAGTATTTATTTTAAAATGTAGTAAAAGGATAAAATATAGCTGAAAGGAAAAAGGAACTAGGGCCTCGAAAGTGCTCACTTTACCGTGAACGGCCTATATATGGCATTACCAAACACACCTTTTTTCTCTCTGTTTTATTCATATTAATTATAATTGAAATATTATAATTTATAGGTAGAGTGTAAGTAAAAGTTCAATTTAACTAAATAAAACGTACTTTTATTTCAACACTAGTATAAAACGATTGCGATAAATGATGTGTTCAGGAAGGAACCAAGCACGTCGCACACAGAGTGATTTTCCAAAGGTTTGGGTCAGAAAGTGGGGGAGAAGAAACAGCGATGAAACTATAACTGCGAGAAGTCGGATGACGGAGACGGCGCCAGAGTCGCGTGTCGTCACGAAAGTAATTTTTTCCCCCCGTAGGTTGATTTCAAAACTGCTCAGTTTACCGCAAACCATCGATATTCATGTAGCGGAGTGTGCAGATAGGGGCAGTGATGTTTCGCGAAAATATTTCGAGACAAGATACAGTCCAAAGCACTGTAGGATCGTCCAGCTTCTTTGATTGGCTAAAAAAATGTTCTCGCCCGTGTTAACTGTTTGCGCGCCAATCACGAAGGTTCAGTGTCGGAGTTACTTAGTCCTGAGTGGCTTGTTCAAAGACGGACACGGCACCAGCAGCCAATGGAGGTATGACAACAGCTGAGGTGTGTATATAGTATTGTGGTCTACTGTGTGCTCTGATTTGTACGCGAAAAGTTACTGGTCCTATGTATAGACGTCTCAATTCGAGTTCGTCGTGGCTGCTAGTAAACATGCACAGACCTCGAAGCCTGCACTGCCTCTCGGCGATCGGATAACGAAGGACTCTCAGTCCATGACAAGCCTGAAGGAAACGTAACAACGGATCCTGTAATACTGGCCTGGGTCAACTTGAGCGGGCAGCAGCCAATGGCCGACTAAACTGAGGCTCGAGATTGCAGAGAACTGTGACGTCTAGCCCAATTGCCTTGTAGGACTCTTTCGTCAATAACAAACAATTCTCTATGTAACGGTCGAATCAGGAACAGCCGAGTCACAAGGCAAAAGGTTTCATTCCCGAGCTAGCAACCAATAAACAAACGAATCCAACCTAGTTTACTGAGGACTGCGAAATATAATATGCTTTCGGAAAATAACGCGAATTTCCCACGTCTCTGACTACTGCACTGTTAGAAAAAATTGTCCGTAAAATTACGGAAAGTACCGGTTACATATTATTCAGACATATTCCTGAAATTACGGACTATTCGGTTTTTTCCCCCATAACGTCCTCTTCGTAAATTTCACATAAATTTCCGCAAATTCACTGAACGTGTCCATAAACTTACAAGTTTTTTTTTTTT
>NQII01003294.1:97784-132609 GCA_002778355.1 Clitarchus hookeri
TTCAGGTCGAGTCTCTGGCGACTTCAGGAGAAAAAGAACAGATTAAGTGCCTCGCCTACTGGCGCTTGAACTGCGATATCGCGTGTTAGAAATTCGCGTTTTTCAGCGAAACTATGAAACGTGCGTACAACGTGCCGATCTACGAAGAGAACACACACTTCAGTCGGGGGCTGTTGGGTGCTTTCAAGATCTTACACACATTAGCAACACCATATCATAGCACTCCAAAAAGGCTAAAGACGGCTTTCTGAAAGCGCTGTATCTCAAAACATACGCGTCAAATACATACAGAACTACTCGAGGACCCTGCATTGAGCCTTCCTGCAAACTTAGCAACTATAAAATTGCTGAAAGTCCCATAGGTACACGCAGCACTACGAGAACACTGCACGCCAGTTCAGAGTCCTGCGCGTAGCGGCGATGGCGCTCTTGTAGCGCGTGCCAGTCTAGCCCTTATGGCTCCCGCATCCAGAATATAGGAGAAAAACGATGCAGGCAGACGAGGCCCTTAAGCAGGGTGACCAATCCGAACCGTCCCAGAATTTCCCCGAAGTTAACCTCAGTTTATATAACACTTCGGAGTGACGCAGGTATTTTACATGAGCTAAGGTTTATTCTACTCAGGCCGTGTTTCAATTGGCATTTTGAGTTTATTAAATTGTTGCGTGACCCGATTTAGTTTACTAAAATGATCACGTATTTGGTACTTTAATATTTAGTATGTAACGAAACTTACTAAATACTAGTTTACAAAATCCCAAATCGCGGCCAAATTTGTTTTAACCTATACGGCAAAGAAAACTGCAGATATAGCTCTATATTATACACATACTTATATTCTCCATGCATTTATATATATGCAAGTAGATAACTGTATGCATGTATTTAACAACAATTTAAAGTTATGTTATATTATACGATACATCCGAATGTAAACGCAACCAAAAATGCATCGTAGACACGCGTTTTTTCATATGAATATTTATTTATTCATTAATTCATTTGTGGTTATTGACGCGTCAATACGCCATGTGTGATAAAATACAGAATTACATGCTACAACTTTGTTCGACAGATAGCACCATCGCGGTTCACAAGTGGCTACAAGCTGTTCGCAGTAAACTGAGCACTTTTGAAAGCCCTGCTTAAGATCTACTTGTATGCACATTGTGTATTATTCCGCGCTACGTAAAATAAACACTGCCATGGGTCTCATCACTTTATTCATACGTCTGTCAAGTGAAACAGTAAAATTATTAACAAAAAGCAAATATTATACAAATGTAATAGTTTTTATACTCAGATGCGTTAAAAAAAACCAAGCCAAACAAATAATTAAAGTTATTTCAAATGTTTACATAACACTTTTAATTCGACGCTAAGACATGGAACTACTTTCCGACCGTCGTTATCAACTTTACTGGACGAATGTCACTCAGTGCGNACCCCCCCCCCCCGGCCGCAAGGTACGCTGGTGTTCCAAAAAAGTCGCTTTTGAGCTGGCGGTAAATGGATAATTATATATATTTGTGTGCAAAAGTTACTTTTTGGCTCGAATTGTGATGTATATGTACTTGTCCCAGCCAAAATATTAAATACTAACTACATTTTGTAACAATTCTACACGCCCTCCAATACAGCAAACTTCGGAATACACAAAGCAGACACTCTTGATATAACGTTACTGTGCTGGCTAGAGTTCAATTAAGACGCACATGACTGTATTGAAGATATTTTTAAATGCCGTTTCATGCTCGCAAGGGTAGCAAATATGTTGATATATTGGATGAGAAGTTGGGAGGGTTCGTTTTTTAGAAACTGCACTGAAGTTTGTATTATATTTAAGTATGACTGATATAGCGCAGTACGTTTAATAAGACATACTAAATGAACTGAGTCCGTTGCCAAAAATAAGTAAAAAAATAAGGAAGAAAGGAACACCGCAAACAAATAAATTTTGGAACAGGACGAAAAAGAACTTGGAAGCAACGAATATAGTACATAGCAGTCATTAAAATTCAGCCAGTTTGTTATATTTTTGTGTTTTTTTCCCTTGTAATTTCTGACTTAAATGCAAACATATCTGGGAGAAAGTCATTATTAATGCATACGGCTGGGACAAAACCCACGACTTCCCAAACACGAACTATACACATGATTTTTAGTTTCATCATAAAGGGGCTGTTAGGAGGGACTTGAGAAAAGCAGGATAAGAACATTATTCACACAGTGATACTCTCCAAACGTTTCTTTATGGCTTGTGGTGACGCATGACGACAGAATATCGCAAGAGCTAGTGAGGAAATGAACAGACAATCACCGATGCCGTGAGATCACTCTTATTTTTAATGTTCATGAACGATTCGCACAATTGTGAATAGCGTGAAATCTTTCAGTTATTTCTGTTCAACTCAGCTTATTAACGAGTTTTCGCGTCCGTATTCATTCATTCCTTTCTTGGTTGAGAATTTCCGACTAACTGCCCACCCTGGCAAGTTTTGTTCCTCAAACAGTCCGTGCGATAAACAAATAAATGCCTCCTAATCTTGAAAAGGCGATTCTTGAAAGCCTTACGAATTACCTCATCATCGTAAGTCATTTTTCATAGAAGTGTTAACATAGAGAGTATTTCGAAAGTCAAGAAAAAGATCACATAAAAGTATTCAATATCCTAAAACAAATTTCACAAACCTGGCAATAATGATGGATTCATACAAAACCATTTTTCTTTCCTGTGCCAATAAACTAAAATTCCCCAAAATTGACGCAGTTAAATCATGGGTTTGCGTTTCGAAGGTAAGTTCGCAGAATCAGATTATATAAGCCCACTGCAAAAATTGTAATNAGTTAAATCATGGGTTTGCGTTTCGAAGGTAAGTTCGCAGAATCAGATTATATAAGCCCACTGCAAAAATTGTAATTAATAGATAGTTATAACAATATTTATTTAGTTTGGTGACGTAGATAAATTATATTTTCTTCCCTCGTTTCATGTTATATTTTCAGTAAAAAAAAAATAAATAAATAAATAAATTTAACATAAATTGAGCGCTACAATAATTTTTAACGTCTCACAAATTTACTACTAGAAACTCAAAAAATATACGGTTGTTTAACATATGCATAACCTTGCACGGGTATCTTCGCATGTTATCGCCGAAACACGCAAAAGGAAGCATGCATTTTAAAAATAAGATAACTTATTTCACATCTCTTCATTTCAACTGATACCGGATGCTATAATGATGTGCATGACGACTTAATTTGTGACATGCTTGACCCTAAACGCATTGTTTAGTGGCGACTCATCTTCATTATACTTGACATTTTATTACAATAGCCTAGAGTTAGGGCCAGTGATTTTTCGCGAACAAACNGCGACTCATCTTCATTATACTTGACATTTTATTACAATAGCCTAGAGTTAGGGCCAGTGATTTTTCGCGAACAAATCTGAGCACACAGTAGACTTCAATGCTATATACACACATCAGATGTTGTTATACCTCCACTGGCTGCTGGTGTCGTGTCCGTCTTTGACCGAGCCACTCGGGACTAAGTAACTCCGACACCGAACCTTCGTGATTCGTGCGCAAACGGTTTAACACGGGNACTGAACCTTCGTGATTCGTGCGCAAACTGTTAACACGTGCCAGAACATTTTTTAGCCAATCAAAGAAGCGGGACGACCCCACAGTGCTTTGGACTGTATCTTGTCTCGAAATCTTTTCGCGAAATATCACTGGCCCTAGCTAGAGTGCATGAAGTCTGGAGTGCGGAAGTGACGCGCCTTAGTTCCGCTCAGGAACCGCCGCCAGGATTGGCTGGATGGTCCCTGGACCTGCTTCTCCCTTACATGACTCACGACCTACGCGATCAGGTCGAAACGTCCGATATTATCGTACCCCTCAACAATTCAAACTTGTTTTCCTATTCGTTACAGTGATTGGTGGACGGAAAGATCACGGGAAAAGTTGAGCCTGTCCATAACGGGTTCTGGTCGAGCTGACAACCTTTAAACGCAGGTTACAAAACGTTTATTTCCACGAGGCAACATTTGCCTGGAATAATAGGCCGGAGGGGCGTTCCTGTTCCTTTATTGCTTTCTTAAAGCGATATCGAGTTTCAACTTGCAAGTTATGTGCGCCCTTTTTAAGGAAACAACCCGTATTTTAAAAATGATAGCCTTTCGCAAGAAGCCCTTTATTTCTTTCTTAAAAAACTGAAAAAAAAAGTGTTAATTAGAAAATAAATACAAATCGCCATGAATCAATAGGCTCTGTTGTTTGTACTGTTTTATTCCAACAACTACCTTGTTTTTACCGGCACAATTTTTGTGGCCTTTCTATGGAAATGAAACGTATTTTTAAATAAAATTCTTTAATAAAATGTTCTTCTTAAAAATAACGACAATAAATATATTATTAATCAGATAATAGGTAGTAATCACTATGCATNTAATAAAATGTTCTTCTTAAAAATAACGACAATAAATATATTATTAATCAGATAATAGGTAGTAATCACTATGCATTATATTTGCTGCTATATGAAATATCATTTATAGTTTTGACTATAAAATCGTTGTCGTGATTAATGTGTTCGAAAAAGGACGAGATTAATTACACTACAGGCATACGTTATGACGTGTTGTGATTGTGTTAAACACATCAACATTATTATTAAGTTTATTAAAAATCTTAACATCCCAAAACTAAACCCACTGCGACAGCAGTACATGAAGTTTATATATTTTGTAAATTATGATTTCGACGAAAGTTATAATAAAAATAAGTTAAACACAGTGGGAGTAGAAAGTAACACGTATTTTACATCAAAACTTCGACAGACATTCAAGGCATTCAGCTATTTCAATGTGTTAATATAAAGTGCATGGAAATGAATAAGCCATGAACTCAAAAATGTATCAAAATCGTCGAATCACGTGATACAAATACATTAAAGAGTTCGTTGAATGCAAATTACTTTATTTCCTTAAACTGCCCTTAGCTGCATTGCTCTGTAGTCCTATCTTGCGTATTAAGTAATACAACGCCGTCCTTCATCAGACTTGAAATGTTTGGTTTTAATTTGGAAATGTATATGACTTATGTTCCCCAGAAATATGTTACTGGAGTTTGCTTAACAAAATGCTATACTGTTAATTGAAAATATGTTTGCATTACATATATTTGCCCACAGTACTGTCGATATTATAATTGTCTGAAGAAAACTTGAAAGAATCATTTTCTAAGTAAGTTACTTGCGATACCACGGGAAACGACATTCTGAGGCAGATGACTTACACAATTGTGCAATAAACTACAGAAATTCCCATTAGGTGTTGAGAGTCACATTATTGTTTTAAATACCCGACAGATCAATTTTCTGTCACTTTCAAGTACAAAACTAGTAATCTGTACTTTATAATAGTTTCACGGATAACGTGGAAATTATTGAATTCAAAACAACAGTGAAATGACAGACTCCAAACCTAAGTGCACGGAGAGTTACCTGAGGAAGTTCAAATAGATGGAATTTCTTTTACTAGTATTCTGTTAATTGTGGCTACTTTAAGAAATTTGCTTGTGATAAGAGTAACAAAAACGTCGAAAATAATACAAAATTTTACGTAATAATTTTTAGATGTCGCTTATCTACTTCGCAGGCACTTAACACTGATGACTTTAACGGTAAATAGAGCTGTCAACTAGATGAAGTAAAATATAAAACTAGCAATAATTTACATGCCAAAATGTCTAACGGATTCCGCTTAAAACGTTACAGTGGATTTATTTTCTCATGTTAATACTGCTGTCTCCAGTTAAAGAATTCCGCAAGGAACAAAAGATGAACCAACACGAAAGCTACACGACTGGAAATTAAAATGTTCTGTTCAGTTCACAAGCTTTGATATTTACACAACTTAAGTTGTATTAAGAAAATGTAACAATCATTTAAACTGTTAACTATGTTATCTTTTCTTATTAGCCTAAGGCATTCGTAGTAAAAANTAAGAAAATGTAACAATCATTTAAACTGTTAACTATGTTATCTTTTCTTATTAGCCTAAGGCATTCGTAGTAAAAAAGTTTCCGTTTAGAAGTGGAAGACGATAATTATGCATGATTAGAGATGATGGAAAATCGCGATGATTTTTTGNAAAAAGTTTCCGTTTAGAAGTGGAAGACGATAATTATGCATGATTAGAGATGATGGAAAATCGCGATGATTTTTTGAGCCATCATACCTTCTACAACACTTAAACTAATTAATTCTTTCATTATTGGATGAACAAGGTTTTGTCTCGACTAAGTTGTTTGAAGGCCAATCACGAACGTTCTACCTTATAGTATCAGAACCCTCATTGGCCCAGTGAAATGGGGTAGTAGCTTCACACATGCATGGCAGCCAATAAGGGAAGAAAACTGCCGGACATGTGTACAGTACGTTGAATCCTAGCAAACAGCCAGCTTTTTCCGCGATAAACCGTCGTCTCTATGCATGATTTAAACATGTTTAGGCCTACTATGTAATATATGTCTCTCCAGAGTTCTAGATAAACACGATATCGAATGACCAAACACGATACTTCAAAGATACCATCAAATAAGTTGATCAGAAATGGCCACCTAACGTGTTATCTTAAATCTTAATCGGCGTGGACAGTTTATAAAACAAACCGAATTTCTATAGCACGGCTTACCTTGATAAATATGGTGCTTGGTTCATCAACAACGTTGCTAGATTCTGGGCCTACCATACACGCGAACAATTTGCGCTTGGTAACTTACGACGCTGTGATTCGCCGGCACGATAATGATAAACTAACATCCTTCTGATAACCGGTCTGCATCCAGCCCGCAGTCACAGGCCGTGTATTTGAATAATTCCGTTAGATTGCAGCCCAAGGCAGGATAATCCATCGGGAGGCGTAACGAAGAAAAGCTACACCCTGGCCTCATGAACGCATGCGAGCCGTACGGTTGTTAATGAATAAAGAACTCGTTCTCACGTGTAAGTGACACACGCTTCTTGGCTCCAGTCAGACCTAGATGACCTCCGTTCTCGAGGTTGCTAAGGCGTTACCGTTGGATGTCAAGGTTGAGGGATCGAATCCCGGATAAGTAGGTGCATGCACATTTCACGTTAATTTCTCACAGCAGGCGAAGCTTGGATATGCACGTTTGACCTGTGCCATTGTCAGAGAATTTCTTCAGTTCAGCGGTGAAGCGACCAATCCCTAGTAACTCAAGTCACACTGGTATGGTCTATTCGCAGTATCTTTGCACTTTCTGAATCAAACTTTTGAAAAATCACCCCATGCAAGACTTGCTTGGTTGTTTCGTAAATATGCCATGTATCACACACGTTTTATACTTGTTTTTGGCGTTAGTATCTGGTTTCTCCATCAAACACAACTTTTCCTCATATTTTGTACATAAATTATATTACCTCGTTTGGTGCAAATAAAAACAGAGAGAAACCAGGTATGCTGGTAATGTTTAATGATAAATAGTTTCCAAACAAATTGTTATAATTCTGAGTGCGTCTGAATGAGATGCGTTGTCACTTTGGTGTAATTTTNGTTTACGTGAGGGGAGGGGGGGGGGAATTACCTGAAAATAGAACTTCAGCAAGACTTTAGGAAAGTTTGAAGTAACTTTGGATAGACGATAAATGACTTCGTGTGTAAAGAGCAGCTGCCAATGGATGCATGGAATATTCTTAGGTATGAGGGGCTGCGGTGGTGAAGTGGTTAGACGGCTCGCCTCCCACCTGGGAGAACCGGGTTCGATTCCCAGCCATGTCACTCCCGATTTTCGCACGTGGGAATCGTGCCGGACGATGACGCTGTTCGGCGGGTTTTCTAGGGGGTCTCCCGTTTCCCCCGCTCTTGCATTCCGGCTGCTCCATATCCACCTCGCTTCAGCGTCCAAATTTCACCCCCCCCCCAAGCCCCCTTAAGCAGGGCTTTCAAAAGTGCTCATCTACCATGCGAGTGTTCACCCTATCGTTGAACTTGTATTATTGGCTCCAAAGTAGGCGGGCCAAACAAGTTGTTGGTTATCGGTGAAAGTCAGAAGGTATCAAACCGTAGGTTTTAGTCTACTGTCAAGTTCTAAAACGAATGTTGCATTTACCTAGTAATGAATATGTGTGCCTTTTTGAGGTTTTGTAAGGAAACACATTATACTCCAAAAATGCTCTAACCTCTTCCCGTACTGGCAACATACAAACACGCACAAGATACGTACAGTCCTTAAATTTGTGGTATTTCTGGTGTTGAATTCAAGTGAGAGGGAACAAATTCTTCCTAAGGGTACAAAGGGTGCCCGCTAGTTTGGCAGTTACCCTACTTGTAGCACACAAAATGTCAGAGTGACAAATGCTGACAATTTCTTGCATTAGCTTTGTTAGTTAATTTATGGAAAAACTCCAGCTGACTCTTCTATAACCTCATAGGAATGAACACTAATATTATGACCCAATTTTCTATTAGGGCTAGAAACGGAAGACTGCGTTGCGTTGAAACATTCACGTGCTATATTTACGGTAGCCATTAGCTTCGAATATTGGTGAATTGAGCCAGTCAACTTCTAGGACATTTACATAGTAGATCGTAATTGCTACTGTAGAAGTAGAGCGTCTTACTATGGAGCAATCTACCCGACTGTACACCTACAGAAAGCACAAAGTTTTAGAAGTAGCACACACACAACCAAAATTGCCAGAGAAGAACGATTTTTATTGTATATGAGTGGCGAATGTAACTATATATTCTGTAACACTCTACAATATTTTTCTGAAGTTTACTATTTCAAATGTTTATAAAAATGGTATTGATTTTTTTTTTTAATTATATTTAAAGCATATTTCAATTCTGGGTGCCCTATAAAGCACAGAGTGCAAGAAAGCCTTCGTCAGGAAGGGCGTCATGATAATTACAATGATTGCACATAATAATTACCACGACTGTAGAGAAAAATACTGGTTCATATGTTAAATAATATTTTAAGTAATTAATTTTATGTAAATTTATTTTAGTTATAAAAATGACGGATTTCTTGGTTGCACTAAAAGTGTACAGAATAAATTACTAAACATATTTGTTAACATTATTACTAATTTTTATTACATGCATTTATTATTACAATCTTACCTGACGGAGGTTTTATCTTTTGAAGCATCCTAAATGAAAATATGCGCAAATTTTGATTAAAAAATACTCTTTTTAATTGATTTGTGCAATATTATTGCAAAATCCCAAAATATTGTTGCGCGCTCGCGGCTTTGTCCCGAGCGGGCGAGTGCAAGTGAAGGACAGAGTAGTTGGATGATTTATGAACGCGCGCGCTGTCAGTTGCAACCGGAGACGCAGCGGCTTTTCACAAAGGAATGTTTACACAGCGTGCCTGTTATGCCCAGCAGGCCGCGCGCCGCTCCCGACCTCGGGCATCGGGTGTCTTTGAGACATCTGAAGAATGCTCTGGATTACTGACCTCGCATCTCTCAGCGAAACTCGGGGTGCGACGAACCTTCCGGGTCAAGGCCAGTGGCTATACAAGGCGCGTCGGGCCTCCGAGCCAGCAGTTGTTGAGTGGATGGGTTTCAGCGATAGACGACTAGTGAGAGGAGAAGCACGTGGCGAGAGAAGTGACCAGCGGGAGGAAAATCTGCGACTGTGAACATCAGAGCAGTGAAGAGTGCGACTGCAGGCTGGACTATTGGACCGGATGCGTGAGTGAAAGACATCACAAATGATGGCAACAGATAGACTGAAAGTGTGTTAATAATGAGAATGAGTTAATTGACAATAACCAAACATAGACATAAAGGACGTTAATTAGAGTTGAACTATAAATTAAATATTGCTCTCACTGTTAAATAAAAAGAGTAATAGTGGAGACAGATAATTTAAAGCTGTAAAAAATAGCTGTGTGAATAAATTAAAAATCAAATTTAGTTCTTTTATTTTTATTAAGACCTCTATCCCTCACGAACTCAGATACGCCTCTCAGGCGTCCATGTAACAATATTTCATAGTGTCCCTATAAGCAATGTTTTTATATGCAACACATATCGTACTTTTCTGACAATTTTGGTAGAGGGTGTAAACATTTTAACGAGTTCTGCATTTTGTAAAGTCGGGTGTAGTGATACATCGGAAGTCATTTTACTTCTTCCTAAGTGAACCCAAGTATTCGTGAGTTCGTTTGAGGAAACATTAAATTCCAACTCTTGCATGTTTAAGTTACTTTGGCAATTCGATCACGGACGCGTACAGGAGGACTTCAGGTCAACAGTAAAGCTGCAAGGAAAGAAGAACTGATTACCGAGCTTCATGCACAAACGTTATTCAATACAAACGTGATCCCTCATGCGAAATTCTAATACGATAGCAGCTATTTTACTAACAAGTCGTGATATAACGACGATTTAAATTCGCAGTCATGGCAGAGTTAAAATATTGTTTTATGAATTCACAAAATTTTGTGTTCCTATAAAAATGTATCAGGTGCATGAATACGTCAGTCGCACATATCATCACCGCCTGTTTAGTTCGCCAATAAGTAAACTGCGTAGAGATTCGAGTTACCAGTCATTTGAGTTACTTGCCTACTGCCGTCCAAGATGGTCGCAAACCTGCTCATTGCCAACACACGCGTCGAACTCATGCTCGCTGACAGCTAAAAAGGGTTATAATAATAAACATTGCCATCCCAGGCTGACATCCCAGGTAACTAAACTCCTGCTTATTGCCAACCCAGGCAGTTAAAATTCTTCCCATTAACATTTCAGGTGGTTAAATTCCTGCTCACTTCAATAATAGGTTACAGGATTTCTGCTCATTGCCACACTTCTGCTCTCATAACCAAAGTAGGCAGTCGCACTTCTGCTACTTCTGTCATTCCAGGATGTTCGCACTGCTACCTGCGACCATACTGGGCTGTCGTACTTCTCGCTACAATCACAAGTGGTCGCATTCCTGCTCCCTGCTCTCCTAAGTGGTCACTTGTCTACCGAGTTCCATCCCAGGCTGTCGCACATTTGCTCGTTCCCGTTCGCATAATTCGCTATCCCAGGTGGTCACGCGGCTGATAACTGCTATTTCAGGTGTGAAACACCTGGTAGCTGCTATTACAGCCGGCCGTAGATTCAACCACTGCCTACCGGAGTCGGTCGCACAGGTGGTTGCTGCCACCTCGGGCCACACATGCACACGACTGCTATCCCAGGCGGTCGCACATGTAGCTGCTGCCCTCCCAGGCGGTCGGCGGAGTAGCAGCGTGTGCCAGGTGGTGGGCGCGAGGTCCTTGCAGGTGTCGCGCGGCCCTCGCACCACAAGCCCACACCACCTGGTCGCCCCTGCCTGCCTTATTAAGGAGAGCGGGCTGCCGACTGGCTCCGTCCACCGCGTCATCATCGACACTGCTCTCCCCCCCCTCGACCCGCCCAGCCATTACACAACCTTCAGGGACATACAAGGCCTCGTATCACCCCGGGTCTGCCCCGCCATCAGATCTTCTCAAGCCTGCTATTGTGTCTGTCAATTGCCGCGGAGGTGCACAGTCACAACCTCTCTCTCAAGACGCTCCCTTCACATTCATTTTTAGTATCACTGCTTTTTTTTTATTCGCTACCGTGGGCAGGAGACTGTGGCAAAGCTAGTCTGAAGTTCCCTATTTAACGTGACACTGCGTACTTCGAATAAATAATAAAGTTTTCTGGTTAAGAATTTACGTAAGACTGGACTTGTGAGCCGTCTCCGTTTATGTTTTCCGTCTTAAAAGAGGACGTTGACCATTACCTATCCCACTTTGTTCACGATTAAAAGTAGTCATATTCTCTTATACGTTTTTCAATTTATAGATTCTACAATCAAAGTTATATATATATAAATATATAGTTACGCCCTGGATGCATCGCAGCGAGTGGAAGTGAAAGACAACAGTTACGTGATGTCGTCAGCACGTCAAAGGATTGTTTTGAATGAATAGGCGAGCGATAGGCCGGTGGCCACATATCTGTTACAGAATGCGAGCGGCATATTATAAAGGACGCCGCCGCAAACGCCGATAAACTTATCTCAGCCCTCCCCTCTCTGACTCTGAGAAGTTCATATTTCTCCATTTATCACGCAGGAATGTCGTCATCGCCATTACCTTTCCCAGAACAACTTGGATTGCCGGGAACGTTCTAACCGGCACCTACCTCGAGTATACATACCACGTGCAGGCCTCTGGGGAGGGAGTTATTAGGAGCAGAGAGTTTGGCGTCTCGCGCAACCTTAAGCGACAGTTGGGCGACACCGGAGCGGTGATCTGCGAGAGTGCGTCAGCGAGCTTGTGTGTCTTTTATAGGAATGGAGATAATAATTAAATATTGCTCTCAATTAGACGCTCAGACTAGTAAATAACAGATACTTGACTGTTTGTAGTGTTGAGATTAAATATAATTATTTAATTTAATCCTTTTATTTTTATTAAGAACATCCCCCACGAAATCGGATACGCCCCTCAGGCATTTTTGTAACAATGTATATATATAATCCATAAGTCTTCTTTATCAGCTCTCTTAATTTACGTACATCCACTTAAGAGGGTACAAAAATAGAAACACTTTTAAAAAACGAAACAATGTAGTTCAATCTATGTTACAACCAACCATTCTTAACTCGAGACATGAACATATATTTTTTCTAAGAAAATGGTTTGTGTTCTTAAAGTGTTGCTATACGAAAATTTTCCTGTAGATTCACATGGTTTCCAAAAATTAAACATGTTAAAATTTACATCACATCTTGAATATGTGCTGCAATAGGTACTGGGTAATCGCAATTACCAAGTACTGTATAAACATACTTACTATTCAAAACTTCTCAATTGATTGAAAATTACATTGCCGACAGCAAACGGAATCCATTGGCATAATCACTGATGAATTTGTGAGAATCCGCCACCTTTAACGAGGATTCCCTCAGCGCTAATATTGAGCCGTGAGCAGTTACACATCACAGTGAACACGGAATGAATCTCACATCCACGGCATAAGACGATCAAGTTGGATGTGTTAACGTAGCGAGAGACGTAAGCTTCAGAGTCGTGAATCACCACGACGGCGTACACGCACCAGATCATTTCCCGGAAAACGTAAGCCGCAATTTCTCCGTCGCTGCCATTTCGCGATAACCGAGAGGTCTTCACAACTTTTATTCCAAACAAGCCGTTGCTAATCGGCGTCGGCTTCTTGGTAGTCGGCAGATAGCTGGCGAGTTTCGTCGAACAATTTTGTTGAAACTTCCTTTCTCAGTCACTGAAGGTATCGATTTCTTACTTGTCTCTTTTTTGGCCTACGCAGCCTGGGGAGGATAGGCTTACAAACTAAACTGACGCTACAGATAAAAACGCATTATGTCCACGATGACCCACAACTCGCGCACGCAAGGCCTTCCCGATGTCGACCTGATGGAAAGCTTCGAAGTGTAAACCGTGCGGGAATCGCGGTTCTACCTACACACACCCCGTCACGTGTTTTCGAACGATTCTTGCGATCGGGGTCAGTAAATAACTGGACTTTTATTGTGGTACACTTACTGCCGCAGAGCTTCGACGTGTGTTTGGCGTAGAAACGCGCCGACACCAGAAACAGTTATTTTCTTCCATGTTTACTGAGAAAAACTATCAAAGCTCTTCAGTGTGGTATTTCCAAAATAAAAATGCATTTAATAGTGCACGCGACATCATTAAAATATATGTCATATTCCATGTTACATTATGTTTCGTCAGAGAACCAAACATTTGTAAAGATTCTAAAGTAGATTTTTAAGTGTCACAAAATCACATAATATAAAAGTGTTCAGAAGCAGCAACACGTGCGTGTGCCAATGGCGTCAGAGTACTCACGACGCTGAATGCGTGATTGTGCCTCACTGGACCTAATAATGATGTGTACGGTTTCATATTGGTTAGGCCAACATCCAGAAGTATGGTTGCTAGGCGCTGATTGGTGGATGAGATAGCGCCACGTTGTAAACAGCGCAAGGTTATTCTGCCAGGTCGCACCGCTGGGGTACGTCAAACAGCACTTTCTCTTCTGTAAATTTAGGTATTCTTTGCCAATGGTCTTAAATCTGTTTACCGAACGGCGGCCACACTACACTATTGGTTAACAACTATGAATGTAACAAGTTGCTATGATTCGCTGAACATTAGGACCAGTGAGACTGAATGAAAGATTCTGCTTGGCTCTCAGCATCTGAGGTCTGCATCGTTGATGATGCGAAATGAGGTAGATGGGAAGAAATAGCAGCGACGGAACACATTGTCGGGGAGAACAAGGGTATCCCGAGAAAACTCACAGGCTGTCGACACCGTCCGCCACGTTTCCTACGTTTGAAAATCCAGGATGACTCCGCCAGGGAATCGAACCCAGCTTGCCGCGGTCTGATCATTACACCGCAGTGTGCCCCGAGCATGTTATGGATCTGTCAGTGTGTTTACAGTAAAATAAGTGGACTTAGAGACAAAGACATTTTTCAAAATTCCACTTCAAAATAATTTTAAAACTGCTATGAACAGGAAAGCAAAAAGCGACCAAGCCTTCTAAAGTGTGATTTTAAAAATTTGAAATAACTGCTAATATTTGCAAAAAGGTAAAATATGACTGTCCATTGTGAAATGCGTTTAAAAAATTTCCTAATAACAATTATGTGCTGTACAGAAAATTGAACGGCGTGGCGACAGGGCCTTCTGAAATTTGGTTTCAAAAGTGCTTGAATAACATTTATGAACACAAAGGTAAAATGTGACCAGAAATTGTGAAATGTGATTTCAAAAGTGTTTAAATAACAGTTGTGCACAGAAAGGTGGAAAGGGACCAGTCGTTCTAAAGTGGGATTTCAAAAGTGACCAAGTAAAAGTTTTGTACAGAAAACATAAAATGCTACTAGGTGTTGTGAAATGTGATTTCAAAAGTGTACAAACAACACTTCTGTAAAGAAAGGTACAAGGCGATCAGTCATTCTGAAATGTTTTTTTTTTAAAGTGTTCAAGGAACAGTTGTGTTCAGAAAGGCAGAACCCGAACGGGTCTTCTGCAGTGTGATTTCAAGTGTTCAAATTACAGAAAGGTGAAAGACAATAAGATATTCTGAAATGTGATTTTAAATGTGTTAATATTACAATAGTGCATTGAAATTTAAAAGGCGATCAGTCATTTCGAAATGTGATTTCAAAAGTTTTCAACTTACATTTATGCATAGGCTGCTCATGGTGAAGTGAGCACTTTTGAGGCCCTAGTTACTTTTTTTCCTATCAGCCGTTGTTTATCCTTCCATGAATTTTCAAAATAAATATGGCCATGTAAGTAATACACACAGTGTAAATATTTCACCGGATTCGGAAGTTAACGTCTAAGGCTACAATAAAATATATTTATTGACCATTATTCCAAATGAGAGAGCTAGAGAAAGTGGTCACTACGTAGCGAGCGGACCTCTGGAGATGAGATGCTGACTCACACAGACGTGGGTGTGGCTCGGACCATCACTGGACCAACCCCTCCGCCACACGAGAGAGGCTGCCTAGCCACCGAGGCCACGGGCGCTGCGAGCAGGGGAATTACACGTTGCGTGGCCACGTAGGAAATCGAGACGCGGATCGCGTGATTATTGAAACTACCGCTGGCCGGCCCGGACCAGATCGACGAGAGGCGTCGTACGGTTAACCACAGAGCGGCCGCTTTGAGGTGGTCCGGCGAGGAACAGCGCTGTTTACCCCGGGACACGTCACCGGCTAGATCCCCTGCTCACCGGTAGCTGTACGCCGCCTGCTCCGGAGAGGTCAGGTGATGTCACTTACGAACTCACGCGACCTCTGGTCCTTTACGCAACTCCTGGAAACTGCTCCTCATGTCATTCATATTCTTGCTACCAGGAAGATATATTTGCCACTGAGGCTTGGTTCCACCCACATAGTAAAATTTTTTGTACGCTACACAAACTAGATTCTAAAATTGTTCTTAAAGCACCACAATTTCATTATTGCATTTTTAGTACATAATATTATATAAAAACACAAAATCATTTATGTATATTCGTGTATATGTCGCAGGGACATGATAAAACCGGAGATTTGATCAAATCCCCAAGGTAGATGATCAATTCACGGATGTTAAAATGACAACTCTGTGGGGTGATTTCCCTAAAGAAAGTAAATGATTTGATCAACTCCCTTATCTGTTTTAGTGAAAAGACGTTATACTTGAAGCTGGTAGCCTCATTACCTATAACAAATTGCCGGCGAGCCTTCAAATGACCACAACACCAGTAGTGAACCTTCCTGCTGGCGCTGGGGCTCAGCCACGGTGCGTCATTTATGGCTACGCTTTGGGCGAGTCCTGACTTCTTTATTTCATCTTTTCACTAAAACAGTTAAGGAACTTTATCAAATCACTTACTTTCTTTAGGGAAATCACCCCACAGAGTTGTCATTTTAACATCTTCCGTGAATTGATCATCTCCCTGCGATATATACACAAAATTTGAAGTGCACGGCTTTTGCTTGTTAAAATTCAACTTTAATTTTACACATTCGACAGTATCGTGTTGTAAAAAGTTGCTCTGATTTACTTTCAGTGATGCAGGAATTATCTCGGCAAATAGTTTCCAAAGAATAGTCTGTAGAAAATGCAAACATTTCCTAAAGTGAATTGGGTATGGTGACGGACATCTGAGTACTCAAGCCGTTGAAGCGCAAAACCTGGAAAGTCAGTGTGAAGAAAGGCGAAGCTCGTTTCATAGGATATACCGTAGCAAAATCCTCAGGTGCCTTGAAGAGAAGTGCTGCCAAGAGGCGACTGGATGTTCCTTTCTAGAAGGTTCTCTTTGCTGACTTGTCGACTGAGGTTGGGTCGATGGTGGCAGTGGTTCAAAACCCACTTGCCGAAAGGATTTCTAGGGAAAACTCCCTGCCAGCGAAGGGCCAGTGCAGTGAGGGCGGACACAGCTCCCGCTGGGGTTGATGACAACACTCTCAACACTTCCGAGACCTGAGGGACTCAGTACGGTGTGGAAAGGCACTGACGTCTCGTTGCAGTATCAAAATGGACACCCGGTTTTTGCAAAACTATCTCCGAGCAAGATAGACTTCCAATATTGTACCTCGTCACCTGTAGTTCCCTTATTGTTAGAGACAGTGATATTCCCCGAAAATATTTCGAGACACTATACAGTCCAAAGCGCTGTAGGATCTTCCAGCTTCTTTGATTGGCTAAAAAAATGTTCTGGCCCGTGTTAACCGTTTGCGCACGAATCACGAATGTTCAGTGTCGGAGTTACTTAGTCCCGAGTGGCTTGGTCAAAGACGGACACGGCACCAGCAGCCAATGGAGGTATAACAACAGCTGAGGTGTGTATATAGCATTGAAGTCTACTGTGTGCTCAGATTTGTTCGCGAAAAGTCACTGGCCCTACTTATTGTTATTGGCCGTGTGTCTTTGTGAGAATACTTTGTGGTGTTTGACTGGGNCGCGAAAAGTCACTGGCCCTACTTATTGTTATTGGCCGTGTGTCTTTGTGAGAATACTTTGTGGTGTTTGACTGGGCCAATCTGAATCAGACTACTCAGATAGTGAATGTCTGAGTTTCACAGGCGGGCACCGACGATGGATAGCAGTTGAAACCACCCATTTGCGAAAGTGGATCTCGGCTAAGGCATTTTGAAATATCACCTAAATAATCAATAGCTATTTTTTTTGTAGCTGCTTCCTTCGCTAGAAGAATTGTTCATCGCGTGATACAGTTGCTGGATATGCTTACTGGTTAGGAGTACCACGAAATGAGTGAAATAGTTATCAGATCACGAAACTGTTATAAACATACAAGTATCCGAAGTTCAGTTATTTTTTTTTATTATATAAATATCACGTCCTGGCATTAAAGCAACTTAGGCCTATACTTGTTTTGTATGAACCTAAGATTTTTGGACGCAACTCAGTTTTTTAGTATAAAACTAGAATTTTTGGGCAAATAACAGTTATCTAGCTTGAATATAAAGAATCTGAGTACATCCCAGTAGTTGGACATAAACGCAGAAGTTGTATGCAAATTTCATTTGTTCTACAGAAACCTAATATTTTTGGACGCATAACAGTTTTTTAGCATACCAGAGGATTTTTGTATGCACTACAATTGTTTAGCATGAACCTAGGATAAGTTGGGTGTAGGTAGTTGTATGAATCTCAGTTTTCCACAATGAACACAGGACTTCGTATGAACCACAGCAGTTTAGTACATACATCTCGGCGAATCAAAGTTGTTTAGCATAACGAAGGCTTTTTGTTTACGAATCACAATTGTTTAGCAGCAACATAGAATTTTTGGCTGGTGCTCTGTTGTTTACATGAACAAAGGGGNTGTTTACGAATCACAATTGTTTAGCAGCAACATAGAATTTTTGGCTGGTGCTCTGTTGTTTACATGAACAAAGGGTTTTCAGGCGAGTCTTACTTATAGAGCATAAACCTTGAAGTTCTTTACACTGTTGAAAATTTCCGTATATTTAAGGTCACTTTTACGGGAATGTACAGTAAGTATGCGGAAACGCAATACGTAAATACGAAAAAACGGAGATGGGCTCCGTAATTATAATGTACGGAAATCTCCGTATTTCCTGTGCACTTCAGGTTCCGGTAACGAATAATGTCGAGTGTACGCGAAGCTTTCTTTGCCACTGTAACCAGAAAATGAGTTTCTGCGGCAGTTAGGTTATCCTCGACACTTAGACATATTCCTTCAAACTTAACAAATAGCATCAGGCGTCTGTAACATTTAGCAACTCTTAAACTACACAAAATTTAATAAACACTAAAAAAAAAAAAACCAACACAATAATGCCTGCAATGGTATAAGATGAATGCAGCTGAACGGTTAGAAAAACAGGAAGTACAGAAAACTAACGAGAAAATTTACGGAAATGTTTCGTGAATTCACGGGAAGTTCCGTGAAATTTACGGAAAGTCCGTTTTTTTAAAAGCAACGTGTCCGTAATTTTACGGAGAGTTTAGGAAGATTTCTGGAGAATTTTTTTACCAGTACTCATCCGTAACATGAGTGAGAATTTTTTTTATACAGTGTATCACTGAAAGGAAGATGTGGGGACTATCAACACACTGCCTACAAGTATCCCACAAACTGTCGTGTCTGAGGCCGTGCTCCAATTGGAACTCTTATTTTACCGAAAAAGGTCACGTAACCCGAATTAGCCGACTAAAATGATTGTAGTATTTAGTTTTTAGTAGGCAAAAAAACTTACTAAAATACCAAATCACCGAGTAGCAAACCGATCTGAACAAGTTACGATCGACGGAGTCCGTATTGGAGGCTACCAAATACTGAAACACTAATATACTAAGTGGTCAGTTGGAAGACGNTGTTTACGAATCACAATTGTTTAGCAGCAACATAGAATTTTTGGCTGGTGCTCTGTTGTTTACATGAACAAAGGGGTTTCAGGCGAGTCTTACTTATAGAGCATAAACCTTGAAGTTCTCTCCACTGTTGAAAATTTCCGTATATTTACGGTCACTTTTACGGGAATGTACAGTAAGTATGCGGAAACGCAATCCGTAAATACGAAAAAACGGAGATGGGCTCCGTAATTAAAATGTACGGAAATCTCCGTATTTCCTGTGCACTTCAGGTTCCGGTAACGAACAATGTCGGGCCTACACAAAGCTTTCTTCGCCACTGTAACCAAAAAATGAGTTTCTGCGGCAGTGACGATATCCTCGACACTTAGACATATTCCTTCAAACTTAGCAAATAGCATCAGGCGTCTGTAACATTTAGTAACTCTTAAACTACACAAACGTTAATAAACACTATAAAAAAACACAATTATGCTTGCAATGGTACAAGATGAATGCAGCTGAACGGTTAGAAAAACAGGAAGTACAGAAAACTAACTGGAAAATTTACAGAAATGTTTCGTGAATTCACGGGAAGTTCCGTGAAATTTACGGAAAGTCCGTTTTTTAAAAGCAACGTGTCCGTAATTTTACGGAAAGTTTTGAAAGATTTTTGGAGAATTTTTTTTACCAGTACTCATCCGTAACATGAGTGAGAATTTTTTTTAAACAGTGTATCACTGAAAGGAAGATGTGGGGAATATCAACACAGCTGCCTGCAAGTATCCTACAAACTGTCGTGTCTGAGGCCGTGCTCCAATTGGAACTTTTATTTAACCGAAAAAGGTCACGTAACCCGAATTAGTCGACTGAAATGATTGTAGTATTTAGTTTTTAGTAGGCAACAAAACTTACTAAAATACCAAATCTCCGAGTAGCAAANATTTATGACAGTGCACTGTACTTGCGTCGAGTGTGCTTCTCTACACCAGTAAACAATGTGCTGGGTGTTTGTTGACGTCAGCGTTAACCACTCACGAATGACAGATGCAGAAATTTCAATAAACCGGATTACTTGGAAGGAAGGCGCTCAAACCTTAAGGCCACTGATTCCGTGTCGTGTACAGTGCTGACAATAAATATCCTTCATGTGCAACATGATCATAGACATTGCAACTGAACATGTCAACCCTTCTTTGCAGACAATCGTCAACTGTTCCACATGAAGCTTATATTTTTGACCGGTACTGTACTCTGTGATACTCAGTGCCCAGTACAGCACGCATCAAAAAATTTGTTTTATTTGCAACACTAGAAATCATAAATAGTTGCAGGTGTGAAAGGGAGAATCAGAATGGTTTAAGACAACACCGACAACGCTCAGTACGTTGTGTGGGACGGCAAACATATTTTTTTTTTTCAAGCAGCGAGGATCCATGTGCGTAAAAGCATGGCCACCACGGTCACCAGATCTCACAACTCTACACAATTTTCTTCATGCTGCTAGGAAGGGTATGGTTTACGAGACTCCTGTGCCATCAGGGGAGGACCTGATCGCACGAACCCACACAGTGGCACAACTACTAAGCACATGACCACATGCGCGGCAATCTCTGTGATCAGGTAGCGGGTGGACACGACAATTAGAACCTCTTTTGTAATCCATTGCACGATGCGATGCTCTTGTTTTGTTTGTGGCGGTGCCGTGACACGAAGCGGAACGCACGCCTACCACCATCCCTGAAAGAACCTGGCAAAGCCCACAGAGTTTGGAAATTCGTAACAATATTCACGTTATAAAATTGCAATCGCCCCATTTGTTTACACGTAAAGCTAAAAATACAGTACACGCGTAACACCAACGCTTCCTTGTGGGTGAACATTTTTTATTTTCTCAATTGTTAGCATTGATCTTTCCGATCTAAGCAGAATAAACCTTAGCAAGATATACTGAAAATTGTGCGGGGAGGAGGAGAAGATTGAAGAGGGGAGGGGAGGGGGGTCTTAAACACGACTTTCCAAAGTGATCAGTTAACTTTAGAGCGCTTAAGAAAACACAATAATGTTTAGTCTACAAGTTTCTGCTCTACGGTTCACAAACAAAAAAAAAAAATATATATATATATTCATTGGTTACCAATTACTATTCATCATAAGCAGTGAAAATTACTGTAGACGTCAGTGTGCATTGTATTAATAGTCTAGCATTTTTTAAAAGGTTGGTACAATACGTTTAATTAATTGCAAACCATATGCAGTTAATAATATTTTATTATTAATATGATTTCATGTGATATGATACGATGTATGATACAGTATAGTGTGAAACGATACAAGTCTCGCATATGATAAGATACTACAATATCGTATGGTATTATATAATATAATGCAATACAATGAAGTGTAATGCAATGTAACGTAAGGTATTTGTTTCAACCACACAATGAGTTAAAAAAAAATATGCTTTTTTTTTTCCCAACCATATGCTTTTTAAGCGTTTCCTAACCAAATGAGAGATTTCTTCCAAGCAACAAAATGTCTCGGAGGGTGGAAAGGGTGGGTTTATAGAGCACGTGTTCGCAGCACAAAGGCGGAACGGAGCGACACGTGGTGGGTGGGTTGGTGGGTGGGCGTAGCGTCAGAAGCTTCACCACTAATATCATTTGGGGGAGNCTCAACGGCGCTGGCTGGCTTCTCTCTACTCGCCGCCAACACGCGCCACTCACACCAACTTGCATCACGCATCAGTGCGACGACGCGAAGGCGGCTATTGGCTGGCTGCAGCGACGCCAACATGGCGGCAAAGTCGCTCGCCAATCAGCTCGTTGCGTTGTCTATCCCCAGGTCTCTTCGCACTTGTCGAATGTAATCTTTGAAAAATCACCCCACGCACGACGTGTTTCAGCCCTTCCTAAATACGTCATGTTCTCATGTTTGACAAGCGTTCTATATTTCTAGTTGGTTAAAATGATATTTTACTTAATTTTATTTATAATTATAATATTTTATTTATAATTAATATGAATAAAACAGTAAAAAAATAACTAATGCCGACTTTTAAGAGAAAACCATATTTAAACGTAAACCATATAATATATATGCCATTATTAGAGACCGGAAGAATTCGCGAGTTCAATGACCTGCAGGCTAGACTCTACAGTCTTGTGTACAAATATGCAGATGTTAAATGCACATTGGTCGTCTGCCGTCACAGTGGAAGGCGGCGATTGGGCCAGCGTTCTCCAGGAGGTGTCAAACATCGTGTGCACCAATAGCNGTCTGCCGTCACAGTGGAAGGCGGCGATTGGGCCAGCGTTCTCCAGGAGGTGTCAAACATCGTGTGCACCAATAGCTAAAGTTATATCAGCACACGCGTTTTGAATTATAGCATGTCTCAAAATGAATTAGCGAATTTTTCAGGTCTCTAGCCGTTATCTCAGAATGTGATTTTCTTACTAAGACCTTTTTCTTCCGGCCAACTCAATTGCAGACCGTAATCCAGAGTGTTTCCACGTGACGTCATTCAAGCTGGTATTGGGTTACGGACACGTCCACTGATGTAGACTGTTCACGGTAAAGCGAGCACTTTTGAAAGCCCTGCTTAAGATCTAATTGTACGCAGAGCTTGTATCCTTCCGCCATATGCAAAATTAACACTGCCATGAACCTGATCNCTGCTTAAGATCTAATTGTACGCAGAGCTTGTATCCTTCCGCCATATGCAAAATTAACACTGCCATGAACCTGATAACGTTATTCATGCGTAGACCAAGTGAAACTGCGAAATTGTTATGAAATTAAACATTTTANGTAGACCAAGTGAAACTGCGAAATTGTTATGAAATTAAACATTTTACAAATTTGCTATTTTGTTAACTTACATCCTTTAAAAACAGAAAACAAATGATATATATTCAATATATTCACAAATGCTTACAGAACACTCCTAAGTTCAACGTTTAAACAAAGGACTACTTTCCCTGCTTCGTTACCAACTTTATTGGTCGCATGCCAGCCAGCGTGCTCTTTAAAATTTACGCAAGGTAAGGGCACTGACATTTTTCAAAGGTTGTTTTCAAAAGTGCTCACTTTACCGGGAACAGCCTCTGCAGACGATCTTTGTCGGGCCCTTACTGACGTACCATTCGAGCGCACTCTGCAAAAGAGGTTCAGAGAACCCGTATCAATCACGCGATGAAAGAAACGTAGGGCGACTGCATCGTTTAAAATTCCTGTAAATTAACAAAGTATTTAACGACAATATGCGGTTAATATACGGAAACAATGGCCGCAATACCTCCATAAGAAAGGATATTCAGCTAACGACGAGTATTGCCGAAATAACACAAGATGTTCCAAGGATGTGAGGCGTCCTTGTCGAGAGCATATGGACCGCCGAGGTCGGGCTACAATCACACGGAGCTTGTAACTAGAGGCAAGCGGCTCTTCAGACCAGCAACAAGACGACAAGTGTCACATACATGTCCTGTCTTTGAAATTCAAGTCAGTTTTCTCACCCAATCCGGAACGAGGGTGCCAAGACGACTCTCAAGTAACTCCTTTTGTTCGTGGTCAAAGCTCCGTTGGGGCATGCCTGTCTCCTTCTTTACCTAGGGCCAGTGACTTTTCGCGCANCTTCAATACTATATACACACCTCAGCTGTTGTTATACCTCCATTGGCTGCTGGTGCCGTGTCCGTCTTTGACCAAGCCACTCAGGACTAAGTAACTCCGACACTGAACCTTCGTGATTCGTGCGCAAACGGTTAACACGGGCCAGAATATTTTTTAGCCAATCAAAGAAGCTGGACGACCCTACAGCGCTTTGGACTGTATCCTGTCTCGAAATCTATTCGCGAAATATCACTGCCCCTAACTATGCCTATAAAAATAAAATTGACTGTGATAATTCGTGTTAATCTGTTTTATTGAAAATCATCTGCAACTTGTTTAACAGCACGTGTGCTAACTTCATTTCATAGCAGCAGCTATTTTTATTAACTGCAGCGGTGGAGCATAAGAGCATCACAAACACTGCCATACATGGTTATATCACTAGCATCGTAATAAAAAAAAAATATGTTAAACAAATACACGTAACACGCTTACGTTAGCAGTTGCGACCACGTGGCCTACGGGATAAGGCGTCGGATTTAGGATCCGGAGATTGCAGGTTCGAGTCCTGTCGCGGTCGGAATAAATGTTTTGTAAATAAAAAGCACGTTAAAAACATTAAAATAAAAGATAAATTTACTCAAACTGTCGAGGAGAACATTTCTTTACTGAATCGTATGGTTCTAAATTTCTGGGAACTTTCGTAAAGATGGTTACTAAAAGAACATGGCAGAAAAACACACAATCTAAAACTTTTTAAATATATTTATGTTCTATGTAATATAGCTACTTATGATTTTTTTATACATTATAAATTTAATTACAGTCAGTTACAGTAAGTTTAAAAAAAAATCTTTGTTTGAATTTAGAGAAAAGTAATTATTAAACGTGTTTAATTAAAATATATTTATCAGAGATTTAATTATAACGTTATTGAAACAAAATATTACAGCAGAAAATACATGGATTTGCAAAGCAACAAACATTTTCTATGTTTTAACTGGCTAAAGAAAGCGAAGAGCTCTAAAATTTTGCTCTAAATTTCAATATCCCCCCCCCCAAAATTTTTTTTAACAGAAGATAAAACAAAAGATATGAATATGCGTAGAAAAACTAATACTTTTCGAAATTTTCACATTCATGCTAAAGTGAGAAATCGAGAACGTAAACTGTTATGAAAAAAATGCTCAAGAATGGGACATAACAGGCCCGGAAGTACTTACGAGCAAGTAATACAATCTGAATGGTAAAGCATATCGCATAAAGATCAGAAGCGAATGGAATCACAGACGTAATCGCAGGTAAGTCAAGAGAAGCGAAGTCTAACACGGGACGAAATAACTAAACGATGTGGACAAACTGTTTATTTGCATGAAAATTAATAAGAATGCACAGCACAGTTCCCCGTTCAAGACCAAAACACTCTGAACCCGCCTGTTTGTCTCTCCCCTACCCTCCTGTCCCCTCTATCACCAGTACCCAACCATTTATCTTTAATGATTAAGAGACCTACGAAGATCGCGTTGTTATTTAGCGGCAGACCGAACTCAGATATATTGTTAGTTAATGGCCGACTTCTGCCGTTGGCCGGCAATATGTCTGGCACGCCTTGTGGGAATCTTAAGCCAATAAAGTGAGTTCAGCGCTGGTGTGGCAAGTCTCCTCTAGCGAAGTCAGAACAGGTAGCGAAGTGGTGAGGTTCGCCTGCCTGGTTCTCGAACTGCGTTGCGGCGGGTTCGAATCCAGTGTGCAAGTCTACGGAAAGAAAGCACACTTCAGACCACGCCTGTCGGTTGCTTGCAAGATGTCGTGCACAGTGTAAACACTATTTCCGAGCACTACAACACAGCTAAGAACTGCTTTTCCAAAGCGCTGTATCTCAAAATATACACCTTATATACACAGGGAAGTAATCGAGGAGCATGCACTGATCCTCGCTGCAGACTTTCCACCAATACAATTACAGGGCCGCAGCTGAAAGTCGCGTAGGTAGACGCAGCTCGGCGAGAACGCTGCGCGCCAGTTCAGAGCCCTGCGCGTAGGGGCGATGGCGCACTTGTAGCGTGTGGCGGTGTCGCCCTTATCGCCCCTGCGCTTCTCAGCCTCAAACGAGGGAAAAAGCCGCAGGTAGACGGGCCCTTTATCACGGAGAGCCGACGAGGGTGAAGCGAGGCGAGTACCGAGCAAGCGCCGGAATGATAGAGCGGGGGAAACCGGAGATCCCCGAGAAAACCCTCCGGCCAGCGACATCGTCCGGCACGATTCCCACGCACGAGAATCCGGGAGCGACCACGCCAGGAATCGAACTAGGTTCACCTTTGTGGGAGACGAGCGCTCTAGCCGCTGAGCCACAACGGCCCCTCAAACAGGTAGGTGACTTCAAATGTCTAGCGCGCGAAAGGATGAAGGGAAACTGTGCTGACGTATGTCTAAAAGACTGTTGAGTCTATCCTGTCACTGAAACATGTCGCGAATGCTGCATGTTTGTACTAAGGATTTGTCAGACGAGTACTGGATACTTGACAGTTTGTCAGCAAGTACTCTATATTGCGCCTCACTCTTGTTGCTCGGCTTCACCTCCTTTACAGAAATTATTCGTTTTGGCCTCATAATTTGAGTTTCAGAGGTATGATTAAAAATGTTTGATTATAGAAAATTTACAATTTACTAGTTGTTTAATACTTTTGTATCTTATTTACACTGTGTGACATTTCCTGCTTGCAAAAAGGCAAGAACTTATTACCACAATATAAATATATTCTCGGCTTTTTACAACTAGCAGATAACACATAATTAAAATTCAGCACTATAATTATTAAACAACTCGTGAAAGGTAAAGTTTCTGTAACCNACTAGCAGATAACACATAATTAAAATTCAGCACTATAATTATTAAACAACTCGTGAAAGGTAAAGTTTCTGTAACCGTGCATTTCCAGTAATTACTATGAATCCGACATTATGACGCGGAAACGAAGAATTTGTACAAAAGGGGTGAAGTCGAGCGCTTATACGCCACGATTGAAAATTTCTTGGACGATTCCATGCAAACCTGCATGTCCACTCGTATAAATGTTTCTATAGAAGATTTGGCCATCTGCTGGCCGATTTCGTACGTGTACAACTTTCTATGTAAGCTTTCCTACAAGATTAAAATTATAGAAAATCAGAGAGAGAGATTGGCAAAGTCATTTTGTTTATTTCTCTTCAATCAAATAACTAAGTTTTTTTTATTATAGCGCGTCTAAATTTTACAAATGTCTTCATATGTAGTCGCATCAATTTTATCCACTCGTTATTTGATAATTGTGTAACAGAAAGAACATATTGACAATTTAAACATGTCGATGCACTAATTACGTCATAACTACTTGACAGGAGAACGTAATGTATGCTCTACAACGTAACGTGCATTTCCAGAGAGGTGTATTTCTAGTTTTATAGTAACTGTCCCTAAACAGCTGAAACAAGCGAGAAACCAGTAATTCATCATGGCGTGAGAGGACGAGGTGGCCGCCTGGGTAGGCCGTCGAACGGCGTGCACAGCTCCAGCAGGAAACGTCTTATTATAAAACAGCCCAACGTGTCTGAGTGAGGTCTGCATTTAAAAAACGTTACGCGCCTGTAAACGTTTTTTCAGTTCCTCCATTTCTCTCTAAATCACGTTTTTGAGATAGTGAAAATGGCTCAAACGGGTGTTTTCACGGTCATTTTTAGGCATGAACATTCCGGTACAAAACATTAACAAACGAATAGAAACGTGCATAAAACCTTTATTTTTTACTAATACTTCATAAAATGGTACGGTATCCACTGAAAGTCTCGTAGAGGCGCGTTATCGACGGCAAGACTGCACGCCAGTTCAGTTCTTTGCGCGTAGAGGCGATGAGAAGAGTTGATGCGCATGCCNCGTTATCGACGGCAAGACTGCACGCCAGTTCAGTTCTTTGCGCGTAGAGGCGATGAGAAGAGTTGATGCGCATGCCTCGGTCGCCCCTAGCGCTAACCACGACCTTCCGGCCTCAGACGTGCAAAATTCTTTCGACCAGGAGGGCCACCTTAAAGACGTATTCACGTCAAACTGTCCCTTCCTTTGATATCGAACCAGCTCGACGATCCTGCATACAACACGCCTGAAGCAATAGTTCATTCTTAACATTACTTACTGCCTCGAGGAAATTCTGCGTCCCGGGAGGCAAGTGCTTCTGATTACTGTATGAAATGATTTACAAACCTGCGATATTTTTTTCGGAGGGTAAATAATTCATAGGAATGCGAACTTAAAAAAAAAAGACGCATTACTCAATTCGGGGTTGGAGGCAGCCACGCCCACGGACCGAGTACCGGTTCTCCGGACCTCTCAGGAGCGCGTTCATGAATTAACGATTGTTTGTGCTGAGCCAACGGCACGTCACGACACAGAAACGAGAATGATTTATGTCGGGGACACTCCGTTATTAATGATATGAAACCCGTGATTATATTTTGCTATCAACGTTTCAGTTCGTTAAAGTCACGTACCTCCGCTGCGCAGATCTCATTTCGCAATCGGGGGACTACCACCCGCGCGCGTTAACCACTGCTCGAAACAAACGACGTCGAAGCAACTGAAATCCTGTCATATCTCGTGTTCAAACAAATACACGAAAATGTTTTTTTTTTCCCACGCTATGTTTTTCAACTGACCAGCTCTTTTATAAAAAAAAAAAAATGCGTAGCTCTAATATGCTTCAGTTATATTAAAACTTGGCCAAGACGAATGAACTAAGACTTTTACAGCTTTATTTCTGCAAACGTAGCGCTAACAGAAAACAGCCTTTCAACGTCGACAAACACGCGCATGCGCACACACTACGCTGCTGTGCAACTGGCATATAGTCCATTCACGGTTACTTCCTACTTTTCTAAAGATCTACTTCCAGGATATTCCTCCGCCTCACGCAAACAAAGCTTAACCGAGACTAGAAAATTACACCAAATGGACATCACACCACGTTAGAACTATTTTTTACCAAGCGTTCCCAACACGCCTATATTCTCCCTGTTTTTATTCGTACTAATTATAAATGAAATATTAAATCGTATAGATAAGATATAAGTTAGAGCTCATTTTATACAAAAAATTAGGTACTTTTATGTTAAGACAATTATAAAACTCTCGTGATACGCGTCATATTTAGGAGAAAAAAAAACCAAGCACGTCAAGCATATGGTAATTTTTCAAAGGTTAGATTCATAAAAGTGTGAAGAAACTGCGAATAGCCCACACGCAATCTACTCCGGGTATCCTCCAAAGCGTCCAGCAGAACTTCATCAGGAGTTGCATGTTCTGTATCGAATCTCAACGGCCACCACTTAGAGAAACTCCACTGCCCCGCAGGAATAATCACGCCCATTCCCGTGACAGCAGTTCCTGTTTGAACATTGTGTTTCTCCAGGAACTTTGGAACCACAACACCCAACACAACTTCGACGGACTCTTCCGTTCGCAAAACGATTTTCCGCCCGTACGTCTCTGTGCATTGAACCGTTTGGCCTGTCCCGCCCAGAAATCCACCACCCCTTGGTTTGACAAGGTTTAGAAACCTTTTTTTCCTGTTGTTTTAAGCTGCCCAGTCTATCGCTTTTTATATTAATTAATTTGTGTAAAAATTGGCTCAACCTTAAATCCCTTTCTAATAATTTCGTCTCTTACCGCATCCATAGTCTAACTTCCTTTTACAGCCAGAGGAGCTCAATATCTGTTGTCCCTGTATAGGTAGGGGTAGTGATATTTCGCGAAAAGATTTCGAGACAAGATACAGCCCAAAGCACTGTAGGGTCGTCCAGTTTCTTTGATTGGCTAAAAAATGTTCTGGCCAGTGTTAACCGTTGCGCACGAATCACGAAGCTCCAGTGTCGGAGTTACTTAGTCCTGAGTGGCTCGGTCAAAGACGGACACGGCACCAGCAGCCAATGGAGGTATAACAACAGCTGAGGTGTGTATATAGTATTGAAGTCTACTGTGTGCTCCGATTTTTACGCGAAAAGTCACTGGCCCTATGTATAGGGATAGGAAAATTTCTCGAGTTCAATTACTTCTATGTTAGACTCCACAATCCTTTGTACAGTCGAGCCTCAGATGTTTGTTCATTGGCCGCTGCACCAGTGTCACTCTACACCTGGCAGTATNCCTTTGTACAGTCGAGCCTCAGATGTTTGTTCATTGGCCGCTGCACCAGTGTCACTCTACACCTGGCAGTATGGGTTTCGCTTCTTGTTCCCTTGCCAGTCTGCTATTGGCTCAGAGTCGGCTAGGGGCGTGCATAATAAACTCTGATCCAATAGCAAAGGCGACTTCAGCGTACACGCGTTTGAAATCTATCTTGTCCTCAAATGAATTCGCGAAATTTTCCTATCCCTTTCTGTAAACTCCTAACTTACTTTTGTGTCGTGGAACCAATTACTAATATTTATTCGTCGTTCAAGTGATGCCATCGTATGTTGGAAACGTATACAGGGTATATCAGAAATGATATTACACAGACCACGAGCGGGTTCTGTGGTTCAAAGCTATAATATTTCCTTAAAATACGTATGGCCGGATCCAAGTTAACTTACGATAAATATTGCGACGTTAGCGCCGTGGCGTTAAGTTCATCTGCGCCATCTACTTCTGTGCTGTGCTGTACTCGTTGCTCGGCCCGGATCNGCAACTCCTACGCCCTTTGAAGGCGCGGGTACACTGGCAGACAGTTTTCGCCCCACTCTGCCGTCAAGAATCCAGGCCGAGGGCACACATGGGAGGTCACCACTTGGTTTGGGGGAAATTGGTCTTAAGTAAGTTTTAGTATTAAAAAAAACTTGAAGATAATCAAAAATAAAAGAAAAAATATAAATATTCTTAAAATTCCAAAAATAATAGACTCAAGGCTGCATGCAAGGCCGGTTTTATAGTTTAAGAAGATTATGGTAACTTTCAGTAATATTAAAGGTCATATTCATATTTATGTGTTTGTACTAAGCTCGAAGTATACGTTCATTTCCTGAAAAATGGCTTGAAGAAAACACAATCAACCTGTTAAAGCGATTATTACTTTAGTGTGCTCATGCATTTTGAAACTGGTTTATCAATGACTTATTAAATATTGTTGCATATATCAGTTGCTCATTAGCCGTCGATAAATGAGCACCTAACATAAAAAAAAAAGATAGGTCCCTGTCTACATTTATATTCACGGAGAGTGTGTTTTATGATGCAGCAAGATTGCTCGAGGCAGAAATAAAGCAACCTAGCTTAAATAATTAGAATAATTAACGGATTGTTCGATCGACAAATGGGAGCCGCTTGGCTTACAACTTGCAAATATGTTGCCACGAACTCTTTTGAATTAATTCAGCAATTTTAAGCCCAGTGAAACTTATTAAATCATTTGGTCAGAGACACAGACGAGGCAGTCCGATAGCTTGCACGCTGGCTGTGTGATCCTGGGGACTTCAAGGAGTCAACCACATATATTTTTGCGCGTGGAAAACGAAGAGGGTGGGAATTTATCGGAATGCTCCTTTCTCTCCTGTCGCAGCATTCCGTCTCTTATGCATTGTGGACGTGGCCGAGTTAACTCTGGCATTATGGGCTGTTCACGGTAAAATGAGCGCTTTTGAAAGCCCTGCTTAAGATCTACTTGTATACACATTGTGTATTCTTCCGCCTTTACAAAACTGCTCGTTTTTACACTTTGTTGCACTAAAAAACATAGAAATAAGAACATAGAAATAACAACAATAAATAATTTAAGTTATCATAAATGGTTACATAACGCGGTTTATTCGGCGTTAAGGTATGGAACTGCTTTCCATCCATCGTTACCATCTTTACTGGGTAAATGTCACTCAGTGCATCCGTTCAAATACACGCAGGCAGGGGCGGCGACTTTTTTTTCCTAAGGTCGATTTCGTAAGTGCTAACTTTATCGTAAACAGCCTTTACCTTGAAACGTTGAGAATCCGTATCGCACATGCGCACATAGCACACAACACAGAAGCAAAACATCTGCGTGCATCGAGTAATCCGTCCGCACGTGCAAGCAGTTCGACAAAAATTCGTTCGCCGTTCAGAGCCTTGAAAATGAATACATAGACGGTAGTCCGGTCAATAAGGAATGTTTCTTATCANGGTCGATTTCGTAAGTGCTAACTTTATCGTAAACAGCCTTTACCTTGAAACGTTGAGAATCCGTATCGCACATGCGTACATAGCACACAACAACACAGAAGCAAAACATCTGCGTGCATCGAGTAATCCGTCCGCACGTGCAAGCAGTTCGACAAAAATTCGTTCGCCGTTCAGAGCCTTGAAAATGAATACATAGACGGTAGTCCGGTCAATAAGGAATTCACTAGTCTATCAGACCCACGCCAACTTCCAGATTCTCGCACAGATAATTAAGCGATGAAGCAAGGTTACATCAAAACACACATCATCGTTTCGTTTCTGCGTAGTTATATGTTCCGTGCCGTGTGTGTGTGCGGGTGGGTGTAATTTTTAGATTAAGTTTAGGCTACTTTAGTTTGAAACCTCTTCCCTTCCTAATTAGCTTTAGGCATCGGAAGGAGAGCGAGATATTTAGACCGCACAAGAGGATCCTGAGAAAACCCGTGGCCAACGGCACATTTCCCACATGTCAAAATCCTGGCTTGATCACTTCAGGAGTCGAATCCGGTAGCCGTAGTTCTAGGCGGGGTGGTCTGGTGAATGTAAACTTATTATTGTGAACATACGTCATTTCAGAGCTACGTCAGTATATAAAATACGAACTACGACACGGAAAACATACTAGAAACAAGTCGAGATTAACTGTACTCAAAAAATATATTTTTTAAAAAAAAAAAAAAAAAATCATAGAAATCCTACAAGCCATACGAAAATTATGAAACAGGCTAGGAAGTAGCCCGAAATTAAGTACGTGTGATATTTAACTGTGCCAAATCGATTAACTGCATTGAAGTGCGTCGCGCCAGTCGATCGAGATGTCGGTTCCGCGACCAGTAGCAAAATAGATCTCAAGGTGCGTGTGCTCGAAGGTTGCTGGATGCTGTACTGGTGGGTGTTTCAAGGTCACCACGACCAGCACAGAGTTCCGCCCCTGGCTTCACTCAAATAGCCTATTTCAGTTTACTTAAACATCATGTACATGACCTCGTTAAGTTAACTGGCATGACGTATTTCATAGTTCAGCAATTTGGTTTTTTTATCTAACATAATTTACTAGATATTAACTTAAAAAAATAACGAAATCCCCAGACCACCGCCATATTTCTTCAGCCCACAAGGTCAACATGGTAATGCATAATTTACTTATTTTTAAACAAAGAACTGTTTTTCGGTGGCATAATTAGTGGGGACACCCGATTTCCGCGAATAGGTTTCAGGACAAGTGGTATTTGAAAACGCTTTAACTCATTTCTATTATTACTATTGGATGATTTAATTTTTACGCATCATATGTGTCAGTTCGTGAATCAGAGATGTTCGTAATATGAGTAGTTTAATTGTGATTGGCTCGTTGAAGAACGAATACGTCATACCACAAAGATACGCTGCCAATATGCAATAAAAAACGGTTGGCATTCGCAAAATATTTCCGCGGAAACTTGGTATCACCAATAATGAACGTTTATATCACTAGACATTTTTTAACTTGCTTTCAATCACAGTGATATATGCCTACTGTAAAATATTAGTAATGAGTTTATAATTTTCAAGTAAAATAATAGGCTATCAAGGATTCTCAGAATTATGTTAAATACATATGTTTATTTCTAATCATAACATTTAATCAACTATTCCAGACATATATATGTTTAAAAATTATTTTTAGGCATTGCGACAAACACATTTTTTTAAAACTCTACCTATATCAGTATAACGTTTCGTCATACGTTGGGACTAAAAAATTATGTGCTCGTGTTTGATATTATTGATAGTGTAGTCTTTTCACGGTTTTTTTTTTTCACACTTTTAAAATCAAACCTTTGAAAAATCACCCCACGTATGACGTGTTTCGTTAAGCGTTTCATACTTCTCTTAACATAATATTATATTTATTTTTAGTAAATTTGAAATTATATTCTGTCTCTAAATTATAATAAACAATTTATAATTAATACGAATAAAACAGCGAGAAAATATTTGCGTTGGTAATGCCTAGTGAGAAATAGCCCTCTGACAAAATAATATTAAGTTATACCGAACTGCGCACGAATTCGGTGTGTTGTCCTTTAGCTATAATTTCCTATAGGCTAGTCACGGTAAAGTGAGCCCTTTTGAGACCCTAGTTACATTTTACATTCTGCCTTTTTTTTTAATCCTTTAACGCAATTTTTAAATAAATATTGTCACGTAAGTAATGAGCACTGTGTAGATTCCAGTGCACTCCAAAGTTAACGGCTGAGGAAAAAATAAAATATATTTATTAATTATTATTCGAAATGAGAGGGCTTTCAAAAGTGGTCACTTTAGCACGTTCAGCCTATACACTTCGTTAAGCTTGTAACACGAAAGGAAACATTTTACAAGGCTTCAGAAGACTGGGAAGGAACCCGTGAGTGGACTATAAAAATTCGAATGTGTTGGTACGAATGCTGAACAAACGAACTGTAGGCGGCATCCGAACAGAAACCTACCGAATCTCGAGTTACTAAATAACGAAATCATCCATTGGAATACCTCCTGAGTTATTCTGAGGCATGGCCCGTGACCCGCGGACCCTCGGGGTAGCCACCTGCCACGCGGGCCGGCGATGTAACCTCCCCCCCCCCCC
>NQII01003294.1:137708-148197 GCA_002778355.1 Clitarchus hookeri
GAGAATACCCGCTGGCACGATTCCCGCTTGCGAAAATCCGGGAGGGACCCGGCCGTAGATTGAACCTGGTTCGCCTTAGTGGGAGGCGAGCAGTCTAACCACTCAGCCACCGCTGCCCTTAGATATCATGGTCGGTCGTACCTAAGTTATATTACAGCGGATTGACAGAAATTTTGCAACAATTTATAAAATACTATACCAGAATTAACTAAATTAAATAAAAAAAAAAATCAATTATTATGACTCCATTGTTAATCATAATTTAAGAGTATTTCTAACTATGGTTGCATCGAAAAGCACATTTTGCAAGAAACCTCCTTCACCAAGAAAGTCCATCGTATTAATTACTCTGGGCGTTTGTAATAAAATGGAGCAACATTTTGTTGTGTAAGAGTTTCAAATAATTGATTTAACATACAACCATTTCAGCCACGAAAGTTTTTATTTTCATAACTAAAATAAACATACTACATAAAATCAATTATTAAAAGTATTTTAAGATTTACAACCAAACGCGCTTACATTTGGATTTAAAATGTATTTTTACTGACAAATTTTTTTTTTACATTTAAATAAGCAAAATTATAGCAGAATATGTATATTGGTGCATTCTCCTACCATGCGCAACATAAATCGTAATTTCCTGTCAATTTTGGTCGTGTACGTGCTACTTTCAATGATATGTGCGTTCTGTGGAGTCAGTCGCAGGGCTCCAATGGAAGAAACTCTGCTTGTACCTTAAGGTGGTCGCATACCTGGAGCTGTTTTCACGTTTGAAGCTCAGAAGCTCGGGAGCGATAAGGACGACATTGCTACGCGCATCGAGTGCGCTATCGCCGCTACGCGCAGTGCTCTGAACTGACATCCAGTGTTCTCGTCATTCTTCGTACACCTATCGGACTTTAAGCCGTGACCCTCAAATTTTATTGGTGGAAAGTGTGTAGGAAAGTTCGATACAGGCTCACGTCGTAATGTCACTCATGTCTTGGCAGTGAAGGGAGCACGTTTAACAGTTTAATATATATATATATATATATATATATATATATATATATATAAACCTATATTTCATTCGTGGTTACTTCCAACTTTTCTGAAGACCTACTTAAGATATTACAGGATATTCTTCCGCCTCATCCAAGCAAAGACTAACTACGTCTAGAAAATTACGCCAAAGGGACAACAAACCGCGTTCGTGAGCAGTAAGTGTGATAATATTTTGCATTAGAACTATTTCTTACTGGGCACTACCAACAAACCTATTTTCTTCGCGTGCTTATTCGCATGAACTACATTTGAAATATTATAATTCATAAGTAGACTTATTTCGCACTATGATTTCATATGACAACGAAAAAGGATGCAATATGTAAAAAAAAATTACAACATAACTATAGACTCTTGTAGCCTTTAAAGTAATGATCGTGAAGTTTAACAGTTCTAAGGGTGATAGACGTCCCAATCTGAAAAATTATGATTTCGCTATGGTTTCTCAGTGCTTTCAGCAGTGTGATGATAAGTCGACCAACATCCACCCACGGCGAGGTACAGGGAATCGAATTCACTAAACCAAGAAGGTGTTACTAGCAACAGTCTTACCAGTCAAACAGAGAAATAAATTATGTATTTCTTAACGCCTTGTTAAAAGTGCCACATTTAATATTTTCGCTGCATGCGACGAAAATATCATGGCTCTGTTGAGGTCAATCTGGGAGTTGTACGTATATAAGATTTATTGTTTCAATATGTAGCCCGACAATGTTTTTTTTTTATTTTAAGAAATTCTTCAGGTTTTACAATTTTGGGTTACTAGATTAGCCCGAAACTAATAACTATTTCAATTGTTTTGAAGCACTCGGGTATGTACACAAACAGCGTGGCCTAATGGATAAGGCATCGTACTTCGGATCCGAAGATTGTAGGTTCTTATCCCGTTGCGGTTGAGCTGGNTCATTTCAACAAAAATATATACTCTAAATAACTTATAGTACTCAACTTACATTTGCACTTCTATTAGCGTAGTAAAAGTTTTGGTTAATATGAAGCAGAGTATTTTAAAATATTTTAAAATCATTCGCAAATTTCTGGACACACATCAGGAATACCATTTATGTTACATACAATGAAAATAAACTGCTTTGTAAAAGGAGAAATTTGCTCGTTCATTTACGCAGCGTATGATAAGATCGGAAAAAACGTAGACCCGAACAGGTTTTACCTCAATTTAAAGTACGTTCTATCTTTCATTAGAACAATATAATAAATACTCTTGAAATACTTATGTTAAGCTCAATTCGATTCATGCGAAGTTCTAGTTTGTACACGTTAATTCAAGTCACGCCATATTACACTGAGGAGCCAAAAAATCTGGTACACCTGCCCATTATCGTGTAGGGCCCCCCCGAGCACGCAGAAGTGCCGCAAGACGACGTGGCATAGACTCGACTAATGTCTGAAGGTATTCAGGAGGCAATTCACACCATGAATCCTGCAGGGCAGTCTACAAATCCAATCTGCGCCAATTTAAGAAATGGTTGCACGTATGTCACGTTTAATGATTCTCATCAGTCGTCATTTGTCCCGTTCTTTCGCGATCTTTTTCCGGCCGCATACGATGTCGAAGATGTGATGTTTTACCGGATTCCCGATATTCACGGTACACTCGTGAAATGGTCGTACACGAACATNCGAAGATGTGATGTTTTACCGGATTCCCGATATTCACGGTACACTCGTGAAATGGTCGTACACGAACATCCTAATATTATCGCTACCTTGGAGATGCTATGTCCTATCTCTCGTGCGCCGACTATAACACCACGTTCAAACTCACTTAACTCTTGATAACTTGCCATTGTAGCATCAGTAACCGATCTAGCTGCCTACCGCATCGTGTTACTCTGATTGGTTCCATACCTCTGTTATTCGCATACGAATGCCTATACCAGTTTTTTTGGCTCTTCAGTGTATCTTAATATGTGTGGCCCCGTGGAAATCCGCGTTGTAAAAAGCACGCGAGTCACTGTTTACATTTACCTAATGGAGGGCGGGGTGGAGAAGCAATAAGTACAGATATATTGGAAATGGAAGCGCCCACAGAGGATGGGGTGCTAGCAAAGTTCAAAGCCCGCGCCATAAAGTGTTCAGAAATGGCAAAAGGTCGAGTGGTTAAAAAGGGGAAGGGAGTTGAGTCTTGGTGAAAATGAAAGTGGTCTCGTAGGTTGGGGTATATACCCAGTGTAAAAAACCATAGCTTAAACCGTTCGGGGATGCCAGAGGGTTTCGTAACAAGGTGGGTGAGGATGGAAAGGTGGCATTGTAATTGAAGTGAAAGTGGTCCAGTAGAGTGGGGTAGATGTCACACATCTGTAGCGTGAAGTGTCTTAGAAATGACGAGAAGCAGGAGACAAGAGAAGCTATGAACGAAAGGAGACTGTGAAGTCATAGGGGTGGAATTATATGAAAATGGCACAGATTTTTGTGATAAACCCAAAACAAATCAGACAGAATTGTATTTCGAGGAGAGGTGAGAAAATACTATGAGAGGCAAAATGAGGAAATAAGTGCAGCTATAGCCAGTGTTAGACTAGGGCAGGTTATACGCAGAATATGGGATCTGTAGCTTCAGATGATAGGGTAGGGAATTACATGCATTATGCATTTTATGGGTGAGGAAATGTTGGCCTATTACCAAAAATGTATTGTATGTGTATGCGTGTATATATTTAGCCTGAGTATGCATCTGTTAATATAAATATATATATATATATATATATATATATATATATATATATATGAATGTGTGTATTCGGTATGGAAAATAAAAGGAGAAAAGAGGTTGGGTGAAAATTCCTGTAAAAATGCACTAGGACCTATATATTATTGAGATATCGCTAATAATATGTAACTAAAAATGATATTTCAGCTGAGACGCTCGGCCGTCTCATGTCTGGCACCGATGGTTTTCCTGCGTCGAAAACTGCGTTATATGCCCGTCTGCACCAGAGCATTTACAAGACGTCTGTCCCTACCTTGGGTGATAATCTTAATCGTTGCTCCGCTGTGCTGGCTGGCCGCGGCGAACACGTGGATCGCCCGGAGTAGCTGGTGGCCGACGACGGGTGACGTCAAGGTCCGATGGGGCCCGACGCATGAGCTCCGACCAGGAGCACAGCAGCACGACTACGCCGTCCATCTGCAGAATAAAGACTGACCCTAGCACAGGTGATGTGGGGCGCTACTTGCCGTGTGACGTCACTGTTAGTGGGTGGGCCAATCCTAGATGATGCGACGTGGANCAGGTGATGTGGGGCGCTACTTGCCGTGTGACGTCACTGTTAGTGGGTGGGCCAATCCTAGATGATGCGACGTGGACTCTGATGTTGGATCGGAAGTATTTTACTAAAGGGTAATTCTGGGGCAATCTATACTCTTCATTTCCACGTATGTGGAAGGGGTTTATAAACCCTGGCTGGAGCCGAGTAAGAGAGGAATCGGCTCCCATCAGCGGTCATGGACACACAAATATAAGATACGTATGTTTGAGAAACCTCACGTCTTTAGGGAAAACATTCTGTCAGTTTTCATTTTTCCTCACATTGGAGTGCAATTTTATGTGAGGTTTTGAAAAACTCATTTTGAAAAGAGATAATTTTCTGCTCACTACCGTAGCGAAAGCATTGTAGGATTTTATATGAATGCTCGTACTTTGGAGTGGAAAATTTATGGTGGTATAGATTGTAACTATTATGATTGGATACCCATATAAAAATAATTTTGTACAAACTTTTGTATTTATGCTCAATGTAAAGCGGAGATTTGGCAATTTTGGAATTTTGTAAATTTTAATGTAAAATTTTAATGTGTTTTGTCATTATGAAAAACGTTATTATATTAAACGCAAACAAGGAAAAAGGTTTTTCTTTCTTTTACATAGGGTGCACATATGACCTTCGCCAGGGTTAACATTCATTTTGTGCACGACATAACATCTTATCTAGAAAATAGTCAAATCTTTTTGAATAGTAGTTCTGTCAGAAACAGAGAGCAGGAGGATAAATCTTGTGAAGGTTGTTGAAAGTTGCCGGAAGTTTGCTGGCGTTGACATTGTATCTGATTATCGAGAGATCTAGCCCTGTTGGCCAAGGATGCAAAAAGGCGTGTTTTCTCAGGGTCTCGCAGTTTCGTTAAAAGGGCTACCAGATTTTCCTAAGGACGATTCCTTTATGAAATTTCAAAATTAAGCTGTACCGGATTGGGAAATGTTAGCACGGTAACTACCGGGCGGCGAAAAGTCCCATTCATAATTGTGCCTACTTCTATCTATCATTTCTGGAGTGTGAGTTTTAAAAATGGTGTGGAGCGCAATAGGAATGGATGGGGGTAAGTATCAATTTGGATTTGTTGTCAAACATGTTTTCAAAATGTTCTCGTAAAAAAATCTCGTTTTCTTCACAGAGGTAAATCTTTTTAATTTTTTTTTTAAATTATTAATATAAGAAACTCTCTCTCTCTCTCTCTCTCTCTCTCTCTCTCTCTCTCTCTCTCTGTGTGTGTGTAACATATAACCGTCCAGCAACACGACCGCGTGGCCTAATGGATAACGCGTCGGTCTACGAACTCGAAGACTGCAGGATCGACTTCTGTCGAGGTCGAAATTAGTGTTTCTTTATAAATAAATGTGATATTTTTAAACTTGCTATCATTTGCATTACCATTAAGACGGAAAATGAAAATGCAATAAAAGACCCAGAGTATTGTTCCTGGTACATATACTAAATTTCTAGTGTACCAAAAAAATTGTTGTTGACCAGGAAAAGCTTTTAGGACTTCTGGACACTAACTTATGGGAATGTTAAAAAAAAAAAAAAATGTTTTCGTGGTGTCTTAGCATTTTGAATGGGACTACACACAATCGAAATAATGATTTTGTCAATGGGCAAATGCAATGTTCTGAGAATACAAAATAAAATATAAACGGAATAATATAAGCATTGGCTGTTTTTACTTTACAGAAAGTAATTGTCCTTGAAATACACACTCCAAGCTTGACCCGGTTAAAGTGAACTTAGTTTTACTTGTTAATTTCGGGGTTATCCCGTTTCCCCCAGCCCTTTCATTCCGACGCTCCTCCATACTCACCTCGCTTCACTCTTATCGGCTCTCAAGACCTCGATGTTAAGAGCCGCCCAAATCTCTTCATCACTCACTCACTTGTTAATTCTGGTTGCATGTAGTTATCTTAAAAGTGTCCATAATATGTACTTGTAATTGAAAATTGTATTCGTTATAACCTGCTATGAGGTAACCACAAATAACGAATACGGAATTAAATATTCTCTGTTTGCCTCTCTCAGACCACATATATAATTTATTTAACCACATAAAATGTAATTAGCGACAAGTCTGCCCTCTCTACATTAATCAAATAACTATTATTAGCCTAAAACAGCCAGAATTTCATCACCACCATCGCGTGCATGAGAAATCACAAACGCAAGAAATATAATGCTGACACTTTTGCGTTTTTAATACGCTCGTTTGTAGAGATCCTATAACTTCGCGTTATAAAGCGGCGTAACGTCGAGACTGCACAGTCACATACTTACTCAAACATATCTCATTTTCTTACTAGCCGCTGCCACAGTTTCCTGTCTGACTCGGTCAAACGGAAGGAAGCCAACACGGTGCTATATACTATTCACGGTAAAGTGAGCACTTCTTGAAGCCCTCTCATTTATAATAACAGCATCCTATATATATAATTGTAGCCTTAGACGTTAACTTCCGAGTGGGGTGGAATATACACACTGTCTTTATTACTTACATGACAATATTTATTTTAAAAAGTGGCGGAAGGATACAAAATGGCTTCTAGGAAAAAAGTAACTAGGGACTCAAAAATTGGCGCCTAGTCTTGCGCGGCGTGTAGGATAATCGGAGGTTCAATGACATACATCATGATTTTGATCTGCAGTAGTCTGTGATTTTTGTAAAAACAAGTAATGATGTCGAAGTCGTATCAGGAAAATATGCCGTAATGTTTCAGGTCCCACAGCGAGCCGATCGGTCGCCTCGAGCCGNCAGGTGATGTGGGGCGCTACTTGCCGTGTGACGTCACTGTTAGTGGGTGGGCCAATCCTAGATGATGCGACGTGGCCTCTGATGTTGGATCGGAAGTATTTTACTAAAGGGTAATTCTGGGGCAATCTATACTCTTCATTTCCACGTATGTGGAAGGGGTTTATAAACCCTGGCTGGAGCCGAGGAAGAGAGGAATCGGCTCCCATCAGCGGTCATGGACACACAAATATAAGATACGTGTGTTTGAGAAACCTCACGTCTTTAGGGAAAACATTCTGTCAGTTTTCATTTTTCCTCACATTGGAGTGCAATTTTATGTGAGGTTTTGAAAAACTCATTTTGAAAAGAGTTAATTTTCTGCTCACTACCGTAGCGAAAGCATTGTAGGATTTTATATGAATGCTCGTACTTTGGAGTGGAAAATTTATGGTGGTATAGATTGTAACTATTATGATTGGATACCCATATAAAAATAATTTTGTACAAACTTTTGTATTTATGCTCAATGTAAAGCGGAGATTTGGCAATTTTGGAATTTTGTAAATTTTAATGTAAAATTTTAATGTGTTTTGTCATTATGAAAAACGTTATTATATTAAACGCAAACAAGGAAAAAGGTTTTTCTTTCTTTTACATAGGGTGCACATATGACCTTCGCCAGGGTTAACATTCATTTTGTGCACGACATAACATCTTATCTAGAAAATAGTCAAATCTTTTTGAATAGTAGTTCTGTCAGAAACAGAGAGCAGGAGGATAAATCTTGTGAAGGTTGTTGAAAGTTGCCGGAAGTGTGCTGGCGTTGACATTGTATCTGATTATCGAGAGATCTAGCCCTGTTGGCCAAGGATGCAAAAAGGCGTGTTTTCTCAGGGTCTCACCGTTTCGTTAAAAGGGGTTCCAGATTTTCCTAAGGACGATTCCTTTATGAAATTTCAAAATGAAGCTGTACCGGATTGGGAAATGTTAGCATGGTAACTACTGGGCGCCGAAAAGTCCCATTTGTAATTCTGCCTACTTCTAGCTATCATTTCTGGAGTGTGAGTATTAAAAATGGCGTGGAGCGCAAGAGGAATGGATGGGGGTAAGTATCAATTTGGATTTGTGGTCAAACATGTTTTCAAAATATTCTCGTAAAAAAATCTCGTTTTCTTCGCAGAGATAAATCTTTTAATTTTTTTTTAAAATTATTAATATAAGAAACTCTCTCTCTCTCTCTCTCTCTCTCTCTCTCTCTCTCTCTCTCTCTGTGTGTGTGTAACATATAACCGTCCAGCAACACGACCGCGTGGCCTAATGGATAACGCGTCGGTCTACGAACTCGAAGACTGCAGGATCGACTTCTGTCGAGGTCGAAATTAGTGTTTCTTTATAAATAAATGTGACATTTTTAAACTTGCTATCATTTGCGTTACCATTAAGACGGAACATGAAACTACAATGAAAGACCCGTAGTATTGTTCCTGGTACATATACTAAATTTCTAGTGTACCAAAAAATTTATTGTTGACCAGGAAACGACGCGGTTTTTTAAAAGCTTTTAGGACTTCTGGACACTAATTTAGGGGAATGTTTAAAAAAAAATATTTTTTTTTCGTGCTGTCTTAGCATTTTGAATGGGACTACACACAATCGAAATAATGATTTAGTCAATGGGCAAATGTAATGTTCTGAGAACACAAAATAAAATATAAACGGAATAATATACGCATTGGCAGTTTTTACTTTACAGAAAGTAATTGTCCTTCAAATACACACTCCAACCTCGACCAGGTTTAAGTGAACTTAGTTTTACTTGTTAATTTCGGGGTTATCCCGTTTCCCCCCGCCCTTTCATTCCGACGCTCCTCCATACTCACCTCGCTTCACTCTCATCGGCTCTCAAGACCTCGATGTTAAGAGCCGCCCAAATCTCTTCATCACTCACTTACTTGTTAACTCTGGTTGCATGTAGTTGTCTTAAAAGTGTCCATAAGATGGACTTGTAATTGAAAATTTTATTCGTTATAACCTGCTATGAGGTAACCACAAATAACGAATACGGAATAAAATATTCTCTGTTTGCCTCTCTCAAACCACATATATAGTTTATTTAACCACATAAAATGTAATTAGCGACAAGTCTGCCCTCTCCACATCAATCAAATAAATATAATGAGCCTAAATCAGCCAGCATTTCATCACCACCATCGCGTGCACGCGAAATCACAAACGCAAGAAATATAATGCTGACACTTTTGCGTTTTAAATACGCTCGTTTGTAGAGACCCTATAACTTCGCGTTATAAAGCGGCATAACGTCAAGACTGCACAGTCACATGGTTCAATGACAGAAGTCATGATTTTGATCTGCAGCAGTCTGTGATTTTCGTAAAAACAAGTAATGATGTCGAAGTCGTTTCAGGAAAATATGCCGTAATGTTTCAGGTCCCACAGCGAGCCGATCGGTCGCCTCGAGCCGTCCACCGATTCACCCTGCCACGCCCCCCTCAAGGTCTTCAGAACGACGCCGATTGGCTCCTACCGAACTCCCTGCAAGGGCGATCACTTTCACTTTCTTTTCGACAGCAGGGCTGCTATCTCGGCCATCGCCAACAGTTTTTTTTCCGTAACAAGTCGGTGAGTAACTGAGGCTTGACGAGGAACGGGATCAGGCGAGCGTGGGCGCTGGCTTGCGGAGGCGGGAGATGGTCCCATAATGCAGCGCGCGGCCTTGGCTCCCGGGTAGCTCTGAGCACCTCCAGCACTCACGCACTGGCGCCACGGCTGGCACGCGTCCGGATGGTCACTCGTCAAGCAAACTTCTCTCATTTCAGTCACTGCTGTGACTCGACGATCCTTTGTAAATGACAGCAGCGAATTACGAGTACAGCGAGTGAGTGGAGAGATTTGGGCGGCTCCTAACATCGAGGTCTCGAGAACAGACGAGGGTGAAGTGCAATGAGTATGGAGCAGCGCCGGAATGCAAAGGCATGACAAGTTCCCGGCGGAACCGGCGCTGTCCTCGCCAAACCTCCCCTCCTGGTGGCCGATACCTATTAAAAGGTTATACCAGAAGCACTTATTTCTACTGTACGTTAATCTCCCACAAACAAAAAGCTAAATCGGCTCTTTTGTGTCACAGGGTAACACCGGGAACTTGCGTTTTTGAAATCCGCCATGCTGGCCGAACATAACCTAATTGGAAAAACCTAGTGATTTTTTATCATGCATACCTAACGCGTACTGCGCGAGTCCTTCTTTCACGGGAAATTAAGCATGGTGGCACACCCTTAGCACAAACACGGCCCAGTGCGCTCGAGTCGGAATGCAAAGGCAGGGAAACTAGAGATCCCCGCGAAAAAACCCACCGACCAGCGAGCTTCATCATCCGGCACGATTCCCACATGCAAAAATCTGGGGGGGG
>NQII01003294.1:156496-177555 GCA_002778355.1 Clitarchus hookeri
TTTGTATTCACTAATTAGGCGAGGGGAAATGAAACCCTTCAACGTCGTGGAAAGAGTGGCAGGAATGTTGAAACTCTCCAGATCTACAGTGCTAAGGTATGTTAAAATATCTATAGTATTAACCATTGCGTTTGCATGTTGTATGTGCTAAGGTCAATTATGTTGGCCGACGAAATGTGTTTACAAGAACATAAAGAAAATTGGTTAATAACTTGATAACGTCGTCGAACGTTGTTTGTATACGTGTATTTTTGCCGTTTTATTTCGGTAATTATTAAGTTTATGAGGTTTTCTGTAAAAATTAAAATAATTCATGGAAAATCTTATATTTCCACTCTGCTAATAATGCAGAACACGAATATACGAGGGGCATTAACGTCCGACTAATTTCGTAACATGTGCCCACCTAACCTAACAGAACCTAACCCCACGATGGGTTAATCACTATTTTACATATTTAAACTAACCTAGGATTGTTGGGTTTTACACTAACCTAGGATTTTTGTATTTTTCACTTACCTAGGATTGTAGGGTTATGTAGACTTAAATGTGAGTGTATGAATCACCTAACCAAAAGGTGGTATTACAATGTGTAATTAAAAATAAAAACTACTTTGTGTTGGAATTTGTGTACCCCTGCGAGGGATTCTTCATAAACAACCCAATATATACAGTGGAAATTTATTATAAAGACAACTGACAATGGTAAGGAAAATTGCCTCTGTAGTGAGTTTGTTATAGCCAATTAATTTTATATAGGTTATGGAGAGATGGTGCATTTTAAGATTGAAGCAACTGCTTGTTTTGTATTTATAAGTTACATTGCGGCGTTAATTGCTATTGAATTGTTATACATCACTAAAAAGATTACAGTCGATATAACTGGAACTTCCCCTACTATTAAACATATCTGTATCACTTCACTAAACACGAGAGGACATCGTAATCGATGAAATCAGTCATAATCTTTTAAGTAAACAATTGTGTATTAATGCATTTCCCCAACACCACTGTTCTACAGCCATTGTCTTTTAGTTATTGTAAATTATCAGTGTCATATGTTTCACTTTCAGTGCTACATAGCCAACCTAATTTGCTTAATTTAAAAAGGACCATAATTCAGTTTCTGGGTCAACTACAGTTACTGATACCAAAAATATAGAAGGGTCATGGACAATGCACCATATCACAGCACACAGGTGTGAGCTCCAACCTTTTGTTTTTGAATAAATAAAATGTTTATATTGTTTGTGACATGTTAGATTCTGTGCTAGTCAACACAGGTATCGGGAAAACAGTTATATGTAATATGATAAAAAGTTTAAGAATGTCTAGCACAGTAGTTATAGACATTCTTATCACGTTCGCATTATAGAAGTATCCAATCATACTTTTGGTATCCAATAAATACTACCAAGAACCAAATATTTAAAAGTTTATGTTTTGGAAAGAATTGTGCTTAATTCAGACATTCTATACAACAGACATACTGTTGGCAACATTCAAGGGTAATACATTTTAATTTGTTGTATTGTGTGGTGATTTCAGCTGGAGAAGTTCCCCAACAGTAGCTGGAGGAAGGATGCCATCATCAATTGGCTGCAGGAGCACATCATTCCGTTTGCTGTATCCTTTTTTTTGCAAAATCTTTTTGTGTAGTGTAAAATTGTAGGGTAATGTTGTTGAGCATTGCTTTATAGCATTATATGTAAAGTAGCAGTCTACATCAGAGAGCAGCTATTAAAGAATGTAATTTTTTTTAAATAATTGGTTTCTAGTTTTTGGAGTGAAGATGGATCCATTCATTTCTTTTTTTTATAGTTGCTGCTGTGTTGAGTTGTTTATGTACTTTTTTGTTTTGATCTATGGTAATTCTGCTGCAAAAGGAATCACTACAATCCATTAGTTATTACCGGTACTTCTAACTAACTAATAAATAAATAAACAGTATTTATAAGTACTGCAGCTTATGACTTTAGGATGTTTTAACTTGATGCAAACTGGAGACGTTAGGATACACCATTGTCAGCTTCTTTAATTATTTTAAACAACAGTTCTCCCTAATATTTTGTTTACTGGAGCCACATTTTTTATTTATGTTTAATTTGTTTTTGTCATTTCTTTACAAAATCTGTAGCACACTTATTTTGTTCCTCCTCTAAGCATTTGCTTAGCAACATGTTTCAATTTAATTGTTTGAATATTAGACATTAGTGAAACCAATGTCTTTTCGTATTAGTTTTAAGTTAGATTTTTGTTTGGAAAAATATTTTAAGATAGCAACAGAGGTTAATAGCATTAAATACGGGCCCGGAGCCCAACTAAAACATAAACACAGCAGCCTGCCGCCGGCTCAATTATTTGAACAAAGTCTGTCTGGTTGTATTTTTGTTGCAAACCCATTATAAGAGTTATGGGAACTTCGGTTCCTGACCACGTGACAGCACGGCCATTCGGGGGCTTATGAGAGATTGGCGGTGCCATGTTTATGTTGTTGGATGGACTCCTTGAATGTTGACACATTTCAATGCAAAGTATTGTGCCACATCTATAATATGTAATCAAAGTGAAAGTTTTTCTCCCCCACCCAATCCCCCAGTCAAAATCAAATCTGCACACACACACACACACACACAACATCAAATTTTTAATACTCACATTTTGGGTTTATATAATGAAATGTTTTTCGCTTGCATCACATATTCTTTTGTGTGAAATTCTCAAGATTAAAAACTTTACGGTTGTGGAATATCCATTAATAATATATACATTACTTTTATAATGGGTACGTGCATGTACGAACACATGTACACACACATGTTGGAATGTAAACACTATCATGTAAATATTGCCATGTGACTGTCACATGGCAATGTTTGTTTACGTTTGGCGGAAGGATACGAAATGGGCTTGAAAGTAGATCTTTAGCAGGGCTTCGAGAAAGTCTCTTCCAGTCGTGAACTGACTATAGTTACTTTTTCCTATCTGCCATTTTTTACCCTTTCGCCACTTTTTTTTTAAAATAAATATTGCCACGTAAGTAATAAAAACCGTGTATATATTTAAAATGAGTCGAAAGTTAACGTTTAAGACTACAATAAAATATATTTATTGACTATTATTCCAAATGACAGGGTTTCACAAAGTGCTCACTTTACCGTGAATAGTCTAGATCTACTCACATAGGTACATGGTCAGTATACGTGAAGAGACTACAAGCACAGCGTACTTAAAGGTACAGAGGTGAAATGTTGGCATGAATTAATAATTCGAGCCACGCACGCCAGCAAAATGGCCTCCACCTTATAGCAACATGGCGGAACGTCGTTCACCAATCAGCTCCTCGAGACTAACTTGCCAGAAGGCAGCCCAACCAATAGGGATATTTCATAACGTGCAGTAACCAATCAGACGCAAGGCCCGTTTCCACAATTTTTTACCCGGCCAATGGGCGATCGAGTTCGCTTACATCAAAAGAACCCCCGCGCCGCCGCGTCATTTTGCTTCTGTAAACTTAGCTAATCTGTGATAGCATTGCTCGAGCTGCACTCAAGTGCGGTCGACAATGAGATAAAGCCGGTTTTACACGATACGTAATTTCTGCTGTAGTCTATTCGCGGTACACGAAGTTGCTTACTTGCTTGGTGAATTTGCATACTTGCGGCGGTCGCCATGTTTGTTTTCAAACGTCACGTGCATAACCTATGATGGGAACTTTTTATGTTTCTATTTACCCACCGTCTTATTTCTCTACGAAACGACCAATGTGCAACATTATTTCTGCGTTTATATTAACCTACTGTTGAAATATTGAAAGAAATACAATTTTGACATTTGGATAAATTTTTATAGCTAAACATTGTAAAATCGATTATACCTAGTTACCTCCTTGTTTTGTAACCTCTGTGCTATGGTTTTTTAAAAACGTGTGTTGTTTGACTAAAAACTATTAAGTTTAACAAAACGAATTACCCTGTTTTTCTTTATAGAATAGGCCCTTCATCACCTACCTGTTACACATGACAAATGCTTTACTGTTATTTGTTGCAACAACACCACAGACACAAACGCGACCAAATACAACCAACATAGAATACAAAATGTGTATTTGTAGCAAAAACCATAGAGTTGTTAGCTCAGAATGACAAAACACGTGTTTAATTTCTAGTAGTTCGTGTTACTTACGCCAGGCTGTGCGACGAGTCAAGTACAGCTAGAAAAAAAAAACCTTTCCAATAGTCAGGGTAAGTTCCTACACACAACGACAAGTACGAATTTGTATATACTTAACAATTGTGTACTAACAATTGAGAAACAGCCTTAGTTAATTTTAGTTTGCAGGAGGCGGGGGAATATCCTGGAAGCAGATCTTTAGCAGGGCTTCAGAAAAGTGTGCAGTAACCGTGAATGAATTACACCTTCTGTTTCACCCACGGGGACAAAAGAAGGCACAGAAGATTCCATAGCAGAAGAGAAGAAAGAATATATTCTTACATACCCATATGTTACCTAAAGCGCTAACGGAAAATTGCAAATGGCAGGCAGAACAACTCGCAAATGGCACACAGTCCTCAGTCTCCAGGAGTGCAAATATAACAAAATAATATACGTAGGTCCTCTGTGGTGCATCCTAAAATTACAAAGACTTTTTTCCCCCATACATAAATTTCTGAGTACGAGCACTATAATTGCATAGAAAATTATGTGAATAACGGCACTGCTTATGTAGGGAAAACAAGGCAAAATTATTTAAATTTTTGATCTAACAAGCATAATACAAATTTTCGTGCTTTCCATAATGATATAAGCTTTTATGGTTAAAAGGGCCTGAAGGGCTGAATTGCAACCTACACGGGAGCAGAAACGATAACGGAAAAGGGGAATGAAAACTGCTACGGAAATGGGCATCGTGTAGGGCCGGTTTAAGAAGCTATTTCGCATCTGTATTACAAAGTATTCTGCGGCCATGTCTTACCCAGCGATCGCCTGGCAAGAGTAGAGGAAGAGTCCGTAGAGGAAGAACACAGTTGTGGACAACCGATTGCATTACTCAGTCTTTTCACAAACATCGAGACACTCGTGAAAATGGTGGGCGAAATAACTCACCCCTACTTCATCTCCCCCCTCCCTCTGCCACGAGTGTTGACCTCTCTCAACCCGGACAAGACGTCCATGGACCGGGAACTCGTTATGCCGTAGATGCCGACAAAACATTTACATACTTCCGTATTGGAGTGGGTTGACAATTGAGTAAGTAACCGTCGATTAGCTCTTTCGCTGCCAAAACAAAATTATAAAAATTTGCATACAGTGCGTAGTTACAGAAACGCTGGGAATTCAAGCCAAATTTTCTGAGACAACACGTCTTCGGCACAGAGTAGATGAGAATACAGAGGTAAAACATCCGCTTATTCCCGCACACACCAACAAAATGGCGCCAGTGTGGCCAGCTACATGTCGGAACACCGTTCGCCAATCAACGCCTGGTAACTTACTTGCCAGCCTGTAGCCCAGCCAATAGGGAAGCTTCGCAGCACGCGGTAGCCAATGAGACATGAGGCCCGTTCCCAGAACCTCGCACAGCCAATCAGAGAACGGGTACGCCCACCTCAAAGGAACGGCCATGCTATTGCTTCTCTCTATACTTACCTACTCTGTTTTTGCAGTGACACACTTACTAGTTAATTCCGTCATTATGGGATTATTAAGTTTTTTGACTCTGCTAAATTATTTGCAGACTAATCACAAACGTTCTGCTTTATGCTACCAGAGTGCTCGTTGGACCAGTGAAATGGGATAGCAGCTTCATACACACATGACAGGCAGTAACAGAAAAGACAATTGTCGGGTATATGTACAGTACGTTTAATCCTAGCGAGCAGTTAACATTACCCACGATATGGTATCGGGTTTACGTACTGTAAGCTTCACAACTACTGGCGGTAGCTAATATTAGTGACGGCCCGGCTGGCGGTGGCTAATATTAGTGACGGCCTGGCTGCGTACTAACTGTTACAAAAATATTCGGCGGGCACCGGCAAACGCGCAACTGATTGCACGGAGACTGATGCTTTCAGCACCGCATCCAGGGTGAACGCAGCTCACTTCGCTTCCCCGTAAATTCACCCACCACCAGTACTTGTGGCTCTAACGGTAGAGCGAGTCTTGAGTGTGTTTGGAGAATCTACCCCCTTCTCCGCAACGCACATAAACTCTCTTCGAATGTTTTACTCGTGAAATAAATGGAAAAGTTCTGTTAAGGTTTTTTTCTGCTCAGGTTCGGAACAAAACGACATTTCTTACAGGAGAGTTTGGCACAGGAGACATTTCGGCCGCAAGGTGCGTCCGTGAAAGTAGCGCTTGTCGAAGTGTATGCAGTATCTTTCCTTCCGTAATGTGTTGGAGTTGTTTGTTTTAAAAGCCGATTCACAATGAATTACGACTAAAAGTTTCAACTAACACTTTGGTGTTTTATTTATTCTGAGAAAATGTTGAGTTCTTTTTTGTAACAGTTTCCCTTGATTATCTCATTGGGGCCAGATTTCAAGTGTAGAGTTATCGGGAAGTGTGCCTTGTTGCAAATCTGAAAATGTTGCTAACCGTACTCTAGGTTCTGACTGTGAGTGAACCATCATCACTGTAACCGAACACAGACCTACAATTCATTACTTGTAACAATGACACAAGAAGTTTGTCGGCTTTGACTACGGGATGCTTTATAAAATGTCTTGTTTGCAACAATCGTAACCACAAAATAAAGTGCATATGAAAAAGTCATGACCGGCTACCTGCAGACGTATTTGCATTGTTTTGCTGGTGTTTCAAATGACCTCGCAAGAACACTACTGCCCACCAATAACAAGTTTCAGAAACGAGTACAACAGAAAAGTACTACATGGAACCAGGAAGAAATAGGAAACGCAGCGATCATTCAATCTGTTCAATCACCGTGTCCACCAGTGCCCGTGTCCGCGTTGCACATGAATGATTCTCATGACCAGTCCTGTACACATCAAGACGTCAGTACCCAGCCACAGCGTAGATAAGCACACAGGGACGAAATTGCATGGCTTTTCTTTTGATGTGGACGTATAATTTCTCTGATTGGCTGGGGCAGAGGTAGCGTAGTGGCCAGGGCGCTCGTCTCCCACCACGGCGATCCCGGGTTCGATCCCTGGCGGGTTCACTCCCGGATCCTCGCATGTGGGAATCGTGCTGGACGATGCCGCTTGCCAGCGGGTTTTCTCGGGGTACTCCCGTTTCCCCCCGCCCTTGCATTACAGCGCCGCTCCATTCTAGGGTTTCATTTCTGTCATGCTCGGGGATGACGATCACCTACGGGTCCCAGCTGGAAAGACCGTCACTCGGAGGGTGTCACCTTGCCCTGGGTGCACTCCCCACACGCTATTATTATTATTATTATTCTGATTGGCTGCACGAGGCTCTGGGACCGGACCGCGTGTCTGATTGGTTACTTAACGTTGCGTAAGGTTCCTTATTGGCTGAGCTGCCGGCTGGCGAGTAGGTTACCAGGCGCTGATTGGCGAACGACAGCCCGACGCGTCGGTGGCCAGTGACGCCATTTTGCTGGCGCGTGTTGTTGGAGTTCGCAGTGTAAACGGCTGTTCCACCTCTGTATTATCTGTGACCAAGTCCTCCTTGTGGTCACCGATTTGCGAATTTTTCCAAGCCTCTTTGATGTGAGTGGTAAAGGGTGTATCATCAAGCATGCATCACGTTGTCCACTGGCTGTAAGAAAAATGCTTAGCACAAGTGCAGCGCATAGCAAAGAAATTACGTGATATGCAACACTTGAACTCAGAAATTAATGTGTGACCGAATATGGGTCAGACTTCGCAAACCGACAATAAAATAAAATTGACTTAATGGAAAATATGTTTCTGTTTAAAAGTATTAAAACAACCACCAATAAAAGGCGATATTGGTCAATAATAGGATCATAAAGGAATAAATAGATATAAAACTGACCGTTACCAAAGAAACAGCAATACAGTAAAGAATACCAGAGACTTCTGCGATGGCGTGTTGCATCCAGTGTGTCGGCCGAGGAAGTGGAAAATTTACACGCCCTAAAACGTTGAAAAGTCTTCTGGTGTTTTCTATGTTGCATTTTCGGTATCCTCTAAGTATAGACTTCTCGTAAAGTTGTTAAATTGTTTTGATGTCTACATTTTTATCTTGTATTAATGTACCTCTGGTTATTATCGCAAATGTTTGTTCGCTGTTTCGACATTTAAAAAAATGTAATAAGATTATAATTTAAATGAGCAGGATGTAATATTTTCCCCTATTCGTTTTCATCGTGTCTGACATCTATAGCAATTATTTTGTCAATTGTTTTTACATATTTTTTGTCTATTTATTGTCAGTTGTCAATGTTTCAATAATTGCTAATATCCTTGTTAGTTCATAGTTCTTTTTCGTCTTGTCCTGTGCTTGTAATTTCTTTTTGTGTCCTTTTTTTTTTGTTAAAAATATTCGACGCATCTTCTTCAATGGACGCAGACCATCTAAATTGTCTTAGTAATCATACTTTGAGCATTTTCATTAAAATTTAATGACAACAAACTTCATGGATTAAAAATAAACATGTAAATATATTTGTGAAATGCTAAAACTATTACCGCAGATTGTAAATACTGTTAAGTAAATAGTGACAGTTTATTTGGTAAACAGTTTACGTGCCACTCCACCTATGACCGCTGGCCAATAAGGAGGTGTTTAATGAAGAAGGGTACTTGTTCTGTGTCGTCTCGACAAACTGGACTGTGGTAAATGGAAATATGCGACGAGCAGAACTGGTGTTTCCTAATATAATGGTTACTTCTAACTTACCTTGTCTGTCAGCTAATGTATAGCAGCTTCGAAGTGTTAAAGTGTCAAGCGAAAAATTAAAACTTTTTCCACACGTTTTCTTCTGTAAAAAAAATTACCTAACGCATTGAGGGTTACCAAGGAGCGAAGTTACAGCGAAGGCATGCATGTGTAAAGTGAAAACACGAGCGCGAAACAGTAGTTATGGACATGTGCCAAGTAATTCAGAAACACTGTATGAAGGTTGAAATTTCCACTCGCGGTTAAACGAAGCGGCGACGACGGCGATGAAATAATGTCTCACAAACTCAGATGTTAATTAAATTTAAAGAAAAGAAATACAATGTCACTATATACAACAGTAATGAAAAAAAATATACATACTTGCAAACAACGTCTGTGTATACATAAGCACCCTGCCACCAATTAACCCCTTAATATATTACCTGGAGTATACAAGTTGCAGGATCATAGACGTGGCTATGTAAGTCCAGAAGTTAGAACCAATACAGACCGCGCCTTTCCTTGGGCAACGCTATTGGTTGCTGCTGACACACCAAGTGTTTTAATAATAGGTAGTTTCTTGTGCCATGGATAGACTGAAACTCTTACCATAGGTTCCACAGTGACACTTGTATACAAAAAATATTCGTAAGTACGTTTCACACCACAAATTTATCATGTTGTGAAATTTTATTCTGTACCTTAAGCGATCAACTATGTAGCAATTCTGTGTATAATAAAAATTACCAAATTTTTGCTATTACAAAATATAATACAAATCATGAAATAATACTGCTCAAGAGATATGTAACTTATTTTTAAATATGAATTAAGCTAATGTCTTGGTGTAGCATATGGCATTATATATTTAAAGCAATGGGCAAATTAATTATTTATGAATACGAATATTTTTTTTATCATCACATTACTAAGAATTTTATTGTCAATGAGTATAGTAATGAACAGTTTGCATGTACACGCCAGAGAAACATACCAGAAGAAGAAAAGGAAGACTGCAGTATAATGCCTAACAACGATTGGCTGCGTTGCTAGGGACTCCCGTGAAGCGGACGATTTGACGTGGACAAAAAGGGGATTCTCTGACGCCCTTCCACGGAAGTCACTTCACCTGGACACAGGTTCACCACATAATGTAAAAAATTACATTAAAAAAATCATACACAAAATATTTGATCGCATGACCTCGTCGCGCGCGGGATGACGCCGTGACGGAGCCGCCACCTCCTCGCATGGCAGGAGACACTCAGATCGCCTCCTCTCCAGAATAGAAGAAGACTTAGCTTCCAGTCTAGACACATTCAATTAGTATTGGGAAACTACTCATCGCAGCTCCTGCACAAAAATACACTGAAGAGCCAAAAAAAACTGGCACACCTGCCTAATATCATGTAGGGCCCCCCGAGCACGCAGAAGTGCCGCAAGACGACGTGGCATGGACTCGACTAATGTCTGAAGATATGCAGGAGGCAATTCACACCATGAATCCTGCAGGGCAGTCAAAAATCCATTGCATACGCACGCCTTTACCAGTTTTTTTTGGCTCTTTAGTGTATGTAAACGTGAAGCATAAAGATTGCATTTTCCCCTTTCCCCAGACTATGAAACCATTAAAATATCATACAACATGTGCACAGAACTATGTATCAGTCCGTGCAGGAAAACACTGCATGCTCTAAGGAGCCAGTAACCGAACTATATTCGCTTTCCGTTATTTGTTGAGCTTATACATATATACCAAATGTTGAAGTGCTCGTAACATCTGCCGAGATATGCCGAACATTAAAAAATGCGGCGTCAAGCATAACAACTCAGCTCAGGTAGACAGGTTTCGTTAATATGTCACGTCTCTGAATAAAAATACCGTTTCTAAACTATGGCTTTTATAGTGCACATAAAAATACAGTAAATACACGTACTGTACAATCAATTATTTTCAAACAGTCTGAAACGCAATTCTATTCGCACATGTACTTGGTTGTGTCGTGCATAATAAGTTATCATTGAATTATTGGCTTAATTGAACTGTTACCTATACTGTATGTATAAATAATGTAAATAGGCGTGTTAATAAGAAATACGCGCACGCATGTGGTTCGTTGACCATAACCTTGTTTGCATGAAAGTAGAATTTTAGCAAGGCTTCAGAATTGACTTTAAAGTCGAAACATGCACGTAATATCCACGGACAAATGTGGGGAAAATATTTAGGCATCATGCAACACAAGATCAGTGGAGAATTTAAGCAATCGTCTTAGGGATGGGCGGTTGTCTGTGCAACATCCGAAAATTGGAAAATTCCAATTCTTATACCCTTAGGCATTGCAAGCAATTTTGTTGTATTTTCTGGGTTACTTATGCACGTTATTCTGTTGTAGTCCGCTCGACCGACGAAAACGTGCCAGCTTCTTCGTCCGGCAGGCATCTATGAGTCTCGCCATCGCATTTTTCACTGAAACGAAGCACTGTTTCCTTTTCCCCTCGTCGTATTTCGTAATCCCCTATCTGGATGCTTTTTCTAATGATGATCGTTTCGCCCTTGTTCAGCTCCAACAGTTCGTCGGTGCCGCATGGTAGGGTTATGTCCGGCCTAATGCTGAAAACTGCACAGGTTTCACCATCGCACTGGGTTCTCTCCATAAAATACACTTTTGTCTTACCTTCGGCATTTAAAAAGCTCGGGTTGTATGCAGGCACCAGGCTGAAGCAGAGGCAGGAATGATTCACACAATCACAGGGTTCTACGTTTTTCACAGCATCCTCATACCGTGAGTCACCTAGCCAGTATTCCACTCGCCGGAACCCGGGGATGGCATTGGGATAACACTTCACCATACCTGACTCATATTTGCTGGTGTACATCACCTCGTGCGTCGAAGATCTGGTGACGGTGTGATGGGAGTAGCTGTGGTGGACGTCGACCAACTGCTGCTGGTGCCGATAGTGGTCTGCGTGGAGCCCTCATGAGCTGGGAGCCCATCGTCGCATGTCGTCGAAGTGAAGGTGGTGCTGGGTCGGAGACCTGATGTGACCAGCTGCATGAGGTTGGCAGTCGCTTGGTCTTAAGAGCCGTTCGTGTTTTTCACTGTGCAGACCCTTTGTCGATGGAGGAGGTGGTGCCGGTGATTGCTATTGCTGCTTTGGGACGTATCGCCTTGCAGCAGCTGCGGGAATGACGAGTGCCTGGAACGGAAGTGGTGCAGCCTTCGAAGCACTCCTTGAAGGGCAGGCAGTCGCCAATATCTCCTTCTTGCTGCAGGTAGGCTTGAAGTCTCTTGCACACGTACAGAACTTCATGGTGTGCGTATGTAAGCAGGAACTCTTTCTGTAGAAAGGCCAGTTAATTATCTGGATCTAGGGCAGCAAGTTACCGTAGATTCCCATACGAGACGATCACCGAAATTATTTTCTGCCCACTGGGACAGCACGCAAACATCTGCTGCTTAGAGCTGAGAAAATTCCCGAAGAATTATAAGCTGTATACTTTAAGGCGAGCAAGTGACGAAGACAGCAGCATCAGGCAGGATACTGGCTCCCGAGGCATTTTATACGTTGGTGTATGAGTGCAATGGAGGGTGTAGATGAAGGTGCCTGATTGGTTCTGACAAATTAGCCATTGGGAAAATAGGTATGGGTTGGTTAGGAGGAGAAGGTGAAGATGGATTTGGGGCGGGGAATGAGTGGGTGGGGGTGTTGTGGCAGGGGGAGGATGGATGACCAGTTTCAAAACTGAAGGATGAACGACCAGCATAAGAAGAAGAAATGTCTTTAATAAAAAAAATTATTTGTAAATAAAAACAGAATAATAAAAGTTGTAATAAAAAGTGTGTTTTATTTCTAAGGTACACATTTTCATAATACTTTCAAAAAGAAAATACTTAAAAAGAAAAATATTTATTTAAATATAAATACTTAAAAAGTATTATGACTATATGAAAAAATTCTTATTCCATGTATATGCCTATATGAAAAAAATTCTTATTGCTCGTCTATATGTCTCAAACTTATATAAAAATTATTACTACTCGTTAGAATAAACACGACAAAATGTTTATTCGTCACCCGCTCCATGCTATTACTTTTTTATACCGAGTGGTATAAGTCATCTGCATGACGACCTATAGTTCGGCAGTTCGATCCCACCGTCCTCTAGGCGATATTTTGAGCTCCGAAATAAAAAAGCAGAACCCCTAATGGCCACCTCTAGAACCAACATGGCGGCCAAGCGCGAGCGCCACGGGAAAATTTTAGCTACCATCTCCTAAACAAATATGGTGGTCGAACGACTAGCGTGCCCATTAGCAACACCCGATGTGAACAAACGACAAGTGGTGGATGGCAGAAACAAGATGACAGATTGAAACAGAATGATGGACGGAAACAAAAGATGTCCACTGGAAACAAAACAGCTGCCGGAAACAATACGGTGGGTGGAAGCGATATGGTAGATGGGAACAATATGGCAGCTCTGACGTCATCCAAGATGGTGGCGGATCCTGAGATCCGGAGCCCCCAGCCCTTGTCCACGGATCAGCATAATCTATCTACTCACGTAGTACAATACCCATACACCGTAGGCAGTGGAAAACGACCTGCCATCACACTCGATCTGTAGCGAGGCAATACATTCGAATGGTAAACAGGCAAACGAACGCAGTAAAATCAGCAGTAAATTAGCCAGTCGCCCGAAGCATCTACTTTTCATTCGTTCAGGTTCGCCCGACGCACTGCACTTCGGCCGCAGCCTTGATCTTCAAGGCCGCGTCACCTTGTGTCTTACTTCTCACTTATTACTTCCGCCTACCTTGAGCTCTTATTCTTGTTTGAGGCCGGAAAGTACAGGAGCGGTAAGGACGACTCTGCCACGCGCGTCAAGTNTTTACTTCTCACTTATTACTTCCGTCTACCTTGAGCTCTTATTCTTGTTTGAGGCCGGAAAGTACAGGAGCGGTAAGGACGACTCTGCCACGCGCGTCAAGTGCGCCATCGCCACTAAGCACAAGGCTCTGAACTGGCGTGCAGTGTTCTCGTCATCCTGCATGAACCTGTGGGACTTTCAGTGGTGATCCTATTATTTTACCGNCTGAACTGGCGTGCAGTGTTCTCGTCATCCTGCATGAACCTGTGGGACTTTCAGTGGTGATCCTATTATTTTACCAGTGCGATGTCTCTAGAAAGGTTCAAAGCAGGGCCCTTGAGTACTTCTTTATGTATCTGGAGACGCAGCGCTTTGAAAAAGCTGTTTTCCGCCATGTTGGCGTACTGTGAAATGGTGTTTCTAACAGTACGTGGGTTTATATTTATGTCAATATTTTAATTAGACCACAGTGTACCTGACACGCCTAGTATAACTCTTGAATGAACAAGAAACCTACAGTGAAACGAGCACCGAATCCCGTGGTACCGGGTACTTGTTCTGTGGTAAACCTGCCTACTCATTACTACAACAGCCAATAAAGAGAGAGCTGAGGCTCAGGTTTCCATGGGAGCCACAGTGGCTTAGCGGTTAGACTGCTCGCCTCCACCAAGACACCAAGACTGGTTCACTCAGGATTTTCGCAAGTGGGAATCGTGCCGGACGGTGCCGCTGGTCGGCGGGTTTTCTCGGGGATCTCCCGTTTCCCCCACCCTTTCATTCCGATGGTGCTCCATACTCATCTCGCTTCACCCTCATCGGTTCTTAAGACCTCGCTGGTAAGAGCCGCCCAAATCTCTTCGCTCACTCAGGTATCCATTTGACTGTGATGTTTAGCCTGCAGAAAACTCCTCCTTTTCCTGGTCACAAGTTTTAACATACAGAACTACTTCTGACAACATAATTATAAACCAGGTGGGTTGGTTAATGCTTTTAAGGGGAATATTTGTTTCAAATATTGATTTATAAAATGTTTAGTTAACTAAGAACTGTACCCAAATCTCTGTATTTTTGTCGGCCGCTTTTAATAGCCATGACTTCCTTTCGACCCCTTTTCTTTTATGTTACAACTTTAAGGCATATTCGTCACCATATAATGAAAACAACGTCAAAAAAAATCGCCCACCGTTCTTTTTTCGAGATTTTATCCATGACCCTCATAATGTGAGTCCCATTAGTTACCGTCTCTATCATGTTCAGTCCGTAATATAGAAATTCATCATGCTTATTAGAAAATTTTCGAAAATAGAAAACACATTAATAAAACACGATACTCAAAGTAATCAGTATTTTTTATAATCTCTGAAGACGTGGTGAGTAGTATGATTATGGGTATTCACGGACAGTGTAATGTAAATGTGAGCTGTGCGGTTGGCGTTCTTCGGCTCGACTCGCACGAGCTCGGCAATCTTCGGCTCGACTCAGTTGGTGCTCGGAAGCCGTCGACTCGAGTTTGTCGAACATACCCGAAGGCGCTCAGCAGTTCTGCTCACTAATTATTCAACCATATATGTTTGTTTCTGGTAGCCATGTTGGTTTTATGGGCATAGGGTACATCAAATTGTAAAACTGTATTTATCATCCAACTAAAAAAAATTTTTAATTGTAAATTATATAATTATTTTTATGTTGTGCCAAAATTATGCATATGGTATTAAGTCTTTCATTCAATTACTACATTTACAGCCACCTCTTTTGAAGACTGATTAATACACGATGCCAGAATCTGCCAATTATTCACTGCCTCGGCTGTTTTGTAGGTATATACCTACATGCTACTCAGATTTTTTTAAATTTATGTAAATATGACTAAACGAAGCCCATCATACTAATACCGACCAAATACACGAGCATGTTATAATCATGGTATGGATCAGCATCTACCAACACTTTTAAAGACTTAATTGGCATTAATTTAAATGCCAATACTGCCAGACCCTGGAGACTTGGAATGTAGTAGAGTGATAAACAGTCTTAACTTTCGAGCTCTTCTCGACCATTAATCCGCCAATCATCCAATTATTCCGTAGATATTTGGATAATTCATTCATCTTCCAATCTTTCCATCAATCTTTCACAAACTTCGCCAATCTGCAACCAATCCTCAGCAATGTTCCCAAAAATCTTTTGGCAATATTTCGATCAAACTCGCAATCTTTCCATCAATACGCTCCACAATCCGCTCCGCAATCCACACCACAATCGCTCCACATGCTCCACAATCTTTCAATCTTTCCATCAATCCGCTCCACAATCTGCGCCACAATCCGCTTCGCAATCTGCTCCGCAATTTGATCCACAATCGCTCCACATGCTCCCCATTATTTCAATATTTTCATTCATGTTTCGCATTATTTCCATTCATCTTTCAATCTGTCCATAAATATTTCGCAATATTTCCATTAATCATTCCATTAATCTTTAGCAATATTTCTATCAATTTTTCGCAATCTTTCCATCAATCTATCATAATCTTTCCATCAATCATTTATAACCTTTCCATCAATATTTGCAATCTTTCAGTCAATCTTTCGCAAATATTCCCATAAATCTTTCGTTCACTTTCGCAATATTTCGACCAATATCACAATCTTTCCCTCAATATTCGAATCTTTCCATCAATCTTTCGTCCAATCTTTCAATCTATCATCAATTTATATTTAGTCTATGGGTTAGTCATCTGCCCTCCATCCATACACATTTTAAAATAATCTCCAACTGTATCCAAAATTTGTACATGATGACAGACTTAAATGTTTTGAATGCAGTCCACGATTCATGCACCTCGGCGTTTAGCTTCAGTTCGTACCGAACGGATAAAATTAAAAAGAAAACCACAGCCTGTCTTCTGTCTTCCTCCGAATACACTAACTGCTCGTAACACGAGGTCACGAGCACGAAGCCTGTGTTTTTGCTACCGCACCTTGGTAATTACTCTTACCCGCCGCTGTCATTTAACTACTCGTTTTAACGGCCCCGTGATGGTCCGAAGAAGTAAAAAAAAAAAAATGTTGAGAAAGCGCATCGTTGGTTTCTTGTTTCCACTCGATTCTCAAGAGCCACCAAGCGCGCAGTAAAAGAGGTGGGGTGATCGGGAAAGAAGTGTTGGGTCCGAGCAAGAAGGAGCAGGAGGGGAACGAAGGATAGTTTCTGGACTCATGGAGGAGGGAGGGGGACGGAAATTTAAAGAACACCAGGCCTAGCCATATTCGGAGAGAGTTCTTTTTTCCCTTTCTGACGGTAGGTGACGCCATCGGGAATAAACAGCGGTAACTTTGAGCAAATAACGCACTCGGACAGTAACTCCACGGCGGGCGCCTCGTGGCGCCACACCGCGGGAGAAACTGTAAACACTCGGTGCTGGAGGGAGAGCGGAGAGTCGCTGTGTGGGAAGGGTGCGGCAGCTAACAGGACTACTAGCAAAGTTAAGGCCCCCGCCAACCTGGCGCTTCAACTGCGTTACACAAGCGTTAGTAATTCAAGTTTTTCTGCGAAACTATTAAACGTGCATCCAATGTGCTGATCTATGAAAGGAAGACACGCTTCAGACGAGGGCTGTTGAGTGGTTTTATCAAGATGTCAAGCACATTAGGAACAAAATGGCTAATAAAAAACTTTTTAAAAGTTTTATATCTCAAAATATACGCGTCATACACACAAAACTACTCAAGGGCCCTGCATTAAACCTTCATACAGACTTTTCTCCNCCACAGCGGGCGCCTCGTGGCGCCACACCGCGGGAGAAACTGTAAACACTCGGTGCTGGAGGGAGAGCGGAGAGTTGCTGTGTGGGAAGGGTGCGGCAGCTAACAGGACTACTAGCAAAGTTAAGGCCCCCGCCAACCTGGCGCTTCAACTGCGTTACACAAGCGTTAGTAATTCAAGTTTTTCTGCGAAACTATTAAACGTGCATCCAATGTGCTGATCTATGAAAGGAACACACGCTTCAGACGAGGGCTGTTGAGTGGTTTTATCAAGATGTCAAGCACATTAGGAACAAAATGGCTAAAAAAAAAAACTTTTTAAAAGTTTTATATCTCAAAATATACGCGTCATACACACAAAACTACTCAAGGGCCCTGCATTAAACCTTCATACAGACTTTTCTCCAATAAAAGAATACGCTATAGGCTCACCGCTGAAAGTCCCATAGGTATACGCAGCGCGACGAGAACACTGAACGTCAGTTTAGAGCTTTCGCTTAGTGGCGATGGCGCTCTTGATGCACGAGGCGTGTCGCCCTTATCGCTCCTAAGCCTCTAAGCTGAAAAAACTCCGGGTAGGCGGGATTCTTAATAGGGGTTCGTCACTTCGGTGTTGAAACTGAGCGCTGCAAACGGCCTGTGCTTCGCGAGGGCGAGCTTAGCACAGAATCCTCGAGGGGCCTCCTACCTAGTAAATAATCCTTGAGGAGCCTCCTACCTAGTAAAGAATTTTAAACTCCTCAAGGTCTCATCCGAGTGCAAGGAAGCATTGAGACGACGAAGGCAAACAGCATAAAGAAGCATCGCGTGTGTTCGGTTTCCTCAAAATTTTAAGCGAGGGCTGCAGGGTTTTAATACCGCAATCTGCTAAGAAAACATTCAGCATTGGGGCCATAGTCCAAACCACTGTTTTAAAGAAGAGTAATGATCGTACACAGAGGGCTTCTTACAGCGACTTTAGCTGACTTCGGTAATTTTCAAACATATTTTCCAGGCTTATCTTGCAATTGTAGAAGTGACTTATGTAAATGTTTTTGAATTGCAGCTTGTCTTTGAGTGGACTGGACAAAATTTCCAATCGCTGCAGATTGATGTTCAAAATACCTACGCAGTGAAGTGATTAAATTAAGACAGATTGCTGTCACGTAGCTAAGTATTGCAGAATTATTATTTTTACTAAAACACACTACGTGGCGATTTTCTATTGCAGTTATTTGGTGTTAACCCTGCACTAGTTAGAAAAACCTTGTATTGAAAACAAAATAAATTTGCAATGAAGTAATTATAATTCCCTACGTAATTTCAGCAAGGAGTACTTTTTTTTTTTTAGTTATATTACAGATTTTGTGTAAAATATACCTAGTTGTCCTGACTGCTGCTACGCTACCGGAAGTGACATTAGTAGAAACGTTGCTTTCCTTTCACAATTTATCTGGATTATATTTTATTACCTGTAAAAGTTCTCCATGCTCTCTTGTAACGCAGTTTTCAATGGATTTTCACCTTCCTAGCAATTTATAGCATTGTATAGGTTTCAAACCCTTCTTTCGTTATTAATTTAATGCATTCTTTGCGGATGTCAGGAAATGTTCGCTTTAAAAGAGTGTGTTGGTTTGCTTCGTTTGATACTCGTTACTTTGAACGCGCTTTTATTTATGGGACTATTCTTGCCTGAAGTGATTCAGAGGTTGAATTCATTAATATCCTGCACGAAATATTCAAGTCGTGAATTATACAGCCCGCGTTCCAGATTTTATGAGTGTAATGATTTTAACCGTCAAGGCTTTCAGGTTGAGGATAATTCTTTTTTTTTTTTTCTTGGCTTTAAAATAAGAAATGGGGGAGTAACATAATTTATCTTCCTTGAAGAATATAAATATAAGGCATACTTTTCGATCATCTAAGTCACTACACAGTACTTGGAACTAACGTATTCTTGTAGAATTACAGATTTTTAATAGATTCACATATCATATTTTGCAGACATGCATTAAACGTTCGTTAATAAAAATGGCCCCCCCTCTACAAACAAAATATGGAACGAATTTTCGTTACAAAAATGAACAACCTGACAGCATCATGGAAATACTCGTTTCTGAGGATTACAAACAGGCTATTTAGAGAATTACCGAGTGCTTATTATACACATGTAGACTGATTTTTTTCACTGTATGTTTTTCAATAACGTTGGTAAGTAGCTTTTGCGATAGTAAAATACATGTGCCAAGGCAGAAAGACAAAAATTTTAGATTTAATATGAAATCATCAATTAAAAACGTTTAATTTCACAAGCTCCCAGTAACATTCAAACGTACTTATAACAACTAATTTTTTTTAACTTGCTGTAGTGCCTTACAAAATTTTTGTCTTTTCCCAAGTTTTACTTGTAAATGTGAAAATATATAACACCATTGTGATGAAAAAAAAATCCTTGAAGAATATTTCTGCTCTCAAGACCCCGATGTTAAGAGCCGCTGGATTATCTCCATTCTCTCCACTGAATAATATTAGTCTATAATGAACATTTAAAAAATGTTGACGTGTCGTGAACCAGCTGAAAAGGTATCATAAATTATTAACCCCAGCTTGTCGCAGAATGTACCAGTGAAGCTTTCAATCTTCAGGAATAAAACGCGGAACCTTCACAAGTTGGGAAACGATTCGCTGTTTCACAATCTGGTGCATTTTCTCTCAGGATGCTGGGAGAAAAAAAAATATGTGGTGCGTAATTCTAAATGTGCGGTTCCAAGCAACGAAGCTGGAAAAACCTATTAAATAATTCGTAGGCACTTTAAAAATCTGGAATTCTCTTTCTTGAATTTGAAACAAAGCAGTTGTAACACCATCTGGGGACTTCAACCCGTTCCACCACCGGGTGGGCCGTCTAACAAGGTAGAGGTATACAACCAGTTCCACTGGAACATCGACACACTCAGTTATTAATGGTGTAAGCACAACCGTTATTTAGAAAAGTATCAAGATGAATGCGATGTGGTGATTTGGCCAGGCCGAAAGTGATTGAAAATGTTCAAATCAGGGAGTAGTTTCAGCGCGNAGATGAATGCGATGTGGTGATTTGGCCAGGCCGAAAGTGATTGAAAATGTTCAAATCAGGGAGTAGTTTCAGCGCGGAGTACTTAAGGGTCCCGCCTGCCTGCATCGTTTTATCCTTTTTTTTTGGTCGAGAAGCTCGGGAGCTATAAGGGTTATATTGGCAAGCGCTACAATAGCGCCATCGCCGCTACGCGCAGGGCTCTGAACTGGCGTGCAGTTTTCTCGTAGTGCTGCGGGTACCTATGGAAATTTCAATGGTGACCGTATAATTTTATTGATGAAAAATCTGTAGCAAAGATCAATACAGGACGGCCGTAGCTTGGCTCGTGTCCGGATAGTATGTTTTAAGATGCAGCAGTCTGAAAAAGCAGTTTTAAACTATATTGGAGGGCTTCACAATAATATTTACAGTACGCGTGGTAACTTTAAACTACAATCCCTTCCTCGTATGTGGTATGGTGTCTGTTTGTACGTAAACATACTGGGGGCACGTTTAACAGTTTCATTAAGAAACCAGGATTTCAAGCACT
>NQII01003294.1:177560-195682 GCA_002778355.1 Clitarchus hookeri
GTCATTCCTCCCGCACTACACCTGTAGTCGGACTTCTATCTTCGGACCTTGACTTTTCTTTGTGCTGTACGCGGTATTATACCGGTTTTCTCAGTTAATACCTGTCCTCCTCATCAATCAGAAGCATTCCAACTCGGATCTTTTTGAGCCTTTACCCGAACACTCCTCCATGGGTCATCAGATAGCTCTACTCTCGCCACCTATCATATTCTTCTAACCTTTTACCGATTCTTGGGGCGAAATCTTGCCATAACTTGTGAAGAGCTTTATCTTTCATAACATTCTCCAGTCTCATGTCAAGGCGTTTCTTTCTGCGATCTCTTGGAGCCATTCCCTAATATCTTCCAGTTTGTGATGACGTGCTCCATTGTGTCATCAACACCATATACATCCCAAAGTGAAGATTGCACCAATCGGAATACATGAAGTTTTGCCTCGAAGTTGCCATGTTCTGTAAGTAGCTGTGCACTATAGTGGTTCATGGTAATCCACTGGGACTTTATTGTTTTTTGCACATCTGGTAGCAACTCAAAGAAAACTTTTCCTTTTTCCGATCTTGCCCAACTGTCTTGCCATTTCCTTGTTACTTAAGTAAGAAAGTCTTATTTATATTCCTCACTTAGTCTTCCATTTCGTACTCTCTCCGCCATGATCCCACGATCGTACGTACTTTGACCAATGGGTCAACTGGCCGCACTTCTGCTAATACTGAAAGTGACTCATTGGGCACTGACCAGTTTCCTTTTGTGCCATACCAGTTCTGCCCTGTTGTACCACATAACAGCGCCGTATGAAATAAAAGCTTCAAACACTGCTCTATAAATTGTCTTCAGAGCGTTGAAGCTCAATCCCCAACGGTATTTCCAATACTTTTCAATAGTTGAAACAAAAATTGCCTTTATAGAAACATATTCACTATGTTTCAGATACTGTTCTTTTTATCCAGGATTACTCCCAGATATTTCATCTCACTCATGTACTGTTCAGATTTCCCGCCAAAGCGCACAGTAGGTGGCCTGTTCAATTTTCTTATCAGCAACACAGTATTTGTTTTATCAGTGGAGAACTTGAGCTTGCCTTTTTCCTCCCATTGCTTGACCTTATCCATGATATCAGCAGCCTTTACCTCGAGTTCTCTTCGGGCTCTTCCAGATATTAGGATCAATCCATCATCTGCTTAACAAAATACTGTGCATCCCGGCGGGAACTCCAATTACAAGAATTCATCGAAGATGATGTTCCATAGAATCGGCACAAGGACCGATCCCTGGGGGCAACCCTTCGTTATCTTCTTCTTGACCTGTACAGTCTTAAACATGTACAAACTCCATCTGTCCTGAAAGTAATCTAAGATTACTTTGTAGATGTTAGCAGGACATCCCTTTATATCTAACTGGTCGAATACTTACGGCCACCAGGCATTGTCAAAAGTACCTGCGATGTCAATAAATATGCCCAATATGTATTTGTCATTGCTGTCACTTATGTAAATCTTGACATCACACAACACAAAATCTGTACCTTTGCCTGTTCGAAACCCATACTGTTTTTCATTTAACTTCCCTTCAGCTTCCAGAACTCCAACCAATCTTCTGTTTATAAGTTTTTTTATAAACATTGCCCATGACTGGAAGTAATGTTAATGATCGGTAGGACTTAGGATCATCACATTCTTTTCCATTTTCTTCATACGAGATCCTCAACAGTCCCACCTTTCATAGGGAAGGAAACACTCTGAACTTGAANATTCTTTTCCATTTTCTTCATACGAGATCCTCAACAGTCCCACCTTTCATAGGGAAGGAAACACTCTGAACTTGAAAAAATCATTCAAAATCTTCAGGAGCATTTTCTTTATCCTTGAGAAAGTTCGCTTTAATATTTCAGCTCCTATCCCATCAATACCAGAAGACTTCCCATGTTTCATATTATATACCACAGCTGTTAGTTCCTCCATTTCAAAATATTACGCATCCTGTTATTCTGGAAATATACTCATGGTCCGTCTCTTAGAAGAGTGCTACTTCCCCTCACCAGCGTGGGAATNATTCTTTTCCATTTTCTTCATACGAGATCCTCAACAGTCCCACCTTTCATAGGGAAGGAAACACTCTGAACTTGAGAAAATCATTCAAAATCTTCAGGAGCATTTTCTTTATCCTTGAGAAAGTTCGCTTTAATATTTCAGCTCCTATCCCATCAATACCAGAAGACTTCCCATGTTTCATATTATATACCACAGCTGTTAGTTCCTCCATTTCAAAATATTATGCATCCTGTTATTCTGGAAATATACTCATGGTCCGTCTCTTAGAAGAGTGCTACTTCCCCTCACCAGCGTGGGAATNGCATCCTGTTATTCTGGAAATATACTCATGGTCCGTCTCTTAGAAGAGTGCTACTTCCCCTCACCAGCGTGGGAATCATCCAGCAGGAGAGTGTGAAGCAGAAACACCATAGAGTCATGGAGGTCAGTACAAGTTTCTTCATTAATATTGACACTTGGTGGATGTGTCGCTCTTTTCACCTTTCTTGCAGCAAGCTTATAGACTATTCCGAACGGGTCTTCGTTACCCACCTTGGTAACAAACTCCATCCATGACTCCGTTTTCTTTTGCCACACCTAATTGAAGTAGCACTGCTTCTTTATTTTATAGTTGCGCACAAAGGCTTCCCTTTCTTCTCCTATTAGGTGATGCACTCTCCTCAGTTTTCTTAGTTCTTTACTTTCTTGCTCCAGCTCCAAGTCCAGGTTTGGAAGACCATGCCTTGTTTTTTTAAGGGTATTTTCTTATATATGCACCCTTAATAACACTGGAGAGTGCATTAATTCTCTCTTACAGGTTGCCATTGCATCACACTTCCCTATTCATCTGCAGTTTCTCCAATAACACTTGGTAGACTCTTGCCCAATCTGCATTCTTATGAACATATCCTGTTTCCACCTCGACCTCATCCATGTAGGTTGTCTTAATCATCAGTTGAAATCTCAAAAATTATCAACTGGTGATCACTCGCACTTTCATCTGTGACTTTCCAATCCCTGAAGTAACCTCTGGATTTACCATTAAATAATGTTACATCAATGTATGTCTCACACCCATGAGCTTGTGAGACATATTTTGGCAATTCATAATATGCATTTGCCACTTCAAGATAGTTAGCCAGTATTAACTGACTTATTAATTATCCTTATTCATCTGTAACTGGAGAATGCCAGAGTACTGACTTGGCATTTACATCTGCTCAGATCACCACTGGCCCATTCCTAAGGACATCTGTCATTAATTCATATGCATCAAGATGTTCTTGTGTCTCTTTACCAAACTGGAAGTATGAGGACACTACCCAGATCTGCAAGGGACTTTCTTAACTTGTGCACACACATGAGTTGTATTAGACACACTGGAAAGTAGCATTACATCTATATCCATGTTTGACTTCAACCCCCCAGCTTGTGAGGACACTCCACATGTATAAACAGTGCCTTTGGGGCCAAACACTTCATCGAATGGGACATATGGTTCCTGGAACAGTACCAATTCCCGCTTCTGCTCCACAACAACCCTGTTCAGCTTAGAGGTGGCTACCACCGAGCTTTACAGATTTATCTGCCCACTCTTATTATATTACAGTCCATAATCAGCCATGGCAAGTTCCACTGACAGAGCTCTCTGATATGTAGTATAGTCCTTAGAATCGACACGATGGTCATGATTCAAATTCGTCCTCTTGCAATTGATGCATTTCTCCACATAGTCCTTATTATTCATATAAGGACAATCCTCAAACTTGTGTCCCTTATCTGCACATCGAGAACAAGCCATTTACGCATTGCATTTATTTGCAATGTGACCCCATTGTTGGCATTTGTAGCACCTGGTGATAGATATATAATCTCTTACCCTACAACTTTCATTGCCAACAAATACTCTCCCCGTGTAAATTAAGAATCCTCGTAATTTAGGGTCATATTCCATCACAACATTGGCTCTGTCAGCTTCCATTTTTCCAGTCCCATGGCTGACTTTAATTTTGTCCTTGAACTTCTGCATAGACTAGGTGGTCTCCACCAACCCCTCCGTATCTTCTTCTCGAGATATGTCATAGACGATCACTTTAGGACCTCTCNCTTGAACTTCTGCATAGACTAGGTGGTCTCCACCAACCCCTCCGTATCTTCTTCTCGAGATATGTCATAGACGATCACTTTAGGACCTCTCTTCTTTGGTGACTCCAGCTTTAACCCAAGTTGCTTAATTTTTCTCCTGGTTCTTTAATTTCTCCAGGGTTTCGTCACCACCTGCTTCAATTAGGATTCCTCCTTTTCTAAATTCATTTAATGTTTCTTATCTTCAATCATTCCCCTTTTGGAATGAAATGGCCCTTAACCTTTTTCTTAATTTGTGTGCTGCTCGGGCCTTCCGTTTAAGGATATACCAACAAAATCTTCTTAGGCTGTTTGGGCTTGATTTCTTCGCCCTTCGCTGTTTGCGCGTAGCTCTTAGTTCCTGGCACAGTATTACCGACTGGCACAGAAAAAATTGTCTTTAAGGGTTTGGGTTTCACTGCTGGGTTCAGCAGCAAGGCATCCGTTACTGTCATTCTCACCCGTTTAAACGGACTGGTCTTCGAAGCCATTTTTGTGCTCTTGTATCGTACAAGTCCAGCACTGTCTTCGTCACCACACACTTGAGTGCTCTTGTATCGTACAAGTCCAGCACTGTCTTCGTCACCACACACTTGAGTGCTCTTGTTTGCACAAGCCCAGCACTAAACACCACACTTACTGTACTCTTGATCCAAATCAAGTCCAGTACGAGTAACTCCAACAGTTCAACATCATAAGATTAACCTTAATAATGCAGATATGGCGTGTACTGAGAACTTCAGCCACACACGCCAGTAAAATGGCTTCACCGGCCAAAAAAATGGCCGAACGTCGTTCACCAATCAGCTCCTGGAGACCAACTTGCTGGATGGCAGCCCGACCAATAGGGAATATTTCATAACGCGCAATAACCAATCGGACTCGAGGCCTGTTGCCTTACCTTTGCGTGGCCAATGGGCGATCGAGTTCGCTTACAGCGAAGGACCCGCACACCATTTATATTCTGTATGCTTACTTGCACTGCGGTTTCAAAGTATAATAAAAAAAACTTTTAAAATTAACTTATAAAAAATTTTCTCCACCTGTATTGCGTATGCATCCACGAAAACAAAAACTGAAATACCTACTTACTACAAATCAGGAAAGTCGTTGTATTGTGTCTTAACGTCTTCTTAACAACCGTTATGGTTAAAATGGTAGCCACTGGAATATGACTTTTGTTTCATACATATGGACACTTGTTTTTCCCCCGAAAAGATTTACGTAGAAGCAAGACTTCAGTAGACTTCAATATCCTACGAACACACCTGTGGATTTTCTTTGCTTATTGATAGACACACTATAATTTCACGTAATAATTTGGTACCAAGCTACACGTCATGACGCTGTATCCTACTTCCAAGTGTGTTTTATTGGAACTCCGCTCATTTGGCATGCCCCTGCAAGACCCCGAACCCATAGTAAACATACAGCACTCGAATATAGTTTACTCGCGGTTTCTTCGCGTTTTTTAAAAAATCAAACCTAAAAATCACCCCATGAATGACGTTCTATGCTTTTTCCTAAATACTGCCCGTATCAGGAGCGTTTTATATTTGTGTAGTGGTCAGAATACTCGTCTCCCACCAAGGTGAACCGGGTTCGATTCTCGGCGATGTCGCCCCCGGATATTTCGAACGTAGGAATCGTGCCGGACGATGCCGCTGGTCGGCGGGTTTTCTCGGAGATCTCCCGTTTCCCCCGCCCTTGTATTCCGGCACTTAATTCCCGTCGGATCTCAAGAATTAAATGTTAAGAGCCGCCAAAATTTCTTCACCCATTCACTCACCTTATTTTCGGTTGAACTGAATTTTTAACTTATATTTTATCTATAAATTACAATATTTCATTTATGAATTTATGATTAATATGAATAAGAACAGTTAGAAAATAGGTATCTTGGTAATGCCTAGTAAGAAATAGTTCTTATGCAAAATGTTATTACACAAATGCGGTGAGTTGCTACTTTGGTGTAATTTTCTAGACTTGTTTAAGCTTTGTATGCATGAGGCGGAGGAATAACGTAAAAGTATAACTTAGGCAGGGCTTTAGAAAAGTTGAAAGTAACCATAAATGAACTATACGAAAATTCAGTTTGACGGGTAGAACAGAAAAATGAGTTCTGACTGTGGCAGCAGCCGGTGAACAAATTACCTGCGTGGGAACTTGTTCACCTCTAAAACCGCTTTCTTTGCTACAAAAAAATTATTTCTTGCCGCAGAGACATTTGTTGTTAATAATTAACCACCGCAAGGTACGCTGGCCACAAACAATAGTTTTGTTTGGTCTTTGTACTAATGGCAAATATAGTCTTGCATTATCGCTAAAACAGTTCAGCAGTAGGTATCATTTCTGGTAAAGCCAGTTACTGTATTTTTAAGATTAAATGATTATCTTGACGTTCAACGAAATTCGTTTTTTTTTGGTAACACATAATTTAGTAAGTTTCGTTACGTACTAAAAACTAGAATGTACAAAAGAAAAGTGTTAAACATTACTTTACTTCTTCCTTTGTATACAGCAAAATTTCGTTAATTTCAACAAGTGAAAAGAAATAGTTTCCTTTGATATAATTAAATATAACATTGCCGTAAAAAAATTTATAAAGAAAAAATGCAACAATGCAAGTTTAAGATCCNCTTTGATATAATTAAATATAACATTGCCGTAAAAAAATTTATAAAGAAAAAATGCAACAATGCAAGTTTAAGATCATTCAACCCTCCATTTGCATTAAAGCAAGACTTTGTTACTCTGAACAAAACAACCTCAAATAAATGCTTCTCTTTGCTATACAGAAAACTCTGTGCGTAATTTTTTTACAGTGCAGAGGACTGTGGAGTCTAGCGTGGTATCATATCATAACAAAAAGCAGTGAGAAAAAAATGTTCTTACTTGACTGGGCCAATCAGAATCACGTCACGCCGATACAGAACGACTGTGATTAGCNAGTGAGAAAAAAATGTTCTTACTTGACTGGGCCAATCAGAATCACGTCACGCCGATACAGAACGACTGTGATTAGCGGACAGACACCAACGATGCTTAACATCGTCCAATCACGACAATGGATCAAAGTTGAAGAGTAATGAAATGAAACTAGCCAAAGAATCTCTTCGTGAAAATCAGGCGTATTTAAATAATCCGCACCGCTGAAGTCTGAACGTAATAGCCCACTGCAACTCCGCGGTAATGGAACTCATGGCACGCAACAAGAATTTCCAGGATGTATGTTACTGCGGTAGTTCACTGTCATATTACACCCTCTCATTTACAGTGTCCAACATACGCCACGCTGCACAGAAGTGACATTAATTGTCCACACCGTACACACCATAAAACATTATACAAAGAGACACCGGAAAATCGCAAAATATTTTTGAGCCAAAATATTTTTATAACATCCTAGCTAGTCAATCCTTTCATGATCAGATGACCAAGTCATTGTTTACTCAGCTAAGTTCTTTGCGGACCAACACAAACGTTCTGCTTAAGAGCATCAGAATCCTCGTTGGCCCAATGAAATGGCACAGTACACGCATGACAACAAAACTGTCTGGCATCTATACAGTACAATTAATTCCAGCAAACAGCCAACTTTTACCGCGATAGACTATCTTTCCTACTTAACAGTGAGCTTTGCTGTGTGCGTTGAGAAACTATCACCTTCTCCCCAGGGGCCACGGTGGCTGAGCGGTTAGACAGCTCGCTTCCCACGAAGGCGAACCGGGTTCAATCACCTGCCGGTTCACTCCGGATTTTCGATAAGTGGGAATAGCCAAGGCCACATGCATTCCGCAAAAACGTTTTATGCGTAGGCTACACTTCAACTTCGCACGTGCGTACCTGNGGCCACATGCATTCCGCAAAAACGTTTTATGCGTAGGCTACACTTCAACTTCGCACGTGCGTACCTGCAAATTTTATTTACCTATTGGCTGCGTGTGTCTGGGTGAGAAAGCATTTTATACTCGACTGGGCCAATCAGAATTAAGTTATCCCGACGTTGAACGTCGGTGACTGGCTGGCAGACACCCAAGACGCGGGAGAGTTGAAATCGTCCAACAGCGAAATATGTTCTGAACTAACGTGTTTTGCAGCACAACTAGCCGTGGAATATTTTCACGAAAAACAGGTGGCCCTATTAATAGTTGACGACCTTAGGGTGAAAGAGGGTGGTTGCCAACCCCAGTATCTCCCCCCCCACCCNCCTGCCGGTTCACTCCGGATTTTCGTTAAGTGGGAATCGTTCCGGACGAAGACGCTGGTCGGCGAGTTTTCTCGGTGATCTCCCGTTTCCCACGCTCTTCATTCCGGCGCCGCTCCATACCTCACTTCACTTCACCCCCATCGGCTCTCAAGGCATTACTGTTAAGAACCGCTAAAAATTCTTCACTCTTCACGCCCCCCTCTCCCCAAAGTACATATACCCCTCTCATAATTTTTACTCGTGGAATAAATGGGAAATGGGACTCTGGGGACGAACTGTATGACTGATATGTAGGGGCAGTGATATTTCGCGAAAATATTTCGAGACAAGATACAGTTCAAAGCACTGTAGGGTCGTCCAGCTTCTTTGATTTGCTAAAAAAAGGTTCTGGTCCGTGTTAACCGTTTGGGCACGAATCACGAAGGTTCAGTGTCGGAGTTACTTAGTCCTGAGTGGCTTGGTCAAAGACGGACACGGCACCAGCAGCCAGTGGAAGCATAACAACAGCTGAGGTGTGTATATAGTATTGAAGTCTGGTGTTTGCTGAGATCTTCACGCGAAAAGTCACTGGCCTTACTGATATGCTACCGCGTACAAAAGAGAGTTTCCTATTGGTTGGGCTCCCAGTTAACAAGTAAATTACCAGTCGCTGATTGGCGAACGGAGTTCCGACATGTTGCTGGCCGGTAACGCCATTTAGCTGGCGTGTGCGGTTGGAGTTTGCGGAACAAGCGGCTATGTCACCTCTGTGTTCACCTACTCAATGGCCACGTAATTTCATATCTGTGTAGTTATCTGCTCTGTGCTGAGTGCTGCGAGAGAGTGTATGTTTATATCAGACACAGCGGAGCTATCACACGTGTCAGTTAAGAAAAATACCAATAGAAAAAAATACTTCACAGTATAATAAAATGCATTATAGTTAACATCAATTACACATTTTCATTGCAACGATTATTACAAATTTTATACTAATAGCCAAGGCCACATGCATTCCGCAAAAACGTTTTATGCGTAGGCTACACTTCAACTTCGCACGTGCGTACCTGNGGCCACATGCATTCCGCAAAAACGTTTTATGCGTAGGCTACACTTCAACTTCGCACGTGCGTACCTGCAAATTTTCTTCACCTATTGGCTGCGTGTGTCTGTGTGAGAAAGCATTTTATACTCGACTGGGCCAATCAGAATTAAGTTATCCCGACGTGGAACGCCGGCGACTGGCTGGCAGACACCCAATATGCGGGAGAGTTGAAATCGTCCAACCGCGAAATAGGTTCCGAACTAACGTGCTTTGCAGTACAACTAGCCGTGGAATATTTTCACGAAAAACAGGTGGCCCTATTAATAGTTGACGACCTTCGGGTGAAAGAGGGTGGTTGCCAACCCCAGTATATCCCCCCTTGCCACCGCCTATTATCCATGTCCCTGCGTGGCGGAAGGTTACATTACGCATAGTTTGTTTAAGCCGCGAACAAGCCAACGGCACGGTGTCCAGCGTTTCTTCCGGGACTGTAAAAGCGCGTGTGCAAAGCGCACACTTGGCCCAAGAAATTTCGTCAATTTGCCCGGCCGAGTGGATAGGAAAGTCCAACAGCAAAGTTCAAACAAGCGTCGAGAAGCGTTGTGAGGAGGGGGAAGGGGAATTGCATCATTCATTCAAGCTCGGGAGCTGGCCTCGGCTCGTGTCCTCGTGCTAGACGCGTGGTAGGACAAGGGGAGGGGGAGGGGAGGAGGTCTCGGAGGCGTTAAACCCTGCGATAATGGCTCGTGTGGTGCTGAATGACTGGTCCCGAGGCTGGTTTAGAAAGGCCAGCGTGGGCTTCGGCGTCCTTCGCCAGCCCGCGGGACCAATCAGCTCGCTCGCCTCGCAAGGAGAACCATTCACCGGGTGATATTTACAAACAGCTCGAGTTATGAATGGGTGGGATGTTGAATGAATTAAAAAAAAAAAGCCTTGTGACGTCACGAGGAGACTTTCTCGCCCGGGCTCGTTGCACGGCCTTACTTGGCGGCCGTCGGTCGCTGATTACGAGAGACGCTAGTGACAGCTGCTAATGCTCATCGTGTACCGTGGATGGAAGGTAATCTACAAGCCCCCGCGTGTAATTCACGAGTATCACCTACGTAAGAAGCTCCCTCGTTTATTACCCGCTCCCGAGAGCGAGTGACTCCTCTTCGTCTTGGCGTGATACATTTCCGTCGTTCCAAGAAACGTTCTCCTTCCCTCGTTCCCATACAAGACGATCGACCACTGCATTAGCTGATATCACACGCACTTGCAAATAAATAGTCACCTGCCTCACAGTTCGTTTGTCATACATCTAGCCCACGCGATAGTAAGTTTCTAGAAGCGCAGTAAAATTGATCTTGGAAGCACGGTACAACCAGAAAGTAGTTAAGTATACGGATGCGAAATATGATGAGGTTGTTACTTCGATGCAAGCGATGTCGATCGCTCATTGGCCGTGCAAAGCTGTGAAAACGGGCATTGGGGGTGTGATTGGTTATTGCGCGTTATTGAATATTCACCATTTCCCGTACCGTCGCCTGGCAAGTTAGTCTCTAGGAGCTGATTGGTGAACGACGTTCAGCCATATTGCTGGCCAGTGAGGACATTTCTCTGTATTCTTAAGTACTCTGTGGCAACAACTGGATGTGCTCCATTCTGGAGAAGGTTCGAGTTTTAAGGAAACATTTTTATTCGATCTTCAATAAAATTATGTAATTGAAATATATAAATTAATACGTAACTGCGAAATTATACTTTAGGCAACACACCGAAAGCAAGAAATTCTTGGGACAAACGATATTTCTGTGGTGTTAGGGAAAATATAGTTAAGTCAAAAATGTCCAGATTTTCAGGAGATGCCAGAGGTAAAGAAAGAAATGTACTAAACTCGTTGTTCCAATAAAAGACCTTACTTTATACAATTTTGCTTTACTGTCATGTCAGTTATCTCTAGTAACAAATAACAATGGCTCATGTCTATTGACATAACTGAAACTAACTTGGAATTTACTATCTCTTCCGACACCACACATTTGTTCCTGTCAACAAGACATTATGTTTGAAAGTGCCAAATAAATATTGTGTTATTGTAACAATATTTTAGTTTCAAAATGCTGTGTTGCGTAAACTTGCACTTTGTTGTTTCAAACAAACAAAGAAATTTAATTGTTTGAATCAGTTAATTTGTTGCAAAGAAATAAATGGCCACGTGGGAACACTTTTGCATTAGCCACGTTGTAAAATAATGACAGTTTTCGTTCTGCTAGCGTTTTTTAGGGTCACAATACGCAGATTAGCTAATATTAAAAATTAACCGACCACACGACCATATGCACGTATATTATGATATGTTTCTGTGGTATCTATAAACACAAAGTACTATAACATAAGTGGNCCACACGACCATATGCACGTATATTATGATATGTTTCTGTGGTATCTATAAACACAAAGTACTATAACATAAGTGGCACGATAAACAATTCCGTGTACGTCTAAAAATAGTTCCGAGACAAATTTCCTGACTCCGTCTGTGAAATATTTAACCTTTGAGACCCACTTTAATTCTTGTGGTTTCATGTGTCGCGAACAAGAAGTCATTTGACGCGTGCCGTACTTGAGCAGATGCAGCGCTCGTTCCGTAATCACAGAAAATGAACTGTGCTGTGTGTTGTATTATAGTAATACGAATGGGGCCACCTGTTTTTTNCCACACGACCATATGCACGTATATTATGATATGTTTCTGTGGTATCTATAAACACAAAGTACTATAACATAAGTGACACGATAAACAATTCCGTGTACGTCTAAAAATAGTTCCGAGACAAATTTCCTGACTCCGTCTGTGAAATATTTAACCTTTGAGACCCACTTTAATTCTTGTGGTTTCATGTGTCGCGAACAAGAAGTCATTTGACGCGTGCCGTACTTGAGCAGATGCAGCACTCGTTCCGTAATCACAGAAAATGAACTGTGCTGTGTGTTGTATTATAGTAATACGAATGGGGCCACCTGTTTTTTTCGCGTGGAAACATTCCACGACTAGTTGTACTGCAAAACACGTTAGTTCAGAACCTATTTCGTGGTTGGATCATGTCAACTCTCGCGCGTTTTATGTGTCTGCCAGCCAATCACAGACATATCGGCGTCAGGGTAACTTAATTCTGATTGGCCCAGTCTAGTAGAAAATGTCTTCTCACACAGAAACGAGGCCAATAGTCAGAGTAAATTTGCAAGTGTGCACGTACTAAGTTGAAGTATAAAATGCGCATATATATTTTCGCCAAAAAAACACGTGGTTCTAAATACGAATCATGCATTTACGATTCTGCAGACGCCTGCAAAATCCACGTTATTATCTGGTGTGCTAGATAAGATATAAGTAGTACCAGTGACTTTTCGCATAAAAATCGGAGAACACAGTAGACTTCAATACTATACACACACCTCCGCTGTTGCTATACCTCCATTGGCTGCTGGTGCCGTGTCCGTCTTTGACCAAGCCACTCAGGACTGAGTAACTCCGACACTGAACCTCCGTGATTCGTGCGCAAACGGTTAACACAGGCAAGAACATGCTTCAGCCAATCAAAGAAGCTGGATGACCTTACAGTGCTTTGGACTGTATCTTGTCTCGAAATCTTTTCGCGAAATATCACTGCCCCTAGAGATAAGTAGAGGAATGAAAACAGACCAGAAGCTAAAAAAGTAAGCGAAGAGTGGGTGAAGAGATTTGGGCGGCTCTAACATCGAGGTCTTCAGATCCGATGCAGGTGAAGCTAGGTGAGTATGTAACAGCGCCGGAATGAAGGGGCGGTGGGGAACGGGAGACCCGCGAGAAAACCCGCCGACCAGCGGCATCGTCCGACACGATTCCCGCATGTGAAAATCCGGGAGCGACCCCGCCGGGAATCTAACTTGGTTAGCCATGGTTGGAAGTGAGTGGTCTGACCACTACACCACCGAGGCCCCGAAACTTTGTAGGAATGTGCGGCCCAGGTAAATATGTACAATGTATTTTTTTAAAGAGATATCATTAAAGGTGGCAAGGTGGCCAGGCTCGCTTAAAATCACACACACACACATATATATATAATATGTTTAACTCTATCCTTTCGCTCGTATGCTCCCTTACAAGTCAGCCGCAAGGAGTAGAAGAATCAAAGCGCTCATCACAACATTTAAACAACCAAGATGCATTAGAAGCACACGAGTTTCCCATTCACTTAACCTTTTCATGTCCATTGTAGACAATTGTCAACCTGTTGCACATGAAACTTATATTTGGCAGTTGCTGCACTCTGTGAGGCTCGGCGCCCAATGATCTTCGCTGTGGGTAGCTGATTCCTAAACCGTGCTACTGCTCTACGTTATGACTGGTTCATATCACTGATCACAGAGCACAAAGCCTACAGCTTATTGGTTGTGGTAACGAAACAAGTTCTTTGTCTTCTTAAGCACATATTAAACCATAAAAAATTTCTTATTCACAACTTCAAAACCAGAAATTAATGCGGGCAAGGGAAAGGGATAAGACGGAGAGACCTCAGCCATCTCCCCCACTTAGATTTCAGATTATATAGCAAAAAAACAAGACTGCCAACGCACAAGGAACATTTAAACCATTATTTCTAAATCCAACTAATTTTTCTCCCGGTACTCGTTTCACATCTGTAACCGTGATCAAAGGTTCCCTCATTATTTGATTCCTATTTGGGACCAACCAAAATGGGAAAAACGCCGATATAAATGAACTGTATAAACTTCAAAAATTCTGTTTAGAAGCCCACTGTGACATTTCAGGCTTCAATGCTCGGCCGTCAAGTTTGCTTACAAATATTTGTAAAAAAAATCATTCAAGATAGATGGGATTTGTTTACCTTAAAACTTTAATTCCCATATTAATTTATGATTTCGCGTAGATATTGAAATCAAATGATTCTTTGGTTCGTGCTGTACTTACCCTGATCCACTTGTTTCGTTCACGCAACCAATAAAATATCGGTACGAGCTGATTGCACTCGGCCATGATCCTAGCCATGTACATGGCCATACATTTCTCTCCTCTGCAACACGTCCACTGTTCTGTGGGGGAGACAGGGACTCGAAGAGTAAAGTGATATAATTCCGACTCCACGAGTTTTTGCTTTCAGCACCGAATAAAAAGGAAGATAAGGAAAACGGGACAAAAGGAAATGAGGATGACATGAGCTGAAAACGTCTGGCCTTCGACTAAGAACAGTTTAATTTGCCCTTGAGATTTATTTACGCCGACAAGCGAGGAAACCTTGAAAAAGCAAGTGGTTAAACGGCTGCTTTTTCCCAGTTCTATATTGGGTACCGATTCTCGTCTTGGAGCTGTGCCATATCAGTATTTCCCCATCGATACGGGTGTGTTCGTTACGGGTCTTGAGGGCGATTGGAGACATGGTGTCGCAACTGCCTGGCGACTCGGAACTGTATGTAGCGGCTTCCACTTGGGCAACGGAGAAGCGATCTTCTTCAGTTATATTAACACTTTGTGGCCTGTGCTTGAGTATAGCTCTGACGTTGTCAGGGAAAATCCCTAGTGAAATTTTTTTAAAACTCCTTAAGGTCACAGCTGGACATTAAGGAAGCATTGCGACGGGACAGTTCCAAGACTGATATGCAATCACGAGAGGCTGGATTTCTCACGCACTAACTCTGTAACAGCAGGATTCTATTACACGCGATGTAAGACAGACAACTGATTAAATTACAGATACCACTTTGTACTTTGTTCCTTCCCCTTAAGGAACTTGTGCAAGAATGCCTGAAAAATACCATTTTTTAAAATAATTTTGACTATTTTTTTCCTTTTTGAATAAGGTAAGTCAGGTAAGATGCCACACTTAAGGCGTTTTTTTTCAACCATAACTTTTGAATACATGTATACAAAAAAATTGAACGATAGGGTATTATTTTTGTTGGACATTTGTCTATGGCGGCAATGAAAAAAAAATCTCCCAAAATGAAATGTGTAAATAAAAATGAACGGAATGTAAAGACCTGCGTGACGAAACTTCCCCCGCGGCTCAGGGGAAGATGCCACTCAATATGGGGGAAGATGACACTCAATATGGGGGAAGATGCAACCATGTGTAATTTAAAACGTAGTATGAAATACGTTATGAATGCTTTACAAAAATAAGTTATATTAAACTGCAGAGTAAAGATCACATACACAACGACAAAAAAAATTGCTTGGGTTATAAAATCCAGTTTAAGAACTTCATGGCACACCTAACACTTTTCACAATGTAACTGGTCTGAACTACAATCTTCATGCAGCCATTTACTTTCCTCTTTCTTTTCATTTGGCGAACATGATTGGTCGTGATTTCTGTTTTCTTGCTTTTCATCTGCATTTCATTGTCATTTCTTGATTTTCGCATTTTTGTTAGTCTTTGTGGCGTGAGTGAGTGAAGAGGTTTGGGCGGCTATACAATCGGGACCTTGAGAACCGACGAGGGTGAAGTGAGGTGAGTATGGAGCACCGCCGGAATGGAAGCGCGGGAGAAATGGGAGATCCCCGAGAAAAACCCGCCCACCAGTGGCATCGTCCAGCACGATTCCCACTTCCAAAAACCTGGGAGTGACCCGGGATTAAACCTGGTTCGCCGGGGTGGGAGGCGAGCAGTCCATCCACTCAGCCACCGTGGCCCCCTCGACGAGATGAAATGTTCTTGTAAAACTGTGGTAAAAAACTAGGGAAAAAAGTGAAACGGTTTTTGTGAGAGGGTTGTCTTCAGCGGGAGAGTTATGTCCAGATTTGCTTTGCCGTAGCTGCACTAGGGCATGGTCCTCGTAGTTTGACGGTGGTTCGCTGGGCGTGGCATGCAGCTCACTTGAAATACGTCTCCCAACACGTCAGCGAACCACACCGCCACTTCCATCTACAGTCAGGGTGCCGGCCGCCTGTTTGAAGCCTGCTTTGTACAATCGCCCGCCGTATCACGCACGTGCCGCGACTCCAGATGGAGGTCCATTGCCGAAGACTCATGACAGGCGACACCTGCCAACTCCCGACCACCAAGTCCCCACTTACAATACACGACAAGTGGACACGTGGGAATCTGGTGATTCCATCTCGGGACAAGTTAGACGCCAAGCCTTTGCGGGCTTGAATTACGTTTGCTTTTGGTCCACGACCACACCTCGTCGAGGATCCTTAGTCAGCAATACGTTGAGGAAGAGCTTTTGTTGAAGCAAACAAAGATGGTTTGGCACTAACAAATTAACTGTTTGTTTAGGGCAACGGGATCTTTTGTCGTTGAAACCAAATTATATTGCTGTCATTATTTGGTTGCACCGAACAAAGATTCGGTTGACGCAACTGAAGATTTGTTTGGATCTGCGTAAATTAGACAGTTTCTATTAATATGAAGGGGAAAAAAAGTGTAAGGCCAACCGAGAATTGAACCTCGATCGTTTGTGCCTTGGCAACTTCAACTAAAGAGAGTACTGTTGAAAATATGAATGTTTTTAAATACATGCATTTCGAATACTGGACCACGTGCACAAACGGATGAAGAGATATGGACGCCTCTTAAGAGGCTGCATCACTCGTTACTCAGCGATTGTTCGTTTTGGCGTCGTAACAGAAGAGTCAGGGTCAGTAGTTGAAATGTTTCATAATAGAAACATTATATTTCATGGTTCTGTCAAACTTTGTGTAGAGTGCCTAATTCTAATAGGCGGTTCCCTGGTTGACATTAAAAGGTGAGAATGATATAATATAGTATATAACATTTTTTATCAAGTTAATTGTTGTATAAATATACGTTTGTAGTTCTTATATTATGTCCGTAATGGTGGGTAAGATAATTAGCTAAACTTTATTTGTCACACTTTTCAATTTATCATCCTAAATATTAATCAGGGAGGAATAAATAAAAAAAACGCAATATGGAGGGTGACACGGGCTCTAAACATCTAGGTCTTGAGAGCCGATGATGGTGACGCGATGGTGAAGCGGCACCGAAATGAAAGCGCCAGTGCCCACATAATCCCCTGAAAGGTGATAAACAGGTGTGTGATAGGTGTGGGGCTACTCTAAGTCGCAAGGACGACTTGAAAAAAACACATTAGAACATGCACGGGCAGTGTAAAACGAGCAGCATCAACGCAGTGTCAATTCTGTAAAGCGACATTTACACAGTTAGGTAGAGCCCGAAGGCACAAGGAAAACTGTCAGTTAAATCCAGATAGACAGTCATACACATGCGGGAATTGTGGTAGGGATCGAAATGTATTGAAATGTAATGGTCATCCCCCCACAAAGCTCAGTCGGTAGTCGCAATTCCTGCATCAAGGCCGCGAATCGTTACTGGTTCAGGGGGCATTAATGCAAATGGATTCACCGAGGCGAAAACGGCATTCAGGTAAAATTTGAAAGAAATACGTACCGGAAAACAACACCGCCACAAAATAGGATATCGGAATGACATGTTACTCCGATACTCTTCGTCTGTTATTCCCAGGCAGGAAACTTCGTCTGTTATTCCCAGGCAGGAAACTTCGTCTGTTATTCCCAGGCAGGAAACTTCGTCTGTTATTCCCAGGCAGGAAACTATGGTTGTTTAGATTGACTTCCACAGAGAACTTAATACAAAAGCGGCGTGTGCTGTGAACTCCAGCCAGCAAAATTGCCTCGCTGACCAGCAATATGGCGGAACGGCATTCACCAATCAGCTCCTGGAGACTAACTTGACAGGTGGCAGTCC
>NQII01003294.1:195936-206816 GCA_002778355.1 Clitarchus hookeri
AGTTTCGCGCGGCCAATGAGCGATCGAATTCGCTTACATCAAAAGAACTGCCACGCCATTTCGCTTCTGTATACTAAATCTATCCTGCGGTACCGCCTTAACCCGCTCAGTATACGTGACGATGGTCGAGGACGTGTTGCACATGGAGGATATTTATGGTGGTCGCAGTACACTACAAGGAAACAGTAACCTGTGTTTTGAACATCTTCCTTCCGAGTTATTTGAATTGTTGAAGTTTCTGCACGTATAATTTGTGAATGGTTAATGCTGACATCAATAAAAATGCATCACTCTGTTCATTGGTTGTGAGAAGCATACTCAACACAAGTACAGTGCATATCATAAAATTTAACGATTGCAAAACTTGAGCTCATAAATTATTTCGAAACTTAACATGTTAATAAGCAAAAAAAATTTTTTTTTGTTAATTTTACAAAAAAAAATATTTTGGAAACTAGTTTCAAATAAAGGTTTATAGTACCATTACAAGTTAAAGCTTGTAAATTTTACAAGTGTTAGTATTACTGCAAGGATTTTTCTGTAGCTTTACAAATACCGTTTTTTGCACAAGAAAAAAATGCAACAGGTTTACAAACTAATTATTTGTAAAAAATACTAGCATTTGTATTATTACAAAATATCTTCAGTTCGATTTAGAAAAGTTTTTTCCTGTAAAGGACATGTATTAAGTCTAGTTTTTCCTCAAATGATTTCGCGAAATCTCCTGATCTACGATGTTTGTGAAGCGTCGACGTTGACGGAAAATTGGAAACATCTCTCAGCGGTCTGCCGACGGAGCGTGGAGGGAAATACGAAGTTGAAACAGGGACGATGGCTGGGTCTTCGTCCTTCAAAGAGAAAGAGAGAGTGAGTGAGAGAGAGAGAGCGAGGGAGGTAAAGTGGTTGTAACCCCCATCCCCGCCCTCCACCCNTTACCCCCTGGCGGTCACGTGGGTGCCGCCCCCGACCGCCCCCGACCCCCGCAGACCCCAGTTTCCGGCCGGCGAAGTCGCAAGTGGTGCCGGGGGGAAGGAGGAAACCCGTGAATGGAGATAAAACCCCCCCTTGGGATGAAGCAGTGCAAGACTGCAGGCAGGGGGGGACGGGATGAAATGAGGGGGAGGGGGGACCGGTCACGTGCGGCCTGGCTGGATGCTGCAGCGGTTCTCCAGGCTGAGTTTCCAGGGGTGTGTTCAACGATGGCCCACACTCGCTCGGGTACCTCAAAACTGCTTCCGTCATGCTCTCTAATTAGTTGTGATGCTGTGGTCCAGTACTGATCTTCTCCTGCTGCACCCATGACGCTAACTCCAACCCGCCACATCGGGTTGTATTATTTATTGCATTTTGGATTTTTAACAATATACTTTTCGAAAATACGTTAATTGCTAGGGACCTGCAAAATTCGCGTAATTTTTGCTCCTCATACTAAACTCCAAGGACGTGACCTCTGACACTGGCCGACAACTTGTCTGGGTCGCCTCAAGAATGCCTTTAGCCAATAGTAAAGCCTCGACGGTTGATCGACCAATCTCCGCTAAGGCGGTCACTCAGGTAAATGCCGTACTGGTAGAGATGCCAGTAGCCAATGAAATCACGAACTGCGCTTAAGCCGGTATAGAACAATGTAGTCTAGCATGTTATCAAACAACAACGCAAATTTTGCACGCGTCTATCTATTGCACTTTATATACCCATCGTATACAATTGTCTATAGTATATTCATGGTTACACCAAAATTTTCTGAAGCCCTGTTAAAGATCTACTTCCATGATATTCCTTCGCCTTGTACAAACCNTTCATGGTTACACCAAAATTTTCTGAAGCCCTGTTAAAGATCTACTTCCATGATATTCCTTCGCCTTGTACAAACAAAACTTGACTGCGCCTTGAAATTACGCCAAAGAGACAACGCACCACATTTGTGGTGTACACTGGGTGTAATAATATTTTGCATGAAAACTATTTCCTTCTAGGAATTATCATCACACCNCCACATTTGTGGTGTACACTGGGTGTAATAATATTTTGCATGAAAACTATTTCCTTCTAGGAATTATCATCACACCTTATTTCGCACTGGTTTTATTAATATTAATAATGAATGAATTATTTTAATTTATAGATGGAATATAAATTAAAGTCGAATTTAACAAAATAATATTCTACCTTTATGTTAACATATGTATAAACGCATGTGATGCATAGCATTATTAGTACACAACCAAACACGTAATACATGGGGTGATTTATCAAAGGTTTGATTAAAAAAGTGTTAAGATATTGCAAACTGACTGTACATGTTGCACTGGCAGGTTATACTTTGCAGATACTGTACACTACGAGGCTCGTGCCCAATGATCTTCTCTGTGGGTGACTGATTCGTAAACCGAGCTATACGCTATAACTGCACTGTAAAAAACAACCTGGTAAACTTCCTAAAATGTAATGGAAGTTTTTAACCTGTACACTGTATGGAAATAATACNACTGTAAAAAACAACCTGGTAAACTTCCTAAAATGTAATGGAAGTTTTTAACCTGTACACTGTATGGAAATAATACCACACATCAATCTGTGGATACAGGAATGTTTAGCGTCGCTACTATACAAAGTTGGCAACTTCCCTTCGCATTTGACGGTTTCCCCAGCAAATGTAGGAATGCTACAATGAATGTACTGGAGAAAAAATCATCATTCCCGCCTTCTCGCTAAGCGCATACACTGGTAAGGCAAATTTCNCTACAATGAATGTACTGGAGAAAAAATCATCATTCCCGCCTTCTCGCTAAGCGCATACACTGGTAAGGCAAATTTCCGAACAACCTGTTAAGATAGTGGTTCATATCACTGATCGCTGAAAGCAAAGACTATAGCGTATTTGCAGGGACACCAGATTACGCGGAAAGGTCGCCCACACATGCTAGATTTTAATAACCTTTGGGCATACCATCAGCTNTGCAGGGACACCAGATTACGCGGAAAGGTCGCCCACACATGCTAGATTTTAATAACCTTTGGGCATACCATCAGCTACATTATGCTTATCCGCCGCGTATTTTTGTCAGAAAACATTTTCTTACCTGATAAGCCAATCAGAAGTAGGTTACTCTGATTGTGCACGTCCGTGATTCGCTGGTAGACGCGTAAGACGTTCATCATACAATCACGAAAGTAGATCTGTGCTGAGACGTGTTATGAAGTTCAGCTGGTCGTGAAACATTTTCGCGAAAATCGGGTGTCCGTACTTATTAGTTGCGATGACGAAACAAGTTATTAACCAGCTTGAGTACGGCACGAATACAAAAAAAAAAAAATTCTTGTTGGCAAAACCAGAAACAGTAATTAATGTATGTAGTGCGGACAAAACATACAAATAGAAAGACCAGCGTAATTCACGTTATTTTGTGGCAGTACGCTAGACTTCACAGTAGTTACTGTGTACACAGTGGAATCGGTGTCATTTGTTGATTGGTTTACGCAACTGCGAGGACCCGTATTTCTTCACGACTTGGTTGCATGTAAGTTGGCCAGCGTGAGTGAAGATATTTGGGCGGCTCTTAGCATCGAGATCTCGAGAGCCGATGCGGATGGTTGAGGTGAGTATGGAGCAGCGCCGGAATGAAAGGACAGCCGACCAGCGGCATCGTCCGGCACGATTCCCACATGCGAAAATCCGGTGACCCGTCCAGGGATTGAACCCGGTTCGCCTTGGCGGGAGGCGAGCAGTCTAACAGCTCAGTCACCGCGGCTCCCAAATTGGCCAACGTATCGTTAGCTGTTTTCCTGTTGGTTCAAACTGAGCCCATGGCGTGTCTGAAAAGCTGTAGCCCAGTGGCGAGATCAGCACAAACCCACTCTTGTTTGAAGTGTATTCTGTCATTAAATAATTATGCAACTTTTGCACGCCTCTACAAACGAACGAGTGACTTATAATTTTGTCACATTTAAGATAATCAACATTTAAATTATCAGTCAGTTTTAGTCTTTCCTAAATTACCGACTTTTCCCGAAAAGGTTTTCTGGTTTCTGTTTCAAGTCAATTAAAGTTCGAATACTTTTTTATAGGTTGGATATTTTTTAATTATTATATTACTCGGCCGACTGATGTGACAGAATAAACAGCCTGTGTGGCCTTTATACCTGCCTGAATGTAAGAAAAGACATGAGGTGCACTCTTCTATAATGATACAGCTCAGAAAGTTGTCTCCTGTAATTCCCCAAGGGGCTCAGGCACAGGAGGAGACGATGTGGTCAAACCCGCTGCACTAGTAAGTGCAGAAAACATGTCTGTTCAGAAAAGATTCAGCATTTTTGCTATAGTTTAAAACACTAATTCCGTAAACACATGACTACAGCGAATTTTGCTGAATTTGACACTTTTCGACGATCGCATTTATGTTTCAATAACAAATTTATAAAATCGTAACAAAATATCGACTTTCATTTCTGCCCTGAAATAGATTTACATTGAAATATCACATAGTTTTTAAAACTTACAATAGACACAACTGCGTACAATGAGGCCCGTATGGTAATTACAAAAACCCCCAAATTGTGCAACGTTGTTTGGGAAGACGATTAAAATAGTTTATTATTTTGTTGCCCTAATTTAAGTAAGAAATGGCGTAACAAATAAAATATTTACAGATTTAAGAATGTCACAATGCCGTATAAGCACGGATATTGGTCGCTACTGTACGGCAGAAATCACACTACTCGCCTCCCACCTAAGTGAACCGGGTTCGATTCCCGGAGAGGTCTCGTTCCCAGGATTTTCGCATGTGGATATCGAGCCGGGCGATGCCGCTGGTCGGCGGGTTTTCTCGGGGCATCTCACGTTTTCCCCACACCTTCATTCCGGCGCTGCTCCATACTCACCTCACTTCACCCTCATCGGCTCTCAAGACCTAGATGCTAAGAGCAGCCAAAATCTCTCCACTCCACGCTTATGTAAGTACGTGACGATGTCAGTTTTTGTGTGTGGCAGTACGAAATACGATGGGTGGAAGTCAGGAAATACGATGGGCGGAAGCCAGGAAGTAATCGGGACTTTCTCGAGGGCGCGGTTACACTTAAGACTGAACTTGTAAATGCGAATATGTTAGTTACCTTGTCCACGATCGTGGGCATGTTGCACATGAATAATATTTGTGGCTAGTGCTGTACACAGCAGGGAATCAGCAGCCAATGTCTTGAGAGAGTTCCCGATGGGTGTATGCGGTTCACGCTGAAGTAAGCAATTTTGATGTCGACATTTGAAAAAAAATTACTACCTTTTAACGGCAAATACAAGTACTGCACACATCACAATATTACACGATTGCAACACTTCGGTTCGCAAGTGAATGTGTGATCAAACAGGTTAAACACCTTCAATTATATGGTAACCAAAGTAAACCTGTTCCAATGGTTACAGCTCTGTTACTGAAAAGGAAATTCCGACTTCAAAAAACACGCTCCCGTTAAGTTACTGAATGCCGACAAAAAATTTCTAACCTCTAAAACACGTTCCCGTAATTATCTATAATAGTTTCCAACTCCCTTTTTTTAACTTATTTTAATTTTAACACAACTAGGCTTACTTTGATTATAACGCTACACAATACCTCGCTTTTTAACCTGGCTTTTTAGTTCTTCCAACGAGTGAAAAACTCCTATCATTATCAGTCATCTTAATATAGCTTTTTTTTTTAATTACTAGCAGTTAGTTGAAGGGGCAACACAAAATAAAAGCCTTTNTAACTTATTTTAATTTTAACACAACTAGGCTTACTTTGATTATAACGCTACACAATACCTCGCTTTTTAACCTGGCTTTTTAGTTCTTCCAACGAGTGAAAAACTCCTATCAATATCAGTCATCTTAATATAGCTTTTTTTTTTAATTACTAGCAGTTAGTTGAAGGGGCAACACAAAATAAAAGCCTTTCTAATATACTTACACAAGCAGTATACTTTTAACAGGAAGTAATTGCAATCGGAACAAATTCTGAGTCAGTGAAACTGTGTGCGGAATTGAATTGATATAAAAGTGAAGTACTTCTCTGTCCTGTACGATGGTGTCCGGTGTAAATAAATAAACTGTTATCGAGAATTAAAACGTTAGTTGGTGTCTTGCATTGAGAGAAAGGTTTGTTCCAGTCAATAATACACTTGTTTGTATAAGGCCAAGCGTATATTTATTAGCTACAACAAAGTATTTTGTTTACTAAATAAAAACTACTTACAAGAAAAAAAAAATATTTTTTTTTTCATGTAACGAAATATACGTTTGATCAAACAAAACCTCTGTGTTGGGCCAAAAAAAAAATTAGACTGTCAGCAAAATATTTGGTTCATTCTAATGTATATATTTGTTTGGCCACTCATTTGAATGTCTTCGTTCGGAAATACGGCTCGAGGGTTTGTTTGTATTTTTTGTGAAACGGTGTTTGCTAATGCAGTTATTGATGATTAATAACGGTACTAGCATCCCAACAAAACAAATTTAACAAGAATATAAATATTACAGCTGATATTATATGCAATACTTACGCACGTACGATAGCCTGTATTTGAAATTGATGTGTTTGAAACATTCTCATTTCGTCAGTATCATCCGGGTGCGAATGGTTCTGGTTCAAATGTCGGGCGTTTCACTTTTTTATGTACCGTAAGCGGGGGTCGCTTTGTGACAAGTTGGGGTGACTATGCGACACAAAAAAATCACATTTAAATGTCCTCCGGTTTTAGTGAGATGTTTTAGATATTCAGTGGTACCAATTGAACCACTGAACATTACAGACAGCCTCTTTGAAATGGAAGGAAATGTAAATAAAAGTGAAAAATCTCGTATCATAAAGTCACCCATCATATTCAAAGTCACCCTTCGCTTCCGGCAATTAACGAAACTGGTTAATATACACAGAGCGAAAATAATCTTTAGCTGAGCCAGCCAAACATAACGATTTTGAAAAACGAAAAATAAAGTAATTTGGTTTGAACAACAAAGTATATAATTGCCCCTATACAAACAATTAATTTCACTGCGCCGAACAAACGTTGTTTCATCCAACAAAACGTTTTTTATCAGTGCGGTGAGTTGCGAGACGTGGTGGAATATTTCCACCCGAGAAAGATTTCTGCTTAAGGATCACGATTACTGCTTGCAGCTTAACGACTGCGACCTTATTTCCAAGCCGTCTAGGCTCAGNGCTTAACGACTGCGACCTTATTTCCAAGCCGTCTAGGCTCAGTCGGCGACGGTTTTACGGCTCAACGTTCCTTTACGGCTACAGCTGTAAACTTGCCGGACCGTCATTGGAACTACGTCTGTTTGACGTCGTTTGACGACTCTTGTACCTTTGCAGCCACGCTTGGTACGGTGTTTACAAACTATTCTCACAGCTTACACGATCCACCGATCTTCGTATCGCAGAGTAGATAACAACACCGAGACGAGATGGCGTTTGGCCGCTCCCGGATTTTCGCATGTGGGAATCGTGCCGGACGATGCCGCTGGTCGGCTGGTTTTCTTCGGGGATCTCCCGTTTTCCCCGCCCTATCATTCCGGCGCCGCTCTATACTCACCTCACTTCACCTTCATCGGCTTTCAAGATCTCGATGTCAAGTGCCGCCCACATTTCTTCACTGTTAACTCACTCGCGAAAAGGCGTGGCGGTTACTTTGATATGGGTGTATAATGTATTGCTAGAAATAATCCGGTCATAATTTGAATTACTAAACATAATCCTAATAATGATTCAAAATTTCATCACGATGAAATATTAATTGGTGTTGGGTTATTTAATCCTGTTTGATGAAGGAAAATTAAATGTGTTACTACTATACCTATTATTATAAATGGTATTATGAAGTGAATAGTGTAGCCATTTTCTGATTGGCTGCGCAAAGTTTTGAGAACGGCCCTCGTGTTTCATTGGCTACTGAGTACTGCGAAATGTTCCCTATTGGCTGGGCTGCAGGCTGACAAGTAGGTTACCAGAAGCTGATTGGCGAATGGCGTCCCGACATGTTGCTGGGTCAGTGACGCCATCTTGTTGGCGTGTGCGACCGGAGTCCACGGAACAAGCGGCTATTTCACATATGTATCCTTATATATAGGGCCAGTGACTTTTCGCGTAAAAACCGGAGCACACAGTAGACTTCAATACTATATACACACCTCAGCTGTTGTTATACCTCCATTGGCTGCTGGTGCCGTGTCCGTCTTTGACCAAGCCACTCAGGACTAAGTAACTCCGACACTGAACCTTCGTGATTCGTGCGCAAACGGTTAACACAGGCCAGAACATTTTGTTAGCCAATCAAAGAAGCTGGACGACCGTACAGTGCTTTGATCTGTATCTTGTCTGGAAATTTTTTTCGCGAAATATTACTGCCCCTACTTATATACTATGTGATTCCTTTATGTCAAAATTCCAGAAAATGAACTTCACGCGCGGTGAAGTATCCAGGCCTTGGCATGTCTTGCGCCTATTGGAAAGTGAAAATACTCAACACCGGGCGAAGTGGCGTAGAGGTGACAAATTGAACTCGCATTCGAGAAGACTCGACTTACGAACACATTATTGCTTACCAACATACTGAATATGTTGGTGCCAAAAATACTTTATGAGGTCTATAGGGACAAAAGAATTTTGCGACCACCAACAAAATTGCTTTGATCACGTCGAAACTGTTAATTTTTTTGTAACGTGGGGTCTATCAGAAATGAGTTAGTCTGAGAGTGAGTGTCCGTAATTTGTAGGCAAACATACTACGACGCGTAACAATTAAAATCATCCATCTACGAAAGTTGATCTGAGCTAAAGTATTTTGGAGCGAATTCGTAGAATTGTTTCGTGAAAATGAGGAGTCTCTTGCCTATAACATGGCTTCTACATACGCACACTAGAAACGAGGGATCAGACTTAAATCACCTTAAAGACATTTAGTTTAGCAAAAAAAANGGCTTCTACATACGCACACTAGAAACGAGGGATCAGACTTAAATCACCTTAAAGACATTTAGTTTAGCAAAAAAAACACGCATTGAAACACGAAAAAAAGCAGTACTTAGAGGCCTGAAAAATTTACAAAATTAATTACGTGTAGGCTAAATTTCACAGTGTTTTGTACAATGAGTAGAGATCTGAAAAATTCGCTTATTCNACAAAATTAATTACGTGTAGGCTAAATTTCACAGTGTTTTGTACAATGAGTAGAGATCTGAAAAATTCGCTTATTCATTTTGAGAAATGCCATAATTCAAAACATGTGTGTTGATATAACTTTAGCTATTGGTGCACACGGTGTTTGACACCTCTTGGAGAACGCTGTCCCAATCGCCGCCTTCCACTGTGACAGCAGACAACCAATGTGCATTTAATATCTTCATATCTGTACATAAGACTGTAGAGTCTAGCCTGCAGGTCATTGAACTCGCGAATTTTTCCGGTCTCTAACAATGAGGTAATTTTTAACTGCTAACGGGCTTCTTGCTGTAACAGCGGAAAGCAATTATTGGTTTTTCAATTTATTGCATTTTAATTATTGGCTGATGGTTTTCTATTAAGTGACACGTGAGGTGCGCATCAATTGGAAAAGAAACACAAATGTAAAAGTTTTTGAATACTAACTTGACCCGTTTAGTCTTCTTTCGAAACACGTAGGCTCAGATCTACGTTCGCTGTTGCCTTGCTTTAGTTGCTACGCGTCTTAATGTGACTTTTTTTTAAAATCACGGGCGTTCGTTACTGGTACAGGCCCTACCTACGGCACCAGGCTAGATTCCACAGTCCTATACACACTCCAGCAGAAGTCGATTGTTGATTGGCCGCCGCCCTGGGCACAGCACGTCCTCCTGTTACAGCAGGCCACGCGGAGTGAAGCTACAGTAGTGCTGAATGTTGGCTATTGATTCCGAGTCCCGTAGGGCGTGTCGGATGAGCAGAGGTCAAATGACACGAGCGAAGTTAACATATACTTGTATCCTGTCTACCAGGGTACTAAATTATAACGCGAAATTACAGCCCGCCTCTGCTAATAACACGCCAAAAACAGGCTGCTTGGTAGCCCGACAAGACATTTACATTTTCTGCCACCCAGACATTGCTGGCAACAACCTAACTCACCCACAAGCAAACTTCGTCGGCGTAGGAAGCGCACGGCAACTTACGAGACACGTAATTATTATTTATTATATAATTGGAGTCGGTAGCAGTTTTAAATATTAAAATCACTGCGTAAATGCGGCTGCACACGCCCAGGCCAGCCAACGGGAGCTGGTTCGCAAGCACGACCCGAGTCATTGCCGAATGACCAGGGAATTATTTAGCGCCGGCCCACACCTGGCATTACGTGTATCACAGTCACCTCACAGGCCCTTTACGGCGGTCTCTGCCGCCGCCCTGCTGCCTGCCGCAGATAACCATACAACCCGCGGACGTGCCCGTAGAGTGCTCGTGACTGCTGCGTTCTTACACTGACCCGTCAAAATTGCAAAAGAATATAATTTTTTTTTTTTAAGATACAACATTAACGTTACACTCATTCCCCCAACCCCCTCCAAATCATTTTAAAAAAAACTGAGAAAAATTGCAAAAAAATCGAAAGAAACTAATAAAAGTTTAGGAAAACATTACATCACTGACTCCGACACCCATGTTGGATGTTGATGAACTTGACCGTGTCCCAAATGACCCAGNTAGGAAAACATTACATCACTGACTCCGACACCCATGTTGGATGTTGATGAACTTGACCGTGTCCCAAATGACCCATAACTCGAAAATTCAAGAAAAAATTGCAAAAAAATTACAAAAAACCACCGAGCAAAAATTACATACCTAATACGAAAAACCAAGTTGGATGTGTGTAATCCTAAAAGTTCGATC
>NQII01003294.1:206920-269623 GCA_002778355.1 Clitarchus hookeri
CCCCCCCCTTAGAGTATTTAATTGCCTATATAGCCGATAAATATTACGACCCCCATAGCGAATTATTGACTTAATGCAGTACATATACACCATACCACCTACCCCTCCCACGCTCTACTTCCCTCGCCATTTACTTACCATATCTCAGCCACCATAAATATTTGCGCATGTCACCATCCATTGAACCAATTTCCCCCTCCCAAACCAATCTACCAACAATAACTCGTAATAGCTCGTCCCCTCGCCATCAACCTACCATACGATTCTCCACCCTTCTCCCTTTCTCTAGACGAAACCCCATCCGGTTCCTGAAGAGGCGTAACGCTACCCAAGACTGGCTCTTGCCAAGACCAATTGCTGCGAATATTGCTATAACAGGGGTCAAGACCAACCCACCATACCACCCAGCAACACCAACATTCGATAACAACCAATCTCGAAAAAGTCGACTTATACGAATGACCAGGCCAACTAACTAGTTGCGAAACATTCCTACAAAATATTCCCCAGTTCATTCGTTCGCCTTATAAAACTCAGCAGATTTATTAATCGACCCGAGTAAGGCACTTCAGATCCTACCATCACCCCCCCCCCTCCTGCACACACTCGCATAAAGTATATCTAAAACAGACTCTGGCAATCGATTGTACACAACACTGAATTAATAAATCTTTCAGGGAAGCAGAACGGTCTGAATAAGAAATTAAACCCACATTATTATAGATATATTAATTAAATTTATTTACTTATTATATACATTCAATCTTTCTAATTATTGCATATATTCGATCTTTATATTTCTCAGATGTTTGCAGATCATGGATAGTAGTCAACAGTTTAATTTAATATAACACTGATCCTTCATGTCTGAGTCTATCAACAAGTTCATTCGGGTCTCCTGGTAAACATGTAATCATTATTCTCAGCGTCTTCTGCCTTCTCCATTTCACTCGTTGCAGCATGTGAACGAAAGTTCTTGACACCTTCTGCCTTCTTCACGCCACTTGTAGGCAACTCGCTGGTGAAATGTGCGGGAACGTCGAGAGAATCATCAGCTTTCTAATCAGTTACTACATCAACACTGTCTTCATAGTCATCATCATCAATGCTGTCTTCTCGAGATCGTTTTCACCTCCTGTTTCATCTCGCCGGCCGCTCTGAACAGGATGGCGGAAAACTCCTGCCTCCTATCCCTGAACTCTACACCAGAAGGAACGTATGCACACTATATAAATAAATATATAACGGTTTTCTTGAATATTGCTGAGTACCGAGTATTTCCCGAATACATTCGTCAGCACGTTAGATTCCACTATTCTGTATATGCTCGACCACAATGATTGGTTTTTTTTTTTTTTTTGCCAAGGACGCAGTAAGTAATCTTTGATGAGCGTTATTCATCACTCGGGTTACGTTATTGCCATAGTCCATTCACGGTTTACTTGCAATTTTTGTGAAGCCCTGCTTAAGTTCTGCGTTCAGATTTTTTTCTCCGCCTCGTGCAAACACAGCTTAAACTATGTCCAGTATATTACACCGATGCAGAAAAGACACCGTATTTGTGCGCAGTCAATTTAATCTTTTTTTTACGTGAGAACTATTTCTTACTCTGCACTACCAACACACTATTTTCTCTTTTTCTATTCATGTCAATCTATATATATATATATATATATATATATATACATATAATAAAACTCTTGGAAACAACAGAACACGCCATACATGGTATCATTTTTCAAAGGTTTGATTTAGAAAAGTGCAAAGATACGGCGAATAGACTATACTTAGGGCCACCTGTTTCTCGCGGAAAGATTTGTGCGCAGTAAAGACATCAACATTCTTCGTGCACACAAGCAGGTATCCTTCTGCTATTGGCCTGGTGTCTGTGTGAGGATACTTTCTCTATTTGACTGGTCCTATCACAATTACGATACTACGTCACCGAACTTCCGTGATTTGCTGAGACACACCGAAGACGCTTGAGAGTCCAAAAACATCCAACCACGAAAATGTTTCTAAACTTACGTGCTTTCCCGTACAACTAATAGTGGAATATATTTTCGTGAAAAATAAGTGGCTCTAACTAAACTCTAACCACTATTGATATCGCTACCACAATACAAAATATTTTAGAAAATAGTTCCGTGCGTTCACGGAACCTTTCCATAAACGTATTAGTAAATTTTTATGTGTGTACTTCTAATTAAAAAAAAGAGGTCGCGGAAAAATACTTAAAATTGATTACACGAATGTTTTACTGCGTATAAAAAAAATTATTTTTAAAATATCTTATTCTGGATCGAGATTTGAATACGAATCAAACGTTCTCACCTACGACCTTCTTGTGGCATTTCTCTATTTTATTCTAGAAGTGTGACTTAAGTAACTCTTATGGCTTCTAATTATGCCTTGAGTGTTTAACATATGCCTGATGCTACTGTTTGATACTTGAATGACTATGTTTAAGTTTGTGGATATCCTATCTCCCGCAGGATCGTCGATTTTCTGGTCGCAGCTGTGAAGAATGCTTCGTGTAAACTCGGCATTATTCGTTCTCGAAACCCGAAGCTGTAAGAAATGCGGTGACTGCGTGTTTTGTATTTACGAAGCTCAGCTCCGTTTGTCGACTTACAATCTAATCTTGAATAAGTGAAAATGGAGCCAAATCAGTGAGAACCATTGAAGACAGCGCCACTGGTATTCAGCGTCAGGTAAATTATTCATATAATTGATCATTGATTCATGTGTGATTACTAGAGACCTGAAAAATTCGCGAATTCAATGACCTGGAGGCTAGACTCTACAGTATTATGTACAAATATGCCGACATCAACTGCGCATTGGTTGCTTGCTGTCACAGCGGAAGGCGACGATTGGACACCGTTCTCCAGGAGGTGTCAAACACCGTGTGAACCAATGGCTTAAGTCATATAAACGCACGTGTTTTGAATTCTAACTTGTCCCAAAATGAAAATAATATTCTTCAGGTCTCTAGTGATTACCACTAAATGTCTAGAGTTCCACTATTGTACATGACTTGTTCCCTACCGGTTCATTCGCTTATTCATCAGTCGTTAACAGTTTATCAATTGAATTTCAGACATCCGATTTTTGCGAAAAGATTTCACGACCAGTTGTATTTAATAACACTTAAGATCAGATTCACCTTCCTGATTGGGTGATTTACTTTTCCCGCGCCTTAGGTGCCTGCACGGAATAACAGACGCACAGCACTTAAGTCACCTGATTTCGATTGGCCAGTCCAGTAGGAAAATGTTCTCACAAAGACACACCGCCAATAAGCAAAATAAAACTGCTGGTACGTCAATAGGGTAATGAAGTCTGGCGTGTTCGGAAATAATTTCGCCTAATTCGGGTGTTCCTACTGATTGGTATCGCAGACTCCCGCTTAGAGTGCTCAGACTGCGTTTTCGTATATCAAATGTACATTTATGTAAAAAAAATAATACTATTAATAGGCATATAGGGAAATTTTTTAGCATTGTACCCGCATCTCTATAGTTATTATGGGCAGAAATCGCTGTTTTCCACAGCTTCTCTTCCCAGAAATGTTTTCACACCATCACCAGTTTATGCTGTACGAGTACTTAGATAATCTGTTACAAGTTTGCTACCGTTGACTGAAGAACGTTATTTTTGTTCCGTAACAGTGGACAGTAGCAACTGTTCGTTACACTTGAAAAACCTGTCTGAGAGATTATACTGACAATCTGCTGTCTGTATAAAGTAAAACTGTTCTCGAACATTTTTGTATGGAATTTTCACCGAAAGGCTGGCTGAAATGTCTTCAAACTCTCTTATTCCATGAATACGTCAACAATCTCCTGTGAAGCAGTATACTTCATTATTATTAGAGTAATTGGGGTTACAGCTAAAATTTGCGTATTGTTTAGTATGTGAATAAAATACGATAAATAGTAAGCGGAGCTTAAAAAGCGTACGTTTAATTTAAAAAAAAAATATATATAAAATATTTTGTGTTAGGATTATAATAGAAATTCAAAAGCTAAAAAATAGAACTGATTTCAGTTAGTTATGGCAAATTCAAGCCAATCGAACCCTATATGGCCTAACTTAATCTAAGCTAACCTAACCTAACGTGACCTATCCTAATATATGGAAGTAATGTCACATAGTAAGCATTAAAGATTTACATATTGTAACTAATTAACTGGGTCATTTTGTTGGTTCCATTTTATATCTTCTATTATTATTGTGCTAACTGCTGTCAATTGATTAGATTATGGATATGCAAGTGATGCACAGATATCGCGGAAGTAATTATCGCCCTGCCAGTAACACGATTTGCTACTCAGTAACCATCCTATAACCTAAGTTATTTAAATCGAGCGACCTTGAGAGAGGTTTCTGTGATAACAGTCTACCGCCACGCAGTTATCATGCGTATAGACTTCGTTGCGTTTTCGACTAAATCCATAAACGACTTCAATGACGTAATCACTGAATAAGTGGATTTCTGACATTAATATCTCCTAATTATTTGGTAACGACGCGTCAAGCGAGCGGAACCTACGAAGTTGCGGTACGCCACCTCAAGTGTCTTCACTTAAAACATAATTTGCACTTCCACCAAAAACGAAGTAAGCTGAAAGCAATGTTAAACACTAACTGGGTTATAATGGCGTATGAATTACAGAATATAATTCTCTGGATTTAAAGGCGAAAAAAAGATGTATTCAATATTTGTTTAATTTTTTAACTGATTTTAGCTTAAATATTATTCACAACACTGGGTCAGTTATTAAATCACTGTTACGTGAAAAATTCCGGAGCCTTCATATTGTCTTAATTATTTACGTATTCTTTAACAGGAAAAACGTATTTGATTCGAAATTTAAATTAAATAAACACCTCATTTGTGTAAACACAATATTAAAAATCGAGGTAAAAATATTGAGATTATTTTTTAACTGGTCTCTGCATAGAAGACTGATTTAGTTATTAAACGTTCTTTTAATAATGTCGAGCGAACATATAAATTCGTCCACCTACATAATTTACCGTTCTTATCGTCAAATCAAATCTAAAGCACCATTCTAGAAATTCATTCACGGAACTTGGAAAGTAGGTAGACAGCAGTGTTACAGGTTGCGAAGCAATATATGGAGCGAAACTACAAGTTACAAAGACATTAACGTCGCTGGCTCGTATAGGGAACTTTCTCTTGTCCACGATAACTGGCATTTATATAGTAGTTAACTCCGCAGCATTTCACAGGGACAGAGCCCTCACAGCTGGCAAATAAATATTACACAAATCCCAAAAATGTTTCTAAAGTGGAGCTGTCAGCAGCATATTTGTTGAAATTTGAGTTCCATAATTACAAAACTACAGCGCAAAAACAAGTATTTGCAAAGTTCTGAATATGAAACCGTCTGTCGTAATATAATTCTTTGAATGACTTTTGTAGTAGAGGTAAGTAATCGAATAAATATAATATTGTAGACACGTGCCATTAGAGCTTAGCTGTATACGTAATGAACCTACCATAATTGCGTTGTTGAGTACACAGATAACCTCAAAACTGTATACAAACATGTATATTCTATGCCTTTAGAACTTCTATCTGTTATTTTGCCCACTTTCCCCGTGCTTACAGCTTACGAAAATAGTGTTGAAAAAGATTATGTTCCCATGTAAATAAAGTCAGGGGCCGCATTTCCCTTGCTCTTATCGGCTGAGATCGGAAACTAGCAAAGAAACACGTAGAGTAAATAGCACCATTCCAACTACCGGAAAATAGTAGACTATCCAGCAAAACTGCTCGTAGGCATCGATATCCCCAGTAGATGAGCATGTGCAGTAGCAAGCAAGAATCCACGCATGCGTTATCGTAAGGAAAATCGTTTGCTTTGGAAGACCTGCGTGGCGAACAATTCTGACCTTTATCTGCACACCTACTTCAGAGTTCCCTTTGCATGTTCTCAAACACGGCAAAGATTGTAACATTTGCACGTAACCTTCACGTCCAATGCGAAGCCGTGGTCTCAGGCGTCGCAAGGAGACGCCCTTCGGCTGCCGTAGCAGAAGAACACGCTCATTTGCATCTCGCTCGGCGCCTTTGCAGTCACGAGCCACAAATATTGAGCGGTGCTTGTACAGCTGCCGTTTACGACGGCGAAGCTGGGAAACAGACAGGTGAGATCACCATGCCAACTGTGTGTGCGCTCAGGATGGAAGGGGTGTACGTAGAGTATTTTTAAAACCAATTTTCTCCCTCACTAGCAACAAAACCCATTTACGTTTTATTTATATATGTATAATTTTGTTTGTGACAAACCTGCTTTACCTACAGTGGTCAATAAAAATTAACCTGAACATAATTCATTTCAAATATTCATTTTCACCTGAAAAAAAAATTAAAAATTATTTAAAAAGAATTGTATGCTTATTAAAGACAGTTGCTGAAGAAGTATGCGCCATTTCCTGGTACAGTTTCAGGTTTAAAAGCTTTAACTCTGGTACGTTTACAAAAACACAAATATCACCTAGAAGAGTAAAGACAATAGGCGAGAATCACATGAACACGATTAAAAAACCAGTTACTGTATTCGCGGTGGATAAATTGAAATAAAAAAAATTTGTTTTCGCCACGAAAATACCATACCTAGACCTCGTTTGACTGGTAACCTATCTGATGAATACGAACCTACAGTGGTTCACATGTAACCAACATATTCTTTGCTTCAACAGAACTTGTGTTGCAAAAAATAATTTGTTTAGTGTGTATAATCTGGAGGCTGTGATACTTAGTATTTCAGGCCGTGCTCCAAATGACACTTCTTGTTAACAAAACGGTCACGTGACGCATTATTGTATTTAACTTTTTAAATTTTGCAGGTTTAGAATCTCACAAATTACCAAACTACCGCCATGCTATTTATTGCCGAGTTTAAATCTAAAATACGCATACATCTGAAGTTTTTGTAATTAACGGCTGCATTTCATATTCTAAATAATTATCTAGCAAATTGAGATGAATTATTCATAAAATATGCACTTATTCCACCATTATCAGATTATTGCTTAGTGACAGTTTTGACATAATTATTGTTTTATTCCAAATATGTTTTAACAGCTAACAGTTGTTTAAACCAGGTTATATGAAGGTATGCGGTTTATTTTACGAAATCCCAAATTTTTTGTTTACAGTCAATTACTTATGTTTCACGTTTATCTTTCAACAGCGAAGTCGTGGTGTAGAAAGAATAGTAGCATTTCATGATTAACAGTTAACTGTCACGATGCTTCAATTAAAACCTTACAGGATTCAATAAGCAAATTACCAAAAAAAGAAAACCAAAGCAACTGGAACACAGCGTCAGGCTCTTTCCTTCTGGAAGCGTGGAGACGGCGGTGCATGCGTGGGTGTCGAGATAGTTGACGTCCAGAGCGGCCCAGACTGGACACCCCTGTGCGATGCTGCGCTGGACCAGGTCTGGGGGGATTTGAAAATGAGCGTCTGTGTGTCCAGGGAGGGAGAGGAGAGCGCTACAGATGGTTGATGCAGAGGGGCGAGGGGAGAACAAACGTGAAGAAGGAGGGTGGGGTTGCAGGTAGACCGGAAACTCTTGTCGTAAGGCATTAGTAGCCGATCCTTATCTCCCCCCTCCACGCAACCAATGCCTCATTCATACTCTCCGGCGATGGCGGGACGCTGGAATGCCATTCTCGAGACACGAGACGACCTGACAGCCTGCGAGCTGGAAATTAAAAAAAAAAAAATCAAAATCAAAGTAGGAAGGGTGCCCTTGCCAAGTTTTCCAGGCGGGACGTAATTAATAGTAATCTCCATAAGTGGCCGACAACTTGCTGTTTTTTCTCTCTCTCTCGCTCTCTCTTCTGTTGGAAAATTGCTTCGGCGGTCTATTTTTAGCGATGAACGATGGACAGGTGTTCGTTCCCCCCTCCTCCCCATCACCCCCTCCCCAACTTCTCCAAGGTCCTAACGTATCTGCCGAGTCCTCGTGTCGAACTCGTTTGCAGCGACATGTTAGGAGACAAGAACCGNTCAGATGGCGGCGTCTGCGAGGGACGGCCGTTTGGATTTTGAAATGAGCGTGAGCCTATCACGGGAACGTATTTGCTTTCGTAGCCGCTCCTCGACACGCCCTCGCTCTAGAACTGAAACAGTGACATTTGAGACGAATCAGTGAAACCCAGTGAATATTGAACGACTGGAAATTAGGGGCAGTGATATTTCCCGAAAAGGTTTCAAGACAAGATACAGTCCAAAACACTGTAGGGTCGTCCAGCTTCTTTGATTGGCTAAAAAAATGTTCTGGCCCGTGTTAACCGTTTGCGCACGAATCACGAAGGTTCAGTGTCGGAGTTACTTAGTCCTGAGTGGCTTGGTCAAAGACGGACACGGCACCAGCAGCCAATGGAGGTATAACAACAGCTGAGGTGTGTGTATATAGTATTGAAGTCTACTGTGTGCTCCGATTTTTACGCGAAAAGTCACTGGCCCTGCTGACAATCAGTGCAAGATAACTAATTTGCACGGTGGCTGAATTTCACTGATTTATTTGCGATTTCCACTAAATATCGGGAATTTCACTGCTGCAAGTCACTTGTTCGCAGTTCATCTGCTTGGTTCATCAGTCGGCAGTAGCTAAACAACTGACTTTCTGTGAATGTTATTTCACTGATTGATATCACTGATTCGGATTTAGAGTGAACTTTACGGCGATAACCGAGCGCAGGTAAAGTTCCAGGACTCGCATTAGAAAAGACGTGGGTTCGAATCCCGGACCGGCTGTTCGGAATTCGGTTTTCCGTCGCCTCCCGGGATCACTCGAGGGGAATGCTGGCATTGTTCCGTACCACGGGCCACGGCCGATTCCCCTCCCCCCAACCCCCCCTTCCTGCTTTTCGAGCAACTTGCTTCGTCTGCATTGACCTCACCGTCGACGAGTCGTTTAAGCCCGTCCAATGATAACTCAACTCCCGTTCGGTCACGCATTAATTGGTGAACCGAAGTGGTTGCAACCGTTCTTGTGCCTAGTGTAGTTTTTTTTTTCTTTCAGCCAGAGAACAAGGTGCTGCGTGATCGAAGACGCTGCCATCGGCCAGTCATACACGAGGGGCGTGGTAACGTTCACCAGCCAGAGTACCCGGCGGGTACTCTCCCGAGGCATTGGGTACTCATATCTCGCTGTGTGCAGTGCTGGCAGCACATACCCTTCNGGGAGTGATGCTCATATACTCTGATACCGTAGCTCGATTACAAACGTTTTAAAAACTCTACCCGACGTGGACATTAATATACGATAAATTACACAGAGTTATTTACAAAATTAATCACTTTTAAATACAATTAAGCACGTTTATTCTCAGCCACAGCTCCCTAATATGGACAAAATAAAAATATTTACATTAAATTAACTGCGTTTTGAATAAGTAACGAAAACATAATAATGAAATTTGTGTAGTTTCCGAATAATCATAAAAAATTATGATTATTTATAAAAATTAAAAAATTATATTGGTAATAAATGGAATACACATTTTTATAAATTTTAAAAATTAATTATTGCTGCTTGCTAATTATTTATCTGATATTTACAAGTGACAATAAAAGCGTTTATTTTTTATGAACTTACTAGGTTGAGTGAGCACGAATTACGCGCGTTGTCCTTTTGGTGTAATTTTCAATAGTTGGTTAAGTTTTGTTTGCACGAGGCAGAGAAATATCCCGAAAATAGCTCTTCAGCAGGACTTCAGAAAAGTTGTGAGTGACCATGAATGGAGTATAACTAAAATGCCTCTTTCTTCTGAAAGATGGAGAAGCCCTGTCCAAGGCCGGATGCAGATGCTAGCGTAAAGAAGGGGAATGATAAGAGATCAAGTGTACACGATTGTAAAAACATGTGTAAAAACATACACTTTACGAAAAAAAAAAATATTTTTCGGTGTTTTGTAGCAAGTTTCAAATATTTACTGGGTCTTTCCTATAAATACATAAAATGTTTGCACCAATAGACAGTTTCAAACTTTAAAATTTCATAAAATACTTATTCATTGTTTAAGGCTGTTCGCGATAAAGTGAGCACTTTGGAAATCAACCCTTGAATAACGTTCTTTCTTAACGGGCACACAAAGTGGCATGCGCCCAGTAAAGTTGGTATGGTCGGAGGGAAAGTAGTTCCTTGTCTGAACGTTGAATTAAAAGTGTCCGACAAACATTTGTCAATACTACAATGGTTTATTTTTTTTTAAGATTTTTAAAAATTCATATTAGTGTATGGATTAGCAAATTTGTAAAATATTTACTTTTATAATAATTACACCGTTTCCCTTTACAGATGTATGAATAAAGTAAGGGTTAAGGTAAATGTTGATTTTACATATGGCGGAAGGATTCACACGGTGCTTACAAGTAGATATTTAGCAGGGCTTTCAAAAGTGCTAATTTTACCGCGAATAATCTATAATGACAGCAACAAATATTTTTAATAATTATGATAGACACGTCTCAGCTCCAATTAGAAACAAACGTATTTAAAAATACACAACTTGCACATTTTCTGGAAACATCAGGATATGTGCAGATCTGAAGTGGGGTCTAGAGCATCCCTTAGATACGCCCCTATCTCTGTCCATTACAAGGTGTCAGAGACGTTCAACGCGAGAGAGACAAATGAACTCAAGTCAGGTACAGAACAGAGACGCAGTGCGAAGAGTCAATGTGCGCACGTAACTACACAAAAAGAAAAAAGAAAACTTACAGCGGTTATTTGCTTTATCTTCTCGGGTGTCCGAGGTTGCGCCTAGTAGGAAATTGCTGGGGACGGAAAATGACTCTAAAGCAAGCATCTCTCCTGCGAAGAATAACAAACCACTGTTGTGAAGAATAACACACTCAGAAATTCAAATCGGCGAAGAAATACCAGCCGACATCTAACAAATATTCATGGAAAATTTAGTATCTATATACTGCTCAGTAATAGTTTTTAAACATCTGAAATATTTTTAATTATCTATAACGCAGACTTTATTAAGAGTATACTAAACCCCCGAAAAAATTAGTCGTATGTCAATGCAGCTAACTGCGAGGAAGATATGGTTTTACACAGTAAATTTTTTTTTTCTGTAATCTTCCTAAACCGTATAAGGAAAAAAAAAACTGAATTCCGTGCTAACTGGTTTAGGGCTATACTGGATAAACAGCAATCGAACGACTAACTGCTGTCTCGAGTACACAAAGGGTCTACTTTGCTGTCGAATGAATCTGCAAAATTTCTGGACCTATCCTGTAGTGTTGTAGGCAAGTGCTAGGGTGTCGACCACACACACACACACACACAACACACACACACACACATATATATATATAATTTTTTAATTTTTATTATTATTTTTTTTATTTTTTTTCATATTTGTACCACGGATTGTTCAACTTTTAGACTTTATCAGTAATTACTCTTTCCTAGAAAGAAAACAAAATGAGCGCATAGTTATTAATAAATACACTTCAAAATAAAACTTTTTGTTGTTATAGAAATGCACAAATAATTACTACTAGCATACGTACAAAAATGAGATAACTCACACTGAAAGAAGTTTGTCAAGCGCTACTTCAAACCGTTTATAGAATTGTACAAAAAAATGTTTTTAAAATTTCCAAAAAAAAAAAAAAAGTTAAAAATATTAAAATTCTCTCATAGATTTTATTTGTGGCTGCTCTTGAATGTTTGTAAAATAACTATTTACAGACATACCTTAAAATGTATTATGATAAGAACTTTCAGAGGCCCTTGTTAAATTTTCTGCAAATAGTTTCTTTTATTTTATTTGTAAATTACAAAAACAGCAAAATTTTGACATTGGCATGTCATTTGGTAAAAAAAACGTGTGATCTAAAAAAATTATACGAGGGAAAAGTAGTTTTAGATAACGTCCATAAATAGAAGAGTATGTAATACAAATATAAAATAACATTTATTTTCGTGGCCAACTACAGAACATGGGCGAAGAACCTTCAAACCACGAGAAAGCGACTCCAAGAAATCTCTGACGACCGGGGGAAAAGTGACTCTCTAGGATCACGCGTCACTCTGATAGTCAACTCATAGCGGATGATTGTGCAGAAGATTTGCAAGTATAAATGCACTGTGATACCACAAGGGAACGGGAATTTAAGCTATGACGATTTTATTTAATCACTGGAATTCAAAATTAGTTTACAACAACCTGCATGCATGTAAAAATGAAAAAAAAAGAAAAAAAAGATCAGATATAAAAATTGCATGATACAATTGAGATAACCTAATCAACTAATAACTCCGCTCTACCACAACTAAAACAGTTTTTTTTTGGTGAAGGGACTGCTGCTGGTTGGTGTTTACAAAAATCTCAATTTTTTGTATTCACTGACACAGAAATTAGTTATCTCTAAAATATATTATATGTTCCCCACGAAAAAAATTTGGCAGCGACAGTTTCAGCAAAAACCTTCGTAGCTATCGCAATATCTAAGCAGAGAGCAAGTGTAAAACGTGTCGTGTTTTTAGTAATTACCCAGAGATATCCTGTTGTAAAGCAGGGTACTTGCGTATTCTCACAAACTTAATGACTTCAGTAAATGAGAAGTTTTGTGTTATGTCTAATTCATTCAAATGTTATAGACCCAAACTTAATTTTTTCAAGATTTTCAAGTTGTATTTAAAATTGTATGCGAACATTATGGCAGAGATAAGCAATAACTTTGAAAACTTTCTTAAACTGACACAACTTCAATGCCTTTATCATAACGAGTAAGAGCCGAGAAGAAATGCCTGATTATTGAACGTGAACGACAGTACAGGAAATAACACTCGAGAGTGTGTAGACATATTTACTGCTGTCATTACGGCGTATGCGGCTGTCGAGTGTGCGTTTAAGTAACTGAAAGGAACTTATTTGGTATTTTTCGTTCAAAAAGACCCCCTTGTTCAATGTAAGTTAATCACAAAAATTATTTTAATAATCCGTTCACGAATATAAACGTTACCCCCCATTTTACACTTACTTGTCTCAACATGACAGGTGCACCAACCTTGATTATTAAAGTAATAAGTGTTTTTTTTTTTAATTTTTAGCTTAACACTAATAGTAGGTTAATAAGTGTTTATGCAGTTAAAACTAGCTTATAGAAAATTTAATTTTATAAGAATAAGTGTTTTAAAATTTAAACTTACCTAGAATATTAGACGTATTAAGCTTTCGTCTATAAACTAATGTAATGAAACCTAGCATAGTTAATGATTAGGTTACGATAGTAAGTTAATAAGTGTCGTTTCTAGGCCGTATTGAAATGCGAACAGTCTCGTTTTTAAAAGCTATTGAAAGCGTCCCGTCTGTTTTATTTTTGTCCCCTTTTTTCAGTGGGGTACATATTGAAGGGAATAAATAAATAATTAAACTTAAAATACCCTAAATGACTCGTGCAAATTAAATGCTATTTTATGTATATATTAGATTATGTCAGTATGTGTGTCTATATATACATAATATATGTATATATGCATATATGTAATGACTGAGAGAGACTACAAGTCTTGGCAAAATTAATTACAAATGCAAATTTCAAATGTTACTTAGACAAATATTTAATGTTTTGTTCGGTTATTTAAAACAATATCAGAAATATTAATGAAGTTTTAAAAAAAATGTATTTTTAATTACGAGAATTTCGTAGGATGGGCCTATACCTCTCGAAGTCACGCAATGTTCAGATTTTTAATACGCCTAAAACCAAGGCATTTTTTAAAAATATTTTTTTTTGTACTTCAATGATGCACGTACACGATCACGGTGGTCCAAACTTCTTTGTAATAATATAAACATCAATCAATCAACTCTGATTTCAGGAATTTGAGTAAAATCTTTATATTATTCATGAAACGTAACACAAATCTGGCTCTGCATATTGTGACAGAAGTGCACACACTCAATATGGTGGTTATGAACTGTACATATATCATGTCGTTTTCGTTGTTATAGTTATAATTTTGTATATATTGTCATTTAGTTTGTTGCTGATATAGATGTAAAATTGCGTTTTTTCGTTTAATAAACTCAGATATTTCACTACGCCAACCTCTGTTTATAGTATGATGAACAACTGTGGGAGTTATAGTGAGGTAATTGCAGGCTTTATCCGCCATCTGGGTAGTAAAGGCTTGAATCTACTTAATACTGCACGATCTTTCAGCCGCTTATTGGAAAATTCATACCAACGCTGGTAGAATGCTACACACGATAATTGGGCTTTCAGTCATTTCATGGGGAATAAATTGTACTGCATCGTGAAATGTGCCTGTCCGTTTCTTTCCGCTTCGTTGGCCATGATGCCATTCATAATCGTTGAGGAACTTCAACTGTGAGTTAGGCAAACCGCGATGCTGTGCTGTTTGCAGGAATGTATACCAATGCAGGTGACTATTCAATCCTTATTATGATTTAAGGAAGCTCAATAGTAGATTATTTTCTACTATTTCAGCATATTGCATATTTTTACGTCATGATACAAAATAATAAGCTAAAAAAAAGCATGACAGTAGGGAAAATTAATTTTAAAAACAAATTAAATAACAATATAAAATTTAAATTAGTAGATATATATATATTTTTAAATCTCAAAATTGAATATCATTAATTCGTTGGGCTAGAGTTCGAAATAATTATTTATGTTATCATAATGGTGCGAAAATATTGTCTAATCTGTAGTGTGGTTATTTCGTGCTTCAATTTTAACTATTGAGATAAATGTAAAATAAAAATATCTAAGTCAAGAATCTCGCCTACCGGGAGATTTTGTTTCGCGTTTGAGGCCCAGAAGGGCAGGGGCGATAAGGGCGACTCTGTCACGCGCTTCGTGTGTTCCATCACCACTAAGCGCACGGCTCATAACTGGCTTGTAGTGTTCTCGTCACCGTGCGTGTACCTATGGGACTTTCAGCGGTGACTATTATTTTATTGGTGGAAAGTCGGCGGTGAGGTTCAATGCATCACCCATACTCAGTCTATCGTATGCAGGAATCTTGTTTTTTTTTTTTCGTTTGTAATTTATTTTCATTTTCAACACCTAGGTAGCGCTCGTGTATTGATAATCAATTTCGCAAACAGGCGAGCTAGTGATTTAGTCGCCAGGTAGCAGCCATATTTGTTTATGTTTTTAACGTACAGATAGTGCTGACGGCTAGATACTCATATTCGCTCGACCCCCTTTGACGCCATGCCATATCTACTGCCCATTTATTTTTAGCATCGCCTACTAGAGCACACTGGTATCTCACGTTTCTAGCACCAGAGATTATTTACTATCGACCTGTACCGAATGGTGGCGAGGTCATGCAAATTTTCATATTACTTTTTATATTTATTTTTAAATGCAATTATTTTTATTTAAACTATTTTTTTAATGTACAGCAATGATTTTTAAAATAAATAAAATAACTATTTTTTATACAAAATATGTTGCACACATAAGAAAATACACATAATCAGCAAAAATCAATAATTTGTATTAATCTTCTTCGAACAGAGTCGAAATTACATATAATCTTTATCTGCAGATCTGTAATTATGATTTCTGGGTATCTCATAGAAGGCTGAGCAATTCACGTATGGCGGTAAGCAGCAGAGCTCTACGAAGTACCGCTCAAATCACAGGATCACTACGAAGACCTTCGACACAAGTAGCAGCAGTACTTGTCACCGATTCACCATCAATCACATTATCATTGTAGTTACTAGACTACTTTTTGATCGATTGCTCTATGATGCTAGTACCAACATCCGGCTCATTGACACCAGGTCTGTCAGTAGCAGAACCGGCATCAGCCACCTCGGGGGTACACATTGCTGGTCGTCGACTCGTGGGTGTAGGTTCGTCTCTGGAACCAGAGGCAGAATCATCCGTGATGGTTACTGACACGAGTGCCTGGCGGCAATGCACTCGGCGGCCTCTGGTGACCTGGCTGGCAGCATCCTTCTTGGACCCAGGTTGCTGAGAGTGTACCGATAGTTCGTGCCCAACCTGGAGCGAATCCATGTCAGTTTGGCACGTGGATGGTAGCATGAGTCTGTGCCGGGGCGATGATTTGGTCCACGGTGCAGGGAAGCTGCTTCTGCGGCCGCATGTGGGACACGATGCATGTCGATGCTCCCGGACAGTCCAATTGAAACTGCGTTGGTTCGTAGACGATTGGAGAATGTGCGAATCGCCAGTGCTGCATGTTGCTACCATCGCAGGGGCCGGTGTAGGTGTGCAGATATCCATCTTCTGCGATGAACCTATACTCCACACTACTGTATTCTGACTTGGTGCTTGCATATATGTTCGTAGGGCAGAATGGAGTCATAGTGACGATCACACCTATAGGCAACGACTAAACGAGCTCGTCAATTTTCCGAGTTATATATAATATGGATGTCGATCAGGTGTACCACCAGATGAAAAAACTAAATTTTCTCACTTTTCGTGAAGATCGGGTGACTCTGGAAACCCTGCAGATTACAGTACATCTTGAAGCTGTGGATGCTCGAAGACAAATAAACAGTTCTAGTGTATGAGCAATTATATTTATATATTCTCAGCTGTGCTCACGACAGTATTTAGACGGTCTTATCTCGGAAATTGTACAACAAAAGACAGTCGTGAAGTATTAGGCAGGATGCGTACATATTGGCTTGAATATTTCCATGTGTAGTAAATTCGATACTGAAGTCAATCACATTCGAGGTAATACGCTCGTCCTGTTCACTCACATCGAATACCACGAGTGGAGCCAAACTCTTGAGAGAATCAGGGCTCTGTATCGTGTACTGGGGCGTCTATAATATGAATTTTGAAAATGAGTGTACATCTGATATGGCAGCAGGTACTGCCCATTTTTTAAGTTCATGTTCATGTCAATGTGCGGATAGCTCTCGCTATTCAAAAATGTTTTTACATTTTCTATTTGACAGGTGTTGAACTACGAACGAATCACTCTCACGTTATGCTATCTTCCGGTCTGTAGCCCAACGGTGATGAACCTCGGTTTCTCAGAAGCAAAGCTGGACTTAACCATTCAGTTGATACGCTGGCATTCTGGCAATCCGGAGTATGTATCGAGACTCCACAACCTGAAAGCCACATAGATGTTTTTGCCATCTTCCACATTCTTCAACATTTGTATGCTTTCAGTAGTTCTCAACTGCACATGTGGCAGCATCCATTCGATAGACTGTGGTTTCAGTTCCACTGTCTCCAGGTTTACTCGCATACCCACGATGGTGTCCACATGCGTATTAGCGAGAATCAGCACCAGTTCCTGCTTTGAGTTGAAGATAATTCGTTTGTAGTCTTCGGCAAATCCCAATAGCACGGAGAGTGGGATGCACACTTCGAACTTGCCTCCAGGATATAAAGGAACACTGTAGTCATCTTCTCACCATCCTGCCATCTTGGACGCAGGCAGCTCATTCGGCGTGAGCGAAAGGTAATTTTTGATCATTGAGGCTATACCCATAGCTCGCGAATGGTCCACCCTGACACTGTTGTGAAAATTCATGATGCTATCTATCTGGTGAAGAATTCCATCGCTCGTTATTATCGTCGATGCCAGGTTGGACACATCTTATTTCGTTAGAGTCGCCCTAATCCGTAGGAAAGACTGGCAAGGAATAGAGCAGATATCTTGGTGTTGGACCGCAATACGAACCTCCGACGGTACTGTGTGTGGATTGATCTGGAAAGACTGGTATGTACAAAGTTCTACTTTAGTTTCACTGTCTTCTAAAACGACTGGCTATTTGATGTTAAGGATATCGTCCATGGTGACTGACTTTGAAGACGAGACTTAGGGGGAAAATTTCGCTATCATGTGTTAACTCCTTGGAGACCTGCGACATATTGATTGCAGGTATTGCACGGCGCTTTGTTTTATTGCTTCTGGTAGCCATAAATATTATTCTTATTTTCTCAAATGCAAGCATAGGGTGATTTATTCATTTCGAAAGCTCACAAAATCTCCGTGTTGGTCGACGACTTTCACGACACCTTGTGTGCCCTCTTCGCGACTATCAGAACATAAATGATGCTTTGCAGTGCTACAACCATTTTAAAACCTGGAGGGACGAACGACCAAAATTCGTGCAGTGTATTGCTCAGTCTGCTATTGAGGTATGTGCCACGCATTAAATTGCAGTTTATTTGTATCAAATTGACCGGCAAGATGTTTACAGGCCGCGACGACTCATGTGTTTTGCCAACTACGTAGATGTGTGGCTCGGACCCAAGCATCGGTCTGATAGTATCCGGTTACTCTAAGTTGGCATCTTTGCTGTATCTGATGACACTCTTCAGAGTATTGGGATTTTCATGTAGTTCGAATTCTATGTCGGGGAACAGCGAATCTTCAATGTTCCTTCCAATGTCATTTGTTTCATAAGAGCCTCCAGGCAATGTTACTTTGAGGGAGACATAATCACTTTTATCGAGGTAAATCTTACAGTTTTTTCATCGCTGTTTGATACCGCATTGTATGTTTGAAAATAGTCCAGGCCTATTGCAATTAATATACCTTTGTATATGTGTTCACTCATGTCGTACTTAACTGAATAAATTTTTTGTAAAAAATATGTTGTGTTTTATTTATTTAAGAAAACTCGTTTTATATAAAAACAATTTTAAATAAAAATTATTACATTTAAAGATAAAATAAAAAAATCTAATGTGGCTATTTACATCACCTCATCACCATTAGGCACAGGTCGATAGTGAATTATCTCTGGTGGTTGAATCATGAGATACCAGTGTGCTCTAGTGGCCTGTACAGTAGATATGGTATGTCATGGGAGGGGTCGAGCTAATCTGAGTAATTGGCCGACAGCACCACCTGTACTTTAAAAACATAAACAAATATGCCTGCCACCTGGTGGCTAATTCACCAGCTCGCCTGTTTGCGAAATCAATTATTAATACGCTAGTGCCACCTAGGTGTTGAAAATGAGGGGGTGGAGGCCTGCCCACTAATTAACTAATGAGAAACATTGGTGGTGGGTCAGTTGTGGTTAGCTGGATGTGGTGACGGGGAAACATCCAGAAACTTAAATAATAAAAAAAAATTAATAATATTTTTTTATAATTTTTTAAATAAATTCTTTAAATATTTTTTTGTATTTTTTTTTAAATTTTTTGATATTTTTTACAATTTTTTTAGGGTTCAGGGTCATATAAGGTTATAGGCACGGGGTCAAGGTCAATATCACGGGCCAAGGACACCGACATCCAAAATGGTGGACAAGATGGCCGCTGGGCGATCGGAATGGTAGTGCATGATTCCGGCTCCAGACCCGCAGCCCCTTGTCTCAGACTCGGCTATATCATTCTACTAGCCCCAATTGTCTTTGGGTGATAATGATTTCTTGTGGAAAATTTTTCTCTGATTTCACTAATATGAGCACATCTGGACTATTCCATACTTAAGGTGTTGCACCATCATCGCCTTTGGCAAGCCGGACCCCTCGTGGGATACCTCCGAGAAAACCGCCTTTTCAACAACGATCGGGTGCGGCGTCACACTGCAGCAGACTTGCAAACCACGTGCCAAATCTCAATCCTGACTACGATAAGTCCATGCCGTTTACAAGAAAACAAAGCTGTTTGGGTTTCTTATCTATCCCTACAAATCCAGACGGGAATATTTAGAAAAAAATTAGGAAAAATAGAATTTGTATTTCAACTCTTTTTATTACAGCACTGAGCTATATGTTGTCCCGGAAATCCACGTGGGAAAAATTCGACGTATGTTGAACTTGCTATTATCCGATCGCTAGAAGAAATTTGGCGTCACAGCTGAAGACGAGACAAACGCCTCTCTTCATGCGCGTTACTACGTCCGATACTGGAATTACATCGGCCTACATGAAAACCCTGGAATGGAGTGTGCCCGAAATGACTTTCGCACTCTAAATCTGAATCAAGGTAATTTCACTGTTTAAATCAGTTAACAGCACCTGACTTATTCAACAGTCACTTCAGTCGATTTAATTTATGAATTAGTGAAAAAAAACGCCAGTTTCTCTTCACATATTGATTCAATGACATTTTACACTGATTGATGAACCATTTCATTCAATGTTTTTCAGTGATTTATTTTCTGACTGATGGATCAGTAAAACAACGTGTATAACATGAAATAACAACGCATAAACTAACAAAACCTATATAATAATTTTTTTAAAAGTGATTTTAGTTTTATATAATACCTTTTTACGAGGCAAGATAAACACTCAGTCTTTCAATATGTTTGTTACGTCTTTCATTTAGTTTTCACGTAATCAACATAACACTCGGTTTAAAGGTTTAAACTGCATTAAACGTGGTAAATTGATTGCATTCATATGTACTATGTCTAAAAAAATCCTATTTTTGGCCAATTAAACTAAAAACGAGAAGGAAGAGCATGCAATTTAAAGCTACGTATTTCCGATAAATAGTCATAACACATGTCTTCTCCCCTTCGTAGTTAACGTTGGGGTGAGCTCGATCTAGAAGCGAGGCGATGTGGCTTTAAATCCTGGCCACCGCGGTGTTTCTTTAACTTTTTATTATATTATTTTATATATACGTGTGTGTAGTTCTCGTAATTATTTGACTAAATAAAAAAAAACAATATTTCATTCGCCGCACGCAGTTGCCTGACGCTTATCAAATCACTGAAATTCTTTATACCGATTTTGAGTGAAGCCATTTTCACTGATTAAAGTAGTGAATCAGTGGTTTTCCACTGAGTCGAATTTAGAGTGAGCAAGATCACTTACACTTACTGTAGGGAACGTTTGAAGAACTATGTTACGTAGCCATGACGAACGTGCGTGTGCAGGGTGCGTGGGCTGACAGAGAGGCTCTCGGGACGGCCTGCCTCGTTAAGGCTAATTGGGGCGGCTGAAAGTGGCGCGAACTGCGCAGAAAGACTGCCCGCGACGGCAGCGCGCTCTGCACGCCGGTCCGCGCAAACTACCTCACGCGCGTGGCTGGGTCCGAACCCACTGCAGCGCACTCTCGCCCCCTCTCTACTAGCACTTTTATCCTATCATAATAAAGAGCATGATTCCTATCCTCTGTCTCCTGTAGCATTTTCTGTTAACATGATAATGCATGAAACAATTTTTAATTATTTCCTGTCGAAAGGGTTTTTACGGTGACTATGCCGGTTTTTCTCTTTCCCTTCTAAATATAGTTTAGCTATATAAGTACACTTAGGGAGGTTGTCATGGCCACAATCTGGCCATGGCAGCCCAATCACTCTTTGCCGTGATGCATGTCTCCTTGCATGATACTCCCTTCCTTGTAGGCGTATGGGGCTTAGTCTTGAGACGCACTTAACTCCCGTCCCTACCGCGGGCTCATATAACACTTAGTTTTAGAGTAGTTAGAAAAAAAATATGCAACGCACTCTCGTTCACTGCGCTTTAATCCCTTCAGTACCCACGATTCCCCATATTCCCTTCATCCCTTCGTGACGGAAGACGGTTGTTATTCCGTACACCCGTCTCTTCGTTTCGCAATTTTGTAACGCGCATGTGAAACAGATCAATTGTTCGAACGCATTTTCTTACGTTGCCTCAGGTTGGTTTACGAACAAAAGTGCCCAGAAAATAGCAGGAAGAAGATGTACTATAAATTCGAAATCATAACGCGATAACGAAGAATTTCTGCAATAAGGGTGAAGCCGTGCCTAAATGCCACTGTGTTCTATAGCCTGCATGCAGTTAAAGGTTTTTTTAAAAGTGCTTTACTTTAACGCGAACAGACTGTAAAAACGCTTTCTTTGCTGCAACACATGGTTTGTTGTCGCAAATAAAAAGTTGTTTAAATATGAACCACCGCAAAATAGGGTTGTCACAAAATTAATTTTTGTTTGACCTATATAGTAATGACTATGATGGCCTTGCATGCATCTTTGTGGTAATGCCATTTACACTGTAAAGAAAATTTGTGCTCTAAATACCACCGTTATTTGTATACAAGAAAGAAGTAACAAATCTTTCAAAATTATGTTTACTTAAAAAAAAAAACTAGGATGGCTCGAAAACTTTAGCCCGCACCCCTTGCATTATTATTCTAACGTTCTTCACCAAACGACCACTTTGTCTTATTGTGTTTAGAATACTTTTGGCATGTAGGTTATGTGAGGAGTAACATTGGCCAGAATGTGCCATCTCTTGGGAAGTATTGTGGTTAATGGTTTGGAGAATCACCGCACTTCAGAATGTCACTACACGTCTGCAGTAGTATCGTAACTCCAGATTATATTGGTTTATGAATATCTGCGTCGACACAGCAGCCAGGTACTAAAAAATGCAGCGCACGACAGAACAAATTTAAACATCGCTAAACCGTTGGCTTTCGTGGGAAGTAATATTTGTTTAATTAAAAAAAAACTCCTCAAAGAATGTTTATTTCCTTGCCACAAAGGAAGGTAATACTTCCTTAAAACCAAAACGTATAAAGAAAAAAAATTACTAATAGCAAACCTATGTTTCTCTTACCTTATCTTTGAATAATGTACATATTGTGTTGCTGTAAACAAAACAGACTCGAAGAAATGGCTTTCTTTGTGGTACAGAAAACTTTGTAAGGGTTTTTTTTAGAGTGTACAGCCTCTAGCTGTAACCGGAATATGGAGAGGGCTGGGGAATATGATCTATTGACCACTTAACTGGAGGAAACGTTCTCTCCAGCTACTCATCTACTCCAGACGGACTAACCAGTCTGCAACCTACACTGCAGGAAATATTCCGCAGCATTCGGCAGCCAATCACATACAATATCCGTTCCCAAAATCTCGCTTACATCAAAGGAAAATCCACGAAATTTCGATTCTTTGTAATCTCCTTCCTTCCCTCCTCCTTATTGTGTACGTTAAGTCATAATGTTATCGCCAGTTAACATTCCTTTCTGTTCATTGATAGTAGTCTTGTTATTCTATTTTTACGAGTGCTTCTGTTGTTTTTTTACTTATTTCACCAATTTTTAGGTTTTGGTTATTTTCCTCATATATTTACTACGTTTTCTTTTGTTGCAGTCGTTACCCAAGCCGTTACTTTTACTGTCTTCGACTTTGCCGTTTCGTGAACACCAGAAGAGCCCTTGGTGTGTTGTATCATTGTTAACTGTTGTATTGCGTTGTCAATTCTGTCACCGTACGCACTTTACTCTGTCAGTAAACTGAACTATCAATCCACGCAATTCCTCTTCTGTTTCCTCGCGTGTTCTGCGGCCCAGACGACTGTTTCTCTAATGAGCGCAGCTCCTATCACGGCCGTTATTCAGACGTGTGTGGGTGTTGACGTTACTATAGGCCTCTCCGCAGTCGGCAACTAACCTTTACATGCACATTGTAATCAAATTTATTACCACGTTCTCAGCTTGCTTTGTTTTTTTTTTTTTGTTTTCCAAACAGAGTCTTCGCACTTTATGCGCGGAATAAACAGATTTAAAGCCGACGACAATCCCACGTATATCATAAAATCCAGCGTCTGGCCAACTTTAATAATTTTTTTCATGATGTCATGTCCTTATTTTATGTATTTACAAGGATACCTATTAAAGGAAACTGCATTTACTTGTTTTTAACGTCGACGGCTTAATACCTCTAGATGCTACGTACTTGGATTCCTACTAGTGTCAACATCTTTGTATCGTCTTAGGAAGGAAAGCGTCACTATACCATCTGACTCACCTTTAACATCTACAGCTACATGTATAAAAAGACAAACCCTACCCACTTAAGTCGCTTAATTAACACTGTAAAGGTCAGTACACATTTACTGGCACTCAATATTAACTAGTATCCGCATTACTTATCGCTTTAGGATTTATGTATATCTAACAACGCCATCCTTTTCATGTAGACCGCATTGCCGTCAACAATGGAGCAGCGAGTTAACTGCTTACCAAACAGTGACGTTATTAATATTACAAGATCTACAAATTAGCGTATTAATTCAAATTTTTTACAAAAAAATTAATTTTTTTTTAGTAATGGAATGTATTGTTGATAGCAAGGAATGTTCTTCCAATAACCTTAAAATCGCCAATGGAACATTGCAAATATAGACACGAGTGGCCAGTCTTAAAGGACGAAAATTTTATTAATCACACATTCGACACAAGTTCGTAGTAATTAAATTATTTCACTTTTCGGATAATTATTATGGAATGGCGAAGTCTCTGTGAGAGGAAAAAAAACTTGTCAATCCCACAGGCAATAGCTCTTAGGGTTTTATGTTCCTTTTCTAATAATTACAAGAGCTTTACAATATTGCCCTACTTAGATAATCGTCACGCAGCCACGCGTGCGTCATCCATGTGGTCTCCAAGTTTATTGGTTCCGACCCAGTTGCTATAAATCACAGGTTTACGCGCATCGCATAGGAATAACAACTCTTCATTGAAACGGAATGGCACGGGAGTCCTTTCGATAGTCGTCCACATTCTTACTAAAGAAGACTTCCATTTCGTTACGTGTTTATTGCATGATTCATTAGTGTGTGTAAGGAGAGTATAATAATAATAAAAACACCTAAAGTATTGCAACAACTTTAAATTTTAACGCAAAACGATCTAATAAAACTCCGTGGCATAAAAATCCAGAAAATATGCAACGACACATTAAGATTATGTTTACTCGCAAATACGTCGCCTGACGGTCAATAATAAACATTGTACATTACTGTAAGTGTATTAGAAGTCTATCCTGAATAAATGCGGTTACGATGTAATTATTTCTTACGAGAATAAATGTTATTGTGCAAATCGTTACTTCGGCATGGCTGTCTCTCAGGAAGCGTGTCACATCTGCCTTTAAATAAATACAGGCCAGTAAGTTATCTTTACGAACGAGAGTGTAGAAGATATAGCCGGAGTATTGAGATCGTGTCGAACAAACTTGAGAGGGTTACAGAGAAAGAGAGAGAGTGTGTTGTGAAATGAAGCGAGAGAAGAGATTTGGGCGGCATTTATCATCGAGTTCTTGAGAGCCGATGGAATACAAGGGCGGGGGAAATGGGAGACCCCCGAGTAAACCAGCCGACCAGCGGCATCGTCAAGCATGATTCCCACCAGCAAAAACTCGGGAGTGGCCCGGCCGGGGATTAAACCAGGTTTGCCTTGGTAGGAGGCGAGTAGTCTAACCACTACACCACCGTGGCCCCTAATACAGAGAGAGAGAGAGAGAGAGAGAGAAACACACGAATGGGAAGAAAAAAAATAGTTTTTTTATTATATTTACGTAAAAAAAATGTATGGGGTAAACTTAAAAAATGTGTACTATTCTTTTCGTTAGTAATGACCTCAAACCTCATCTCGACCAAAACGATACATTCAAACACGATCGCAGCACTTCTCTCGTGGTTCTCAAAATTAATTTTTAAGTATACTTTAATTAATTTAAATAATATATTAATTTTAAGAGCGTTATTCGCCGATGTAATGACAAACAAATGTCATTTATAATTGAAAATCCTCTAAATCAACGAATGAAGTGATAGCGGACACATTGCTAAACCGAAGACATATCATACAACGAGTAGATTGTGAATGTTTCTACGGAGCCCAAGAGCTTTGCCAGATATATATGCCATCACATAGACATCCATAAAGAGATGCCTTGAATATAACAGAAAGACGTACGTAACAGTGGTATAAAGATACAACGAAAGTCTTTAACCCCTTCATGTCCGTTGTAGACAATTGTCTTTTATATTGCACAGGAAGGTACTGCATACTGCGAAACTCAGTGCCCAATGATCTCCCCTGTGGGTACTTAAACCACTCTACTGTTCTACGTTATGATTGGTTTATATCATTGATCACCAAACTCAAAACCTAAACCTTATTGGTTGTGAAAACAAAACAAAGCTCTTTGTCAGCTTAAGTACAGCACTTATCAAAATATTTCCGATTCGCATACACTCTAAAACTGAATCAGTGAGAATTTCGCTGTTTAAATCAGTTAACAGTACTTAACTGATTCTACAGTCATTTCAGTCAATTTAATTGATGTATTAGTGAAAACATGCCAGTTTCCCTTCACTTATTGATTCAGTGACATTTTCCACTCATTCATCAACTATTTTATTCACTGTTTTTCAGTGATTTGTGTTGAGGCTGAAGGTTTAGTTAAACAATATTTAACAAATGAAATAAAAATGCATTAACTAATAAAACCAATTTTAAAAAAACTTTCTAAAATTTGACTTTTGTCTTTCATAAAACCCATCTACGAGTGAACATGAACATTCATACTTCCATTCCGTTTTTAAGTCATTCATTTCGTTTTCGCGTAATCATCATAGCACACGGTTTGAAGGTTNCATTCATACTTCCATTCCGTTTTTAAGTCATTCATTTCGTTTTCGCGTAATCATCATAGCACACGGTTTGAAGGTTTGAACTGCATTAAATGTGGTGAAGAGAGTGTACGCATGCGTATTATTTGTTTTAACCATTTCATTCCCATATTAACTTATGGTTTCCGGTGTTGTAAATCAGAAAATTTTTGATGCGTGCTGTAGATAAGCTAACCAAGAACTTGATTCACTATCACAACAAATAAGCTGTAGGCTTTGTGCTCGGCNCATTCATACTTCCATTCCGTTTTTAAGTCATTCATTTCGTTTTCGCGTAATCATCATAGCACACGGTTTGAAGGTGTGAACTGCATTAAATGTGGTGAAGAGAGTGTACGCATGCGTATTATTTGTTTTAACCATTTCATTCCCATATTAACTTATGGTTTCCGGTGTTGTAAATCAGAAAATTTTCGATGCGTGCTGTAGATAAGCTAACCAAGAACTTGATTCACTATCACAACAAATAAGCTGTAGGCTTTGTGCTCGGCNGATGCGTGCTGTAGATAAGCTAACCAAGAACTTGATTCACTATCACAACAAATAAGCTGTAGGCTTTGTGCTCGGCGATCAGTGATACGAACCAATGAATATCGCAGATCAGTAGCACGGTTTAGCAGGAATCAGTTAGCTACAAGGAAGATCACTGGGTACTGAGCCTTACAGATTACCGTACCAGTGAAATATAAGCTTTCTGTGCTAAATGTTGACGACTGTGTACAATGGGCATGACAGGGTTAACAATACTAACGGTACCAATTAAACTAAAAAACGAAAAGAAAAGGCATACAATTTAAAACTACTTACTTTCGATAGATCACTGTAAGACATGTATTATGCCCTTCGTATTCACCGTTGACCTGGTAGCTCTGTTCGTAAGGTAAATGCCTGAAAGCAAAGTGTATATTAAATCCTAATCATCCATGAATTAACTTTACTTTTTATTAAATTACGTTACATTGCGCAATATAAGCAGTGACTTCCAAAAATATGCTTAATTCTCGTAATGATTTGGCTTAATTCATTAAATACAATTTTTAATTCGACGCACACAGTCGACCAACACTTATTCAATCAGTAATATTGTTTCACGTCACTCATTCGACGAGTGAAATCGTGTCATTNCACACAGTCGACCAACACTTATTCAATCAGTAATATTGTTTCACGTCACTCATTCGACGAGTGAAATCGTGTCATAGAAACAACCCGTGGTTTTCCAATGATTCTAAGTGGAGCCATTTTCACTGATTCAAGTAGTTGAATTCCACTGCGAATCGGTGGTTTCCCACCAATCCTAACTTGCAGTGCACACGAACCACGCATTGATATGGGAACGAAGGTGTATAGCAATCTAAACTTACGCAATAGGACCCCAAGAGTAGCGCGTGCAAACATGACGGTGGTAAGTGGCAACAGAGACCAGAGAAAACTGGTTCTTCTGCAGCGGCGGATATAGCCATCTCACTTATAGCATGTCCTGTACGCAAGTCCGTGTGAAATGATCTCCGCTTGTTTACGCTTGAGCCGCGTGAAACAACGCAAGTCATTCAAACAACAACTTCTCATTGCGATACCTGTCTATAAAAATACCTATTAATTAACTATACAAGGTTACTGTCGAGTGCTGCGTCATTAATCTTGCAAACACCGAGACCCCGATATTATTAATTAACTTAAATGAAAAAAATAAACTGGCGTTGCTTTGAAAAATGCTGACAGTTCCGCATAGCTCACAACAAAGGCCGATCAAATAAAAGGCAGTTGTAAAACTTACGTCCATATCCTTTCGTCTAGTCGACTGCAGATCACTTCAGAATATTGCAGATTTAGAATACTTTAAATTACCAATATTTAGCAAATACGTTAGGGGCCTTTAAGCTAGGTACTTTAGTTTTTTGTATACTAAAGCAATTGCCAACTGCTAACTGGCTGCTTGTTACCTAAAAGGACTACCACGATTGGTTGAGATCCTACCATTTCGCGTGATAAAATTGCACCAAGCTAGACTCCACAGTATTCTACACACGCGAGCAGATGACAGTTGTTGATTGGCTGTCGCCTCAGGCAGAACTGATTCTCGGGTTCCACCGGACCACTCAATGTTTACTATTAGTTCTGAGCGCTGCAGGGGTTGGTAGATGGGCGGAGGTCCAATAATACACGTCAAACCGACATATATTTGTATGCAGTCTACTTTAGTACTGAATTATAACGCGAAGTAATAAGGTCTCTAGTGATTGGGCATGCATTTAACTGCATTTTTATTACTGGCTTAGATTTTGTCATTATTATAGCAAACGTGAAACATAAACTTTAAAGCATAAATTGCTCCCAATGAATTAATGAGATTTTTTTCATAACTAATACTTAGAGGCACATATTTATTACAAAAAAAATCCATGATTGGTAATTAAATGAAACATTATTAATGTGAACATAAGCCATAGCGATTTGAAAACATCCTGCAAAGAATCAAGAATAGCGTGTTTAGTGGTTTACTAATCATGCAATGAATCACAAGCGTTTTATGCCTCTGTTAACATAAAACTGTTGTATTTTTTTTGTTAAATTTAACTTTAAGTAGCTATAGATTATATTTTTATTGTTTATATTCATTTAATTAATATGAATANTTTTTTTGTTAAATTTAACTTTAAGTAGCTATAGATTATATTTTTATTGTTTATATTCATTTAATTAATATGAATAAAAACTGAGAGAATATATGTGTGTAGGGAATGCCCAGTAAGAAATAGTTTTCGTGCGAAATATCATTAAACTGAGATTCCGCAAAATGAGGAGCGTTGTCTCTCTGGCGGAGTTTTGTAGGCTTGGTTAAGCTTAGTTAGGCGGAGGAATACCCCGAAAGAGAAACTTCATCAGGACTTCTGAAAAGTTGGGAGTAACAGTGAGTTGATTACATTCACAGTATGGTTTTCTGAGAAGACATAGCTCTGCAATGGCGTTATGTCCACAACGATATTTTTCATTTAATTACTAGCCCCAATTGCAAGAATTATTCACATTTTTAAGACACTTCGATGCAGCTCCATTTTCACTATTGGATGATATATATTTCTAATGGCACCTTGATGTGTGCATCACCCACCATAAATATAATTAATGAGCAACAAGTCCACGATCGTGCAAAAGGAAACCGAACGGATTAAAACGTTTTTTTTATCAACGTGCAGGTACACGGTAAAATATGTTTCGTACCCTTTCAAACATAATAATGTAAAACCAGTTTCCAAATTTTTTTCCCCGTAAAACACTACAGAATGAAAATTGTAAATTTTAGATAAATAACATATTGCAGGCTTCCAATACCACTGTCACAGTGATCATCTTGGCTCTCGGGTTTGCAGCTGTGCCGTGGTGTTTGCAGGGACCAACGTTCTGTCGCACGTTCCAGCATACATGGTTCAGGTTCTCAACACTGGAATGAAGGAAAGATACGGTGTTACCAGTGCCATATGCATGAACACTCCAAGATAAGATCAGGATGTCCCCATATAGATGTGAAATCTTAAACAATTTAAATATATGATATTGTCGCGAGTCGCTGTGGTGTGCTGGTCGGAAAAAACTTGCATCGTACACTTCATAACCGCGCAATATAAGAACTGCATACAGACTTTCCCTCAAAAAATACAGTGCTATTTGCGCGGCGTTGCATCTGTTGCGTGATATGTCACATATGTCGCTTATACATTGCCAACACAAACAGCGGAGAGCTCAAAAGTTATCCCTAGGGGCACCTCATTTTCGCCAGAATTTCGCGCATGCTGTACTTTAATCTCCTACGTTCAATACTGCGGGTTTCCCTAGCTTATTGGACGCGTATCTTTGTGAGAAGTTGAGGCATTTAACTGGGCCGATCATAGTTAGGTTGCCTTGGTACTGAACGTCTGTGATTCGCGGGCAGACACCTTGCTTCCCAATCGCGAAAGTGGATCTGAGCTCAAGGTCTTGAAGTGCAACTAGACGAAACTGCTTTCTTGAAGAACTGGCGACTCTACCGATCCCGGAAGTTTTATTTAGCAGTTCATGAGTTCATATGCATAAGTTTAAAGTTTTACCTCTATTTTTAAATTTAACTACTAATTTTTTTATTTAAAAAAAAATACTACTATAAATGGGAGAAGTCCCGCTATCTACCAACGCTGGCCATGAGTTTGAGAAAGTTTGCGTAGCCTATTATTGAAAGTTCAGGCAGCCTGCGATAATGGGTGACTCCCAGTTGATTCCTGTGTCAAAGAGTCACTGCCGATCTCTTCTGATTGGTTATTCTGTCAGCGAAACTTGATCTGGTTCACTTTGATTTTGACTTTGCAAGTCCTGTGCGTCGATTCGCTGGAAAATGTTGTCCACGCTTTACTTAGCTTGTACCTCTTGCCTCTGTTGATATTCCCAGCGTGGTTCGTGATTCCTGCTGCTTCTCTTAAGGCCCAGCTTCACCCCTTCTGCACAAATTCTTCGTATTCACAGCAATTACTGACAATGTACGATTATAGAAAATTTACTTTTTACGAGTTGTTTAATATTTTTGTGCGTAATTTCAATAGCACGTTACCTGCTTGTCGTAAAAAGTCGAGAACTTATTAATAAAATATAAATATGTTCTCGAATTTTTTACGACAAGCAGATAACACACAATTAAAATAACGCACAACAATATTAAACATCTCGTAAAATGTAAATTTTCTACAATCTTACATTGTCAGTAAATACTTTGGATCCGAGATTACGACGCGAAAGCACTGAGCTATCTGTCGGCAGGAGTTCGTTCGCTCTGTGCAGTCCTAGCAGGTCATACGGATTGTTAGGTACACCAGAAAATACAGGAATGGGAGTTTCCTTTGTTCTATCAATTACATAGCAATTTTTTTTTTTAAATTATTATGTTTCGTTTATGCCCTTATTTAGTGCTATGCATTGAAATAAAAAATAACCTATTCCAGGTGCCACATATTATCGCACTATTAATGAGAAGTTCTAGATTTTAATCTGCTTCATTTACATAATCATTATGTTGATAATTTCCTATAGTACTCTACAAGCGTATTGCGTAAACATGAATGGTAACCATCTATTTTATGTGTATTGCAGTTTAGGAAATTTGTTGACATGAATTTTGCAGTGTAATACGCTCGTTCGCCACCAACTTTACTGAAAGTATTTAAGCCAGTGTTCAGACAAAGATAAGCAGTAACCAGCAAATAAGTGTTTTATATGGGCTGTTCATGGTAAGCTGAGCACTCCTGAAAGCCCTGCTGAAGATCGACTTGTATGGACATGTTGTATTCATTCACCATATGTAAAAAACCAAGCCACGGACCTAATAACTTTTTTCATGCATCGGTCAAGTAAAACTGTGAAATTATTATAAATGTAAATATTCTACAGATTTTCCAATTCCTAGACTTATATACACTGAAAAGCCAAAAAAACTGGTACAGGCGTGCGTATGCAAATAACAGAGGTATGGAACCAATCAGAGTAACGCGATGCGGTCGGCAGCTAGATCGGTTACTGCTGCTAAAATGGCAGGTTATCAAGATTTAAGTGAGTTTGAACGTGGTGTTATAGTCAGCGCACGAGAGATGGGACATAGCATCTCCGAGGTAGCGATAACACTTGGATGTTCGCGTATGGCCATTTCACGAGTGTACCGTGAATATCGGGAATCCGGTAAAACATCACATCTTCGACATCGCTGCGGCCGGAAAAAGATCGTGAAAGAACGGGACAAACGACGACTGACGAGAATCATTAAACGTGACAGACGTGCAACTATTTCTCAAATTGACGCGGATTTCAATGCCTCCTGCATACCTTCAGACAATAGTCGAGTCCATGCCACGTCGTCTTGCGGCACTTCTGCGTGCTCGTAGGGGCCCTACACGATATTAGGCAGGTGTACCAGTTTTTTTTTGGCTCTTCAGTGTAGATTAAAAAAGCCAGAAGGCAAAAAAAACTACTTGAGTATTCACAAATTTTTAGCTAAACACTTTTAATTCAACGTTATGACACGGAACTACTTTTACTCCGTCATTACCAACTTAACTCGGCGCGTGGTCGTAGGTGTGCCTGTTAATATACACGCGGGTAGGCACAGTGATGTTTTTCAAAGGTTGATTTAAAAAGTGCTTAATTGACGGTGAACAGCGTATTAAGTTCGTTTTACACGCGCTCAATTGGCAGAGAACAGAGCCTATTTGAAACGCAGCTCAATTGCAATTGGCTTGCCAGAACTGGAGCGACGACTGGAATTGAGACCAGTTTCCGAAGCGAGAATTACACTTAATCTGTCGCTGGCTGTCGCTCGGCGCTGAAATTCAGGCGAGCTGACAGCGCCGTGTTAGCGCTCAGTTCTCGGAACCTCACTTAGGACCGACACTTCACGGGAAACGCCCACAAACTTCAGTCTCGTCCGGACGACTTAACTACAAGACGCTGGTTCACGCACTACTTCAGAATGCATTAGTGAAACTGTCACGTATATCGTGAACTCCTAGCCGTATACGTCAACAAAATGGCTTCACTGGCCAACAACACGTTAGAAGGTCGTTACAAACTCGCCAACCGATATTCCCAGCCGCTAGGGAACCTTCCGCAGCATGCAGTAGCCAATCAGACACAAGGCCAGTTCCCAGAGCCTCGTGCAACCAATCAGAGAACGGGGCACACCTGCATAAAAGGAACAACCACACCATTTCGCCTACTTATATACTCGGTGGCTGGATCGTGCCACTCTGGCGAGGGAATGTCGTGGAAGATGGAAGACGGAGCCGTCTCTCACTATGCATGGGCAAAAGTATTTATAGTCCGTTCACGGTTACCTCACATTTCTGAAACCCTGTCGAAGATCTATTTCCAGGATATTCCTCCGCCTCGTGCAAAACAAAGCTTATCCAAGTCTAGAAAATCACACCGATGGGACAACGCAGCTCATTTGTGCGCACTCACTTAAATAATATTTAGCATAAGAACTATTTATTACTAGTCATTACCAACATACCTAATTTCTCCCTGTTTTCATTCGCATTAATTATAGATTAAATATGATAATTTATAGACAAAATATTTCTCAAAGTTCAATTTCAGCAAAAATTATGTACTTTAGTGTAAAATGATTTTAATTCTCGCCATATTTAGCAAAAGAAACTAGTCTTACATGGGGTGATTTTTCAAAGTTTCGATTAAAAAATTGTGAAGCGACTGTGATTAGACTATACTTACGATTGCATACGTGGGCCAGCCGCGTATATTGTGAACTCCACTCGAATCACGTCAGCAAAAATTGCGTCACTAGCCAGCAAAATGCTCGAACGCTGTTCGCCAATCAGCGCCTGGTAATCTACTCGCCCGCCGGCAGCTCAACCAATAGGGTAACCTTTAGCAGCATGCGGCAACCAATAAGACACAGAATCCATTCGCAGGCCCTCGCGCGACCAATTAGAGAAGGGGCACGCCCACATCGAAGGAACCGCCGCGTCATTTCGTATCTGTGTACATCTCTACTCTGTGGCTGGATTGCGCCACTCTGGAGACAGGAGGTCGTCGAAGATGGATGCTTCTCTCACTGTACATAGGGACACCAGAATTATGTTCGCACATCCTAGACTTCAATACGCTACGGAATTAACAACATTTTTCCTTTGATTATTGGTTGAGTGTGTCTTTGTGAGAAGACATTTTCTTACTTCACTGGCCAATCGGAATTAGACAACCCCGATACTGCACGTCTGTGATTCGCGGGCATACACCTAAGACGAGTAACACCTAGTTCATCCAATCAGGAAAGTGGATCTGAGCTAAAGTGTAATGAAATACAACTAGCCGTGAAATCTTTTCGCGAAATTCGAGTGTCCCTGTCTATGCATATCACTTTCGCGGACGAGAGTGGCTAGTTTACCCACTCAGACCCAGTGTACACAATTGCGTGCATTACACACGCGAAGGAAAATTTTTTTAGACCAGTGGTGTACACTACGAATCTAAGTTGCCAATAATTTTTCCTATGGGGAACTTACGTAACCTATGATGATGGTTAGTGGCAGTGATATTTCGCGAAAATATTTCGAGACAGGATACAGTCCAAAGCACTGTAGGGCCGTCCAGCTTGTTTGATTGGCTATAAAATGTTCTGGCTCGTGTTAACAGTTTGCGCACGAACCACGAAGGTTCAGTGTCGGAGTTACTTAGTCCTGAGTGGCTCGGTCAAAGACGGACACGGCACCAGCAGCCAACGGAGGTATAACAACAGCTGAGGTGTGTATATAGTATCGAAGTCTACTGTGTGCTCTGATTTTTACGCGAAAAGTCACTGGCCCTAATGATGTTCTACTCTAGGTTATGATTGATCCATATTACTGTAGTCTAACACAAAGTCTACCACTCACTGGTTGCGGCGACGAAGCAAGTGTTGCGTGACTTGCGTAAAGCACGCATAATAAAATTTGTTGTTTGCATCACTTGAAAAAAAGTTAATTGAAGGTGGTCTGAAAGGGTTAAATTCCTTTAAGAAACAGAGTTAAATATAGAGTGGATGGATTAAGTCGTGTTTTAGCTGAAACTGATGAAAGTGCCAACAGAGGATATGACATGTGTTAAGGGTGTTGTTTGGCTAGAGGCGTTTTTCGTGTCCAGGAACTAGAAGCGTAGGAATGCTAAGGGCGACCGAGGTGCGCGCATCGAATGTGTGGTCGCCTTAACGCGCAAGGCGCTGATCTGATGTGCAGTCCTGTTGTCAACTTGCATCTTCACGACTTTCAGTAGTGATCCTATCGTTAAATGGCGTAGTAATACCGACAAAAATGTACTGCATCTCACTCCTATGTTACCCCTTTCACGCCCAGTTTAGGCAAGAGTCTACATGTTGCACAGGAAGCTTATATTTGACCGGTACTGTACTCTGAGAAGCTCAGTGCACAATAGTGTTCCCTGTGGTTCATTCCTAAGCCATGCTTCCGCTCTGCTATATGATTGGTTCATATCGCTGTCGCCAGGCACAAAAACTGTAGTTTATTGGTTGTGACAACGAAACAAGATCTTTGCCAGATTAAATACAACACACGTCAGAAAAACGCTAATTTGTAACCCAATGAAAGACAGATTTTTTTATTGGAATTAAAGCGTTGAAAAGAAAGTGCCAAAAATGTTATACCTAAAACGGATTGTAAAAATTCATATTAGCCCCTTTTCACTTAAAAAAAAAAAAAAAAAAAAAACACAACATAGAAGGAAATAGAAAACGGAAACTAGAATTACGACGTAAAACATTTCTTAAATGTTAGACTGGTGGTTGGCGCGCTTTTTGGGCGCCCGAGTACTCGGCGGCTTTACACTGAGAATAAGTTTTTTTTAAGTCAAACAAGGTTTTTTTTTTGGCGCAACAAAATTATTTGTTTGCTTAGGGGCTATGAAATATTTTGTATTAGAAACCAAATTATTTTATTGTTCTTATTTGGTTGGTACAATTTCGGTTAATGCAAAACATCAGAAGCCCGACAGAGAGACTTGAAAGTAGAGCAGCTGCGCCTGAGTGAGTGAGTGAAGAGATCTTGAGAGCCGATGAGAGTGAAGCGAGTTGAGTATGGAGCGGTGCCGGAATGTAAGGGCTGGGGAAACGGGATACTCTCGAGAAAACCCGCCGCCCGGCAGCATCTTCCGGCACATGCGAAAATCCGGGAGCGTCCCCGGCCTGGAATCGAACCCGGTTCGCCTGGGTGGGAGGCAAGTAGTCTAACCACTACACCACCGCGGCCTCCAGCTGCAACTGACCGCTACGCCCTAACACGCTCAGCTAAAATGACTGCTGATAAAATGAAAACGTTTTTAAACAAATACATTTCAAATACTGGACAACACGCGCAAATAAATTTTTTCAAGTTTTGTAGCTTTAGTTTATAGTTTTCTGTTGAACTTGTTTGATTAGGATTTTACGCCATTATCAAGCAACGATAAGTTCACTAACAATTGCTATCCTAATTGTCACGAAAAATGCAAACAAACTCGAGATGTATTTTCAAACTAAGGCAATCAAATGATTGGCCGAACAAATGATTATTCAGATGTGCTGAAACTGCTCCCGATTGAAAATTCAACTGAAACTGTTTTATTAAAGTGAGACAAAATTTATTTACATTTAGCGAAGATAATGTAAAACCTGGCTTGAATTTGTTTAGATGTTTTGTTTCTAGTGCTTTTTTTGTAGAGGTTACATGAAGTTAGAAATTAAATATACCAATACACATTGACGGTTAATAAAGAAAGACAACTATTATATGCATCACTTCACCACTGCGAGCTATCTCTTGAGATATATCTTCTTCACTCCTCCGCGGCTTATAAATGCAGACATTAAATATTAAGTCCTACGTCTCCACTTTTTTCATCGCAATATGAAATTTGGCAGCAACTCGGAAAATAGCACTTGTAGTTTATAGTTATTTGTAGTTTCTAGCGTCTTAAGTTTCAACGTCTGGTTGATTGTTCGTTATGTTGAATATACAAATTATGCTTGTGTCTATGACTTTTTTTACTCACCATTCTATCACTATCAGGTGCTATGTCATTTGTGCATTCTCTTATTTTATGCACAAACTCAAACCCACATGTGTAGAGACGTTCAAAATTCGCGTTATTATTTCAAGACAGACTAGACTTCAAACACTTGTGCTTTTGTGTTGCGTTTGTCATTGGACTACAGTTTAGACGGCTTTGGGCCAATAGGAAACCTTTAACGAGAGGCTGGTCCAATCACGCCCAACCAAGTTAAAAAAAAAAGGCAAACACTTTTGTGTTGCGTTTGTCATTGGACTACAGTTTGGACGGCTTCGGGCCAATAGGAAACCTTTAACGAGAGGCTGATCCAATCACGTCCAGCCAAGCTAAAAAAAAAAAGGAAAATGGGCCCTCGGCGCTGCAGAAGCCAATAAACAAATCGTATCGACTCGAATATATATAGGACGGTGAATTATAGCGTGCTGCAAGGAATTAACGCGAGTTTTGCAGATCCCTACACATGTGTACGAAATATTATTTAGAGCCCAGTATTTGTCTATTTAATTTCAGACACCTCCATGTAACCTCTATTCAAAAAAAGCACAAGAAAAAAATTCTAAGAAATTCAAGCCAGGTTTTACATGATATTCGCTAAAAGTAACTATATTTAGTCTTATTTTAAAACATGCGTGTCAAATACTGGACAAACAGAGCAGATAAATATTTCTAGTCTTACAGGTTTACTTTTTAGTTACTTCTTGAAGTTGTGGGAAGTGACATATTTCACGAAAAATTTCAAGACAAGGTACAGTTCAAAGCACTGAGGAGTCGTCCAACTTTTTTGATTGGCTGAAGCATGTTCTGGTCCGTGTTAACTGTTTGCGCACGAGACACGAAGGTACAGTGTCGGAGTAACGGTATCATGAGTGGCTCGGTCAAATGCGGAAACGACACCAGCAGCCAATGGAGGTATGGCAACAGCCGTGGTGTATATATAGTATTGAAGTAGGTATATCCTGTACTCCGATTTATTCTAGGAAAATCCGTGGCTCTAATTATTCGGCATCAATAACTGCACTAGCAAACATTGGCACTATCCTAATTGTCACTAAAAATACAAACACAAAATTACAAGCGATCTCTCGAGTTGTGTTTTCGAACGAAGGCAAACAAGTGAGCGACCACACAAATATAAACAGTTGATTCGTCCAAATATTTTGTTGATAGTCTAATTTATTTTGACCCAACGCAGAGGTTTTGTTAATTCGAGCATGTATTTTGTTAGATGAAAAAAATAAATGTTGTTTCTTTTCAAGTTTTGATTACCCAACAAAATATTTTGTTGGGGCAACTAAATATACTTTTGGCCGTACACAAACAAATATTTTGTTGGCTGATCTCTCGGTGTGTGCAAAGTAATCCATGAATCATGCAAGATGATGCTTTGAGAAAACGAATGAACCAGGGCCGCATGTTTTTCGCGAAAATATTCACGCGGAGGCTAGAATTCAATATCCTATGTGCACGCCTGCAGTCATTTGATTATTCAAGGCGAACCGGGTTCAATCCCCAGCTGGGTCACTCCGGATTTTCGTATGTTGGAATCGTGCCGGACGATGACACTGTTCGGCGGGTTTTCTCGGGGATCTCCCGTTTCCCCCCACTATATCATTCCGGCGCTGGTCCATGCTCATCTCAATCACCCTCATCGGCTCTCAAGACCTCGCTGTTAAGAGCCGCCTAAATCTCTGCACTAACTCATTCATTTGACTACTGGCCGCTTGGCTTTGTGTGAAGACAGTCTGTTACATGAGTGAGCCAATCAGAATTAAGTTTCTTCGATACCGACCGTCCGTGATTCGCGATCAGACAGATAAGATGCCTAAAAATTTCAAATGATCCAATCATCAAAGTGGTTCTGAACTAAAGTGTTTTGGAACACAACTTGTCCTGAATTCTTTCCGCGAAAAACAAGACGCCTCTACTATTGACATAAATTTACTCTAAACTTGTTAATTGTAGTTTACAGATTTTAGGAAAGCTATATAGAAAAACTCAGAAAGGACAATCATAGTTTAAGTTTTTTTTTTTCCCCGACTATGTCAACAAACTATTTTACAGCGTCGATGCATTTGTTTCGCTGCATATCTTTATTTTTTTTTTTGCCGCGAAAGGCATTACATTAGTGCTGAGGCATTAGGATGTAAAATCTCTCCACAAAGAGAATTTTTCTCTTTCGACTAGGTTGCGCAAGATTAGGTATTTGTTCTCTTGTAGGTGTGTTATTGGCTCACATTCATCCGGGCCGTGTGAAATATGATGTTATCCATTTGGACATGTAATTGAAATATACACGAGTACGAAGTCTAGCTTGATCTCAGAGCATTTCACGCAATTTTCCTGTTCCTGCCTACCAACTCTTACGCAGTTAACATATTTTAACAATCTGTCTGCGACAATCGACAGGAATGTGTTTCGTCTACGACAAAGACCTTCAGCACATTGTTGATTGACACTCCAGCAGTGAACGTGATACAGGAAGTTCCCCACAAGAGGCAGGAGTTTCATGACCGAATGTCAAGAGTTTTCAAGAGTAGCGACACAGCAGCAATTTGCTCTCAGTTCGCTGGCAGCTTCCATTTCTCCAACACCCCTCCCCAACACATTCCACTCTCCAGCAGGGGTTCGTGCTAGAGAGCATCTCCTTCGCCCACACACCTGCCAGGCGCGGTGACGTCACGTCCTGCTGCCCCGCGGTCCACCGCAGCATCCCAAAGCCGCCGAGCACGCACGGCGTCGCGTCGAGATGTGACTAGGGACGAGGCAAACAGTTACTTTCGTGTAACGCGTTCCATTGTTCCAGTTCCAATCAACACGTTTCAGCGACATGTTATTCGTAACAGGTTATCGTGGAACATATCTCGCCTGTCCCGACCATAGACTAAATATGACGTAGATCGCTTATTCGTCTTCTGCGCAAGTACCCAACATTGACCTGCCCCAGAGGAACACAACTGCCAAAGTCAAATTTTCAACAGTGATGAACGTGTTTGTTTATATCGTAATGTTTAAATTACACGAACTATTATGTTAATAAAATTATGTTAACAATTTGAATTTAAGGCTCACCCCTTTTGCAGAAATTCTTGGTTTTCCCGTCATAATTTTAGACTCATACTTACAATGTGCAATTATAGAAAATTTACATTTTACGAGTTATTTAATATTTTTGTGCGTACTGTTAATTGTATGCTATCTATCTGCTTGTTGTAAAATGTCGAGATCATATTTATATTTTATTGATAAATGCTCGACTTTTTACAATAAGCACATAACACACAATTAAAATTACGGATAAAAATATATTAAACAACTAACAAAATTTGGAATTACTATAATCGTACATTGTAAGTGATTACTACAAATCCGAAATTATGAAGCGAAAACAAAAAATTTCTGCAAAAGGGGCGAAGCCAAGACTTAATCAAACTGCATTACAAATTGGTTAGAGGACGTATAAAAATATCTGGAAGCATTTGCTTACTAATCAGTGTTCTAACCCCAAACCTAATACACGCCATTTCGGCTAAACGTGTTGGCAGAAAAGCAGTTCAATGTCGGGACACGGAGATTGGTTGTGCGTAGCCAGCGAGTTAGTCTATCGTCCCGACGTTCCGCGAAATAACGATTACGTTGTTCAATGTTCCAGATCTTGGAGTTCCAAGAAATAACGTTCGCGCATGCGCACAGCTGCAAGCCAAGACGTTCCAAAAAAATAACTTTTACGCATGCGCGGTAGTTAAGCGTTGGCTTAAGTGAGGCAATCCAAGACGTTCCAAAAAAAAACTGTGTAAACAATGGAACGTGTTACTGGCGTAACACGTTACCAGAGTGTAACATTTAATTATAACCGTTACGTTAAATAGCGCCCATCTCTAGATCTAACCACGGCCCGGTGCCTAGTCCATTCACGGTTACTTCCAACTTTTCTGAAGCCCTGCTAAATTTCTACTTCCACGATATTATTCCGCCTCCTGCAAACGAATCTTAACTAAGCCTAGAAAATTACACCAGAGGGACAGCGCACCATATTCGTACGCACTCAGTTATAAATGTAGTTCTTTGCATAAGAACTATTTCTTACTAGGCATTACCAACCCGCCTATTTTCTCTCTGTTTTTATTATTATTAATTACAAATGAAATAATCAAACTTGTAATTGCAATATACATAAAAGTTTAACTAAACAAAAAAGTACTTCTGTATTAACATACATTGGGTGATTTTTTGGAGGCTTGATTCAAAAAGTGTGAAGGAACAGCGGATAGATTATACCTCTACAATGCGCCATATGCAGTGTCGCCAATTCAGAATTTTTTCCGGTAAAACTATCTTTTTCAAAGTTCGTTTTGGCGGCATAAATAGTTGTATCCCGCCATGCGTGAAATGTAGGTTATTTTTCTTCGTTGTGAGGAAAACAACTTAGTGGGTTCAATTCAAACCATAAAACAGCAACGAGTTGATTCCCTCTCTTCTGAGGATGCTGAAATTAACCTCGATGATTCAGAGCAAACCACATTTTAAAGAAAATATATGAGGTTTTTTTTGTTTTTGTTTTAAAAACGCGTGGTGTTTGAATGGCAAAACTATTATTGACTTTACTGCGAATATTTGATTTTAAATAGTTGCATAGATATAGAGTTATTAAAAGGAAAATAGGTTTTATTTGTGCGTGGTCTAGCGGGATATTTTGTAAGAAAAAATTGGCAACACTGGCAATATGCGCAGGAAGTTATTCCAAGCCTCCGCTAGTGGCGCATCACCTCCTACTTCCGGCCAATATCGCGCGTCAACTGCCTGCAGGTAGTCTGGAGCACAAATGCTTCGTGCGCTGAGAGGCCGCGGTGGTGTAGTGGTTAGATTACTCGCCTTCCACCTAGGCGAACCGGGTTCGAGTCCCGTGGTCTTCGAACCCGGATTCTCGCACGTGAGAATCGTGCCGGACAATGCTGCCGGTCGGTGGGTTTTCCCGGGGATATCCCGTTTCCCTCCGCCCTTGCATTCAGGCGCTGCTCCATGTTCATATTGCTTCTCCCTCGTCGGCTCGCAAGACCTCGATGTTAAGAGCCACACTTTGCTAAGAAACGATTTTGACAGCACCTAAATAATTTGAATGGTTGGTTTCGCTGATGTAATATATAATAATTTTTGTTGCAGAACTCATAATAGCTTAAAAACTAATTACTTATATCACTAGAAGCAATCACGGACACAAAATTATATTCGCGAACCAAACAGCTTGGCAATCAGAGTCAGGCTGATGTAGGGAAACTTGTTTACCTCATAATTACGACTACTTAAGGATCAACCGTTAACTGTAAGAAAGTCGAGAATGAGAGTAGAGATGTCGCTTTACAAGAAAACAACTCACGATGTGCGTAAGAGGGCTTGTCATATATTTTTATTAATGACATTTCGTACAACAAAAAATACTAAATTTTTGTTCGTTCAAATTTTCTTTATTTAAGATGAATTTCTTTTTATCCCCTCTCCCTTCACTAAGTACCAAAATTTCCCGTTTTACAGGAACTTTCTCGTTACACACACCAAAAAATTATTCCAAAGTTTCCTGTACGGAAAGGAAAATCATTTATTTGAGGTTGTTTTGTTTGCAGTAACACAATATTGCTTTAATTCAAAGAGAAGTTACAGAAAAAAACACGTTTGTTTTTAATAAATGTTCTATTTTTGCGTTTTTGTTTTAGGGGCAATATTGCCTTCCTTCATAGCAAAGACATGAAAAGTCTTTGAGCAGCTTTTTTTTCAAAGTATCTACTTCGTACCAAAAGTCACGACTTGGAGATATTAAAGGTTGCTTTCTTCTTACATAGGCTGTAACTAGCCGTTGTCCCGGCGCAAACATTCATATACAAATACGTGCAATTACAAAACTGCTACTGAGTAAATGCACAGCCCTCCAGCCGACTTTTAATGACATTCTGAAGTGCAGCGATTCTCTACATCAGCAATCTCAATTCTTCCCAAGAGGTGATATCCCTAGTATTCTGGCCCATATGATGACCTGACATAACCCACCTATCAATAGTACCTTGAACATAACAAGACGAAGTTATAGTTTGGTAAAGGCTGTGAGGCCAATGACACGGCGGTGCGGGTCCGAGTCATGCTGTCATACTGGTAAATTTTTTAATGAGTATAATTTTGAAAAAAAAAAGATTTGTAACATTTACCAATCACGGTTGTTTTTCAGAGCGCAAATATTCTTCACAATGTAAGTCTCATAATCACCAATACATATACTGAATCATTGTAACGACAATGCAAAGTTTTTATATTTATCAATAACATGGATCGAACAGAAATTGTGTTTGTTGCAAGCCGATTTTGCAGTGGTTCGTAAATACGAACTTTCGCCAGCGATCAGCTCTAACGTAGCACTAAAGGACACAGTGATGTCATTTTTCGGCCAATGTCATTTCCCTTGTTTCCGGGCCAGCTTGACGTCAAGCTAGCCCGGATAAGTAAATTGGCTATTAAAGCTGAAATTTCATACATCTAACGTGGAAATTTGGCACTAACAAGCTCTAACGCAGCACTAAAACATTATATGGTGGAATTCATGCCCAACGAAAAATGGCCGGGCCAACTTGACGGACATCCAAATTTAAACAACTTTTTCTTTGCGGCGACAAATAACGTGTTGCAGTAAATAAAGCGTTTCTACGATGCACGCCTTTTCCCGCCAAAAAAAAAAGAGAAAAAACAATCGACGGTCGCGCCGCCGCCTCCGTCGGCCGCCACGTGGCGCGCGTGATCCCGAGCCGGAGCCGGAGATGGCCGAAGGTTGCCGATCGGCACTCCCACGCACGACACGGTCCTCCCAACAAACTCCTTCCCCTCCTCAAAGCAACACGTGGCGTGGAACTGGCTACCCGATCGCGCGGGGGGCTAGGTTAGTTTTCACCGTCCGTCCGGGGTTACGAAAAAAAAAAAAAAAAGCCCGGAGAATAATAATCGTAAACAAAAAAAGGAAGAAGCGAGAAAAACGCGGGAAATACTTCTCCGGCGCGCACGGGACGTCGCTCTGCGAGGCCGGTAGGTTGGCTGAAGCCGCAGCCTCGTTTGCTTTTTGTTTTTTTTTTTAGGCACGAACCGCGGACTGCTTTTTTCTCCCTCCAGTGGTTTCGCCAAACGGAGCCCCTCCCCTCTGGCCCCCTCCTGGCGCGTGCGAAAAACGTTTATTGGCCGCGTGGGCCGGATAGAGGAGGAGATAACCCCGACTCCTGCGAGAATAACATTGAACCCTCTCTCTCCGCCGAAGGGACCGAAGGTGTGGGTGTCCTTAAGGACGCGCCGGTTCTGAGGTCAGGGTTGGGTGTCGGTTCACGGGCCCGCGACAGCGCGTATATCTCGTTTTGATCCAAAAACGACCCCTTTTGAACTACCCGGTACTGTATCGGGAAGACAGAGTACAACAGTGATATCCTCGGCCCCTCCTCCCCCATTGGAAATCACCACAAAGTAGAGGTCCTTTCTTTGCTAAAATATTTGGATGAGCGTGTGGCTTGCGGAAGAGTGTCGACGAGGGAAGGACTCTGCCGGCTGGAAGCAGCGGTAATCGTGTCGAAGGAGAGCTCGGACAGCTGGACGAGCAGAAAATGCACGTGAGTAACACCTTTGCCCTGTCCAGTTTGAGTGCTTCTGTTGCTACCTGCGAGTCCTCGTGTTGTGTGATGTGTGGCGAGAATTTCGGCGGACGCTCTCGAGGAAAGTCGACAGCCTAAAACGCGTATAAACTCCGCGAAACTTTGCAAGCTATACCGCCCAATTAATGTATTATATCCTGGCATAAACAGTGCAATGTAATATGAATGAAATGATGCCTATGTTTTAAACTGTTTAAATACACCTCGACAAAATACCAATCGACGTATTATTTTTGTTACTTTGCTAGCAGTACTTATACTTATGATACTCAAATCTGTATTCACATAGAGATATTGCGCATGCATTCTGCCAAAAGGACGATATTTCTTCATGAGCAGCCTACAGTAAAAAGCCTCACAATAAATTACAAAATAATGAAATAGTGCAATATCATCGTATTTATTCATTTCAAGATGTTTATGTTCAGCAATGCTGAATTAAATTGCTGAATATTTTTCCGCACTTGAGAAATTTCGTCGGGATGTATTTTTATTTTCGGTATGTCGGCCTATGGCAGTAGGAATTTAGACACATTCCCAAACATAACGCCTAACACATTTCCTTCCACCTGTCATGTCTACGTACACACATACAACAAAATTGCTATTCCCTTTTTCGATGAGAAAAGAATATATTAGTGGCTAAAACTGCCACTCGGTCTTATTCCATATTTTATTCTATATTTTATTATGTATTCAAACCATAGTTATACCAAAGTTAGCAAAACTTTTCCTGCAACGCGGAGAAAATTATTCTGTTTGAAGGATAAGCCTACGAAGACTTTATGATATGTATTTTAAATGCAATTTATATGACCTTTCTGACTAAATTAATTTTCGTAATCGTTCACGATTCTGTTATTTTCACACGAAGCAAATATTTTTTTTTCCTTATAAACATCTTAACGTACTAAATTTCAATTTTATATTCACGAAAAGATTTTGAGGTTAATAGCAACTTAAAAGTGAACAGAAAACTAATCATTTTTGCACACAAATAATTTTGTGCAAAATTTATTTTGATTTAAAAAGCGCTGTCCCTTGGTAACGGAACGCGTACAGAGATTTTATAACTATGTTTAAATTAGGTTTTTGCTATTTGATTTGTTATGACTGTACCCACNACGGAACGCGTACAGAGATTTTATAACTATGTTTAAATTAGGTTTTTGCTATTTGATTTGTTATGACTGTACCCAACTGAAACTCTCAGTGCGTGTCTTTTTTTTTATTACTGTTAAACATTGGACATTGATTCCTACATCAATTTATCACGGTAGCCTAGAACAAAGTGGACGTATGTAGTAAAATGAAGCCTGCCATACTGTTTTCTACATAGATNAATTTATCACGGTAGCCTAGAACAAAGTGGACGTATGTAGTAAAATGAAGCCTGCCATACTGTTTTCTACATAGATATTGAATTGACGACGCGGGATGCAAGTAACACAATTCTAGAAACCTACGTCACATACACGAGCTCGAAACAGGGTTATTTTCCCTCTAATTACACTGCTCTTGGCTTACTGTAACATGCATGTTGAAAACAGCATATCTAAGAAAATGCTAATTGTAAGTAAACCCGATTATTTCGTGAAATAAATTATATGGCACACGTCTTGATTAAGTATTGTGAGTTACATTCTATTTGGCAATGATGAACTAACTTTCATGGGCCTAACAATTGTATAGTCTACATATTTCTACAGGGACAGGAACAGCTTTTTTTTTGTACGCAGCGAAACTGCAAGAAGAAAAAAATAGTGTGGAACAAATAATATTCTTCGTATGTGTATGGCAGTGTATTCNGAACAGCTTTTTTTTTGTACGCAGCGAAACTGCAAGAAGAAAAAAATAGTGTGGAACAAATAATATTCTTCGTATGTGTATGGCAGTGTATTCATTTTAGAACTTGAGAAATTCAGTGAAGGCGGTGGAAAAAACGGCACACTGAAAATAAAAATACTTGACTAGACTATATAACGACCATATGCCTTGATACATTGAAAAGTTTTTGAATTTACTTTTACTCTCTACGCTGAAAATAACATCAATGGTATGCTTCCAATTATTCCAGGTGTTTCTACTGCTAAAGATTCTGTCATAATAAAAATTTATTTCAGAACTTTTTGCTTTTAATTACTCCATAGCTTATTTCGCAACGAAAAGCGTTAACGCAATCGGTTTTAAGGGTATTAATTTTAAGTTTATCGGTGTAAGTACTAAACAATAATCATAGAGCATGGCTGGATCTAGTAATCCCGATACGTAGTACAGTCCAATCAGCGACGTGCGACATTTTGTGTGCGCGCGTTACGAAATTCATTATTCTGTGTTGAAGCAATCAATATGCTACGCCACTGAGTCAGCGTAAATGTTATTTCATTTGCAAGTTATTAAATTCGAACATAACTGTCGAACTCGAACGCCACGAATTCATGCTAAAAAATTAAAGTTTGGAAGTTATCATCACTACTCAGTTTTAAGAAATGTGATACAGAGACACAGAAAAACCAGATTTACGACATTCATGACATGACACACTAACTAACAGAAGCATTTTATAATAATATTTTTGTTGAGAATACGGAGGCAAACGTTAAGTATATGACGTCATTATACTTCGGTATATTTCAAAGAGGATCATAACAAATACTAAAAAATGTAGGTTCACACAACAAAGTTGTGCAGGGAGATATCCTCACAATTATAATTTTAAAAAATATTAACAGTACGTGACTTATATATTTTTAATGTTCTTTCCTTTGTTATACCAAAGAAAAGGATACTGGGTAAAAAGAGGAGGACACTCTGTTATCAAATAATTGATATTCCCTTATACCTTTGATTGAACTATTCTGATATCCATGTCCAATTACCAGGAATGAAATGAGTGAGAGACTAGGATAATTCAGTGAAACAAACCGATGGCGTAAATTAGTGAAATGATTTCCTAAATTCACAGGCACAGCCAGGGCACAGTACCACCAAGGAACTTTGTTATTTTGCACTTCGCACTTTGCATAAAAGTAAAAGTGCAAAGGAAAACTTGTTCCACCATTATTTTTAAGATTTGCATTTCTCTGGAAATTGTGCAAAGTCTTTCGTCATACCGTTTTTATTGTTTGTGTACTTTAAAACCGCTTAGTATTTAGTTACACTATTACACTTTCTAAAGTGCGCTGGGTCAAACATTTAAGGTACGACAAGCAAGAAAAGGGAGCGGTTGAAAATAAACGAGCTACATTGCAAATGTTAAAAAAGAAAAATGACACTTCATTAAAAAGTTTTTCAGAAAAAATTACCAAAAAATATATATATTGTCATTAAATTCGTTATTTGAATGTAGCAAATTATGCCTTAGGGCTTATTCACAATGTGCAGTCCATGTTTTTGAAGTATTGATTGTAAACATTGCTAGTTAAGTTTTGGAAAAAAAGGAACACTGGGAAAACGATGTTCCATCCCGATAATATCAATACACCAAACCCAATTGGAAGGTAACAACTGATTAAATTCCTTAAGCTAAATTTTGTAAATTACCAAACATAATTTTAACTAAATATGTTAGGCCTATTTACTGGTACTTTCTTTTACGAGATCAATTAAGATTTCCGTCACTGAATTATCGCCTTCCATAATTACGTGCAATATATACTGAATTCATCATGCACACTATCAACAAACCAATAATAAACAGTCCTGCAATAAATATTTGTTTACATCACGTGATCGCGAGCGCGACATCTGATTGGTTGGAAATGTTCGGCAGTCGGCAGTCGAGCAGTCGAAGATAAAGATGGACCATCTCCGACTGCCGACTGCCGACTGCACGTTGTGAATATGTGTATTTTAGTTGAGCAACACATCTCTGACTGCATACAGTGCATTGTGAATAAGGCCTTATCATTCTTCTTGCCTCACTTTTATAGGTTATGTGCACATGCCACTATATTTCCATTTCTCATACACACCAGAGTCAATTAAATGAATTTCTTAACTGTTAGTTCCCATTATATAACATTACGATGTAAAAAATAAATTATTAGCTAACACTACACGAATAAAAATGAAACAGCAAAACCGATCCACCCATTGAACAACTTTCGAAAACATTGCAAACTATGGCGAACTGATTTAGCAATGCGAGATTATGGTGGAACAAAAGTGTCTTTGAGAATGTAAATAAAGTCTTCGTGCTTATCGCTTTACATTCTTCAAATTAGGTTTTGCTAATTTAAACATTGGTGGAACATAAACAAAAACGAAAGTGAAAAGTGGAAAGTGGCAAAGTCTTTTGATGGCGATAAAATGACGAGGAAAAAAAACACATAAATTATTGTGAATTTCCTGACTTACCGTAATCACTGCAGGGTGTTATGTGAACATTAGTATGAGTGAAAAATTGTTATAACTTGAAACTATTATTGCATATTTACAAATATTTGTTGCTTCAAAAGATATTGTTTGACAGTATTTGTTTTCTTACGACATTAGCACCTGAGTGGACAATGAAAGAACATTTATTTTGTTACAATGTTCCAGTTATCTAAAAACACTATTTATAGGATCTCAGCTGATCAGGAGGTTCACTGAAGGCTTATTGGCTATAACGTAATAAAAATTCAATTATTACAATATAACTATTTAAATACTGTTGAAATATGTTTCTTAGCATTAAATATGTCCGGCCAGATAGAACACAAAGTTGTTTATAATTGCCATAAAACACTCGGAAACCAAATTTAATTTTATATGAACTTAACAAGAATTTTTAAAACAAATACCGAGATATAAAACTTTAATACTTTCTTGCAGTACCCTACTTCTTGGAAAAGTTTTGGCGACTATCTCGTGAGTATTCCGTATTCAAGAGTAAAGATATGCACGTTGCCAAAACATTTCCATGCCGTAGGCAAAACAAGGAAATGTTGCAACTTTAAATGTTATTAAAATTTAATTTTAAGTTTTTTTCCAGAACGTATGAAATTAAAAATTGTTAACTAGGAAATTTACAGAGACATTCGCCAACTTCGGCATCCATCTCGGTGAAATTTATTTTATGTTTTAGCAACCGTAAGGGTTATTCTACTCGGGTTGGGAAGATCAATGCTTTTAGCTTGGCAACTAAAGTTTCTAGCCGCCAGGTAGCAGTGGTATCGCATGTCTACCGGATTTGCCCGTCTTGTATGTAAGTAAATGGATGATTGCAATTTTCATAGAATAAATGTATTTGTGTAAAATCTTCCCAGTTTCAAATAATAAACTTTGTCCTTCGCACTAGGGTCCTTCACACTATGATGAAATTTATTCAACTATTAATAAACATTCTGTCGTAAATTGTATTTGGCAAAGCGTAGGCTTACACAATTACTTTATTTAGATTTATGTATCACAAATTAATCGAAAATAAAAAACCCTACGTAAATGGTTTAAAATGTCATTTTAAGAGATTTCCTGCGCAGTTTTCTTAAGCGAAAGCAGATAAGTACTAAGTTCCTTTTTATGACAGCTGTATTTTTTCCGCACTTAAATACGTAACGTTTTACCATTGAATTAAGCTTGCCAATGAACACAGTTGTATTTTATTGCTCTTTAAATATCGTCGGAGGGCGTGAATAATGGTTGCAAAATACAATTAATGCTTAACATTTTGGATAGGGCAAATATATATCACAATTTGAGCCAAATTCCATCTTTTACAGCAAAACGTATAGATTTTCTCAATTTGCCACCAGCTTGAAAGCGACCTCTTTGGAACAGCAGCGCAACTAGTGGCGGAAATCTTCCCTGCGCGAAACTCCCCCGCGAGAAATCTCGTTTTCTTCCTGACCCGAGTAGAACTAACCTCAGCAACGGACATGGGCATTCTTCGAAAACTGCCCTGCACTGTTATCTTCAGCAACATCAGTACTAAAACCACCGATATGGGTGGTTTTGTGACAACGTGTTTGTCAAGCAAGTTACCCAAGCTCAAGGAAGTTATGTTCCCCTTTCTTTATTACGCAGATCTGGTATTCGAGGTGTGACTGCTCATTCTGATTGTGGACTTTTGGAGATGCGTTTCTATCGTCGTTCACACAATAATCCCGGTGTTGCTGTTAGCTACATTAACCAAATTGACGTTCGTGATATAATATGTTTGGAGGCTTTTGCTTTACATGGAAGCGTTATTAACCAGACTGCTGTTGTATCTGCAGCTGAAGCTCCTGTATTGTGTTCGCGTGAGGCGAAACTTCACTGGCCAGACACGTGTCTGGCACGCCATAAGCGAACCTCGGAGTGAGTGAGGAACTTCTAGAAATGCTGGTTGGCATTACATTTTACTGACCGTTTGTATACAAAACTAATATTAGCATACGTCATTCCCCACAAATTGCCACTTTCGCAGCCAACAGAACATTTATTGTAGTTTGACAAAACGCAAATCTCAAAAAGTCTGAAGTAACACAAGAATATGCCATTTATAAGTACATGATATTTTAACTTTTTTTGTGTACCAAGGCAAAATCTCCACAGTGAAAACACCTTCGTTAAAGATAATTATTCTGAAGGAAGGAATTTGCAGCCTGATATTATGAGGCAAGCAGGAATGAAAAGTAGGCATACTTGAGTTTTACATAAAGGGTTGACTTGCAGTTCTATCAACATCAACATGTGTAAAACCTGAACATAAACATTTCTAGGTAAACGCTGTTGTCTAGTGATTATTTGAAATTTCGCAGTTACTTTCAAAACATAATATCGCACATGATTGAGGAATAGGTTATCGCTCACTTAAACTGTAGTTATTTTAATTGTGTTATACTTGTAGGCCTACCACATGCAATCGCTTCCACAGCAATTAGGAGCCTACGTTTAATTAAACGACTTAAACTCAGCAGTGAATATGAGCTCTCGTTACATTAATGAGAATAATAATCATGCAAACTTCACGATAACACACACACACACACATATATAAATAGTGCTATAAGCAATTAATCGCCAGTTCAGAAATTGCAAATATGACTGGTTTGTGTTAATTCAGTAAAACAAGAGGTTTACAGTTTTAAAATGCATTTGTGTATTTTCAAAATGAAATTAAAAAAGCTTACGATAGCAATAGGCATCCTTCATACATTTTCAAAACTAAACAATAAAATAGCTTATACAAAAGCATTAGGCATTTCAAAAGCAAGGCTTACGTTGCACAAATTTTAATAAGAAATTCTCCATATAATAAAATTAATCAAGTTAAAGAAATATTTGAAAAAAACCTACTATAAGAAAATTTTATTCGTAAATTATTTCATGCCAAGACATAATGCAAATTTTGCCATGAAAATAGGCGTTATCAAGCGCAACCGCATTAGCACACACAATAAAAAATACTTTTTGTCTTTAAAAAAAATTTTGCCAACTCGTTGCCAAAATTTTTATGACTTACTACAGAACCAAGTCACATGTTATCAGCTTTGTTAAAATGTTGTAATATATATATTATTTTTATAAATGCAAAATAAAAACTGAACAAGTGGTATATAGTAACCCTAACCAAACTCGGCGTCCTATTTCTATGCATTGCTTTGGTGATAGCAAAAGCTACCAACGTTATTCGTAAACTTTTGATTGAAAAATAAAATATATACCCTCTCTTAGGTCGGATATAGACAAACCCAGTAAGTCTTCACCAACCCTTAACCCGTTCAGTCCCTAATTAATTTAAAAGCTAAAGTGTTGCAGTCGTTCAATATTTTGACTNTTTACTGGCCGTTTGTATACAAAACTAATATTAGCATACGTCATTCCCCACAAATTGCCACTTTCGCAGCCAACATAAAATTTACTGTAGTTTGACAAAATGCGAATCTCAAAAAGTCTGAAGTTATACAAGAACACGCCATTTATAAGTACATAATATTTTAACTTTTTGTGTGTACCAAGGCGAAACCTCCACAGAGAAAGTTCACAAAAAAAATACAAAAACACCTTCGCTAAAGAGAATTATTCTGATGGAAGGAATTTGCAGCCTGATGTTATGAGGCAGGCAGGAATGAAAAGTAGGCATGCTTACGTTTTACATAAAGGGTTGACTTGCAGTTATATCAACATCAACATGTGTTAAACCTGAACATAAACATTTCTAGGTAAATGCTGTTGTCTAGTGATTATTTATAATTTTGCAGTTACTTTCAAAACATAATATCGCACATGATTAAGGAATATGTTATCACTCACTTAAACTGTAGTTATTGTAATTGTGTTATACTTGTATACCTACCACATGTAATCGTTTCCACAGCAATTAGGAGCCTATGTTTAATTAAACGACTTAAACTCAGCAGTTAATATGAGCTCTCGTTACATTGATGAGAATAATAATCATGCAAACTTCACGATAACACACACACACACATATATAAATAGTGCTATAAGCAATTAATCACCAGTTCAGAAATTGCAAATATGACTGGTTTGTATTAATGCAGTAAAACAAGAGGTTTACAGTTTTAAAATGCATTTGTGTATTTAAAAAATTAAATTAAAAAAGCTTAATATAGCAATAGGTATTCATGCATTTTTAAAACTAAACAATAAAATAGCTCACAAAAGCGTTAGACATTTCAAAAGCAAGGCTCACGTTGCACAAATTTTAATAAGAAATTCTCCCTGTAATAAAATAAATCAAGTTAAAGAAATATTTGAAAAAACTTAATATAAGAAAATTTATTTCGTAAATTATTTCATGCCAAGACATAATGCAAATTTTGCCATGAAAATAGGCGTTACCAAAAGCAACCGCATTAGCACACACAATAAAAAATACTTTTTGTCTTTACAAAAAATTTTGCCAACTCGTTGCCAACATTTTTATGACTTACTACAGAACCAAGTCACATGTTTTCAGCTTTGTTAAAATGTTGTAATACATATATAATTTTTATAAATGCAAAATAAAAACTGTACAAGTGGTCTATAGTAACCATAACCAAATTGGGCGTCATATTTATATGCGTTGCTTTGGTGATAGCAAAAGCTACCAACGTTATTCGTAAACTTTTGATTGAAAAATAAAATATTAACCCTCTCTTAGGTCGGATAAAGACAAACCCAGTAAGGCTTCACCAACCCTTAACCCGTTCAGTCCCTAATTAATTTAAAAGCTAAAGTGTTGCAGTCGTTCAATATTTTGACTTGTGCTGTACTTGTGTCGAGCGTGCTTCTCGCAGCCAGTCAACAACGCGCTGTGTGTTCGCTGATGCAAACAATGGCCATTCACAAACGAGACGTGTAGCAACTTCAACAAATCAAATTTCTCGCACGGGAGGCGCTCAAAATAACGGCCAATGATTCCTCGTTGTGTACAGCTCCGACCATAAATACCTTTCACGTGCAACGTATCCTCGACCGTGGACTCGAGGATGGACGTGTTGAAATGGGCGGAATCCCGACAAATGACAACTCGCACGATGTTATCAGATGTGTATTAGATTTTTTTTCAGATTATAAACGTCATTATCCACACAAATAACACCACTCTATTGCGTCAAAACGTATTGACGATTTACGCTAGTTAGTATTCCGTGAATCAACGAAAGTCTGCACTTTTACAAGATAATGTAAGGGCCGTTTACAAACAAGTTTAATTACGTACAGTTGGCCTTCCTGTCATTGACGTTTGTGTAGTCTTACTCTGTTTGACGGGGAGAGGGTTCCGAGTACTGCTGAACGTATTGAGAGAAGTTAAACTAATATGCCGGGACAGGAAAATATGACGAGTTCACTGACATAAAGGCCACACTATACAACACTCTATATACCAAAGACTCAAATATTTGTTCACTTGATGCTAATAGTTCTGTGATCTTCGGGTTTTACGTATCAGCGAACAACGCTGTAATGAGGACTGAAAAAAATTGCTATTTAACTTTCGGACAAGTTAAACTTCTAAAACGTGTTTGAAGAATCCTAACTAATATTATAAATGCAAAACTGTGTTTGTTTGTAAGTTTGTTTGTCCTTCTTTCACGTCACAACGGATCGACGTGATTTTTGCACAAAAATAGTTGGAGGGCTGGTAAGTGACATGGGCTACTTTTTATCCCGAAAAATTATCTCATTCCCTCAGGAAAATGTTTTTTTAGTAAAAATAGCGCTCGGGGTGCAATGCTGCGTCAATGTAAGTTGTTAGTGTGGGACGAAAGCACAATGTCACACAAAAAAGCGATAGAGGCCCTAAACCGAACTGTACAGGATAAGCGAAACAATAGAGACATTATGGGAGGAATGGTTGTATTACTGGCTGGTGACTTCCACCAAACTCTACCGGTGATTCAGAGGGGCACACCTGCAGATGAAATCAAAGCCTGTCTCAAGTCGTCAAGCTTATGGGCAAATCTCAAGAAATTCAACTTGACGACAAGTATGAGAGTGTACCTCTACAATGACGTTGTTACAGGACATTATGCTAATACACTATTAAAAATTGGAGATGGGCGGTCAGAAACAGATGCCGAGGTCTGTGTGTCACTAACGGGGGATTCTAGTAATTTGGTGCAGAGTGATACGGAACTGATTGCTAGCGTTTACCCAGATGTACAAATAAATATAAATGACGACNTGGTGCAGAGTGATACGGAACTGATTGCTAGCGTTTACCCAGATGTACAAATAAATATAAATGACGACCAGTGGCGATTATAGCACCAAAAAAATGACATCGTTAGTGCTCTGTTCTGTGTTTATGGTCAGTGTCTGTCTACTAACAAATACCGTTATTTCTTCCTATAAGGTTGTTACTATAACCACGCGAGCGAAGCCGCGGATAAAAGCTAATCGTTTACAAGTATAGTCATTGGTTTTTCGCAAAAATATTCCACGGTTTGGTTTACGGAAAACACTTAAGTTGAGGACCGATTTCGTGATTAGATGCCTTTAACTGTCACGCATCCTAGGTGTCTGCCAGCCAATCATGGATGTTCGGTGTCTTAGTAACCTGAGTCTGATTGGTCCAGTCAAGTACAAGATATCTTTCTATAGAGACACGCGGTCGATAGCCGAAGTAAATTCGTGATTATGGACGTAACAAGTTGAAGTATAGCCTGCGCATAAACATTCTTGCGAAGAACAGGTGGTCTTATTTACAAGACGAGACATTACCATTTCGCGTTATAAGATATCTTCCATTCACGGTTTCTTCCAATGTTTTGAAACGAACCTTTGAAAAATCACCCTAGGCTTAACACTGCAACGTGTTTTTTTCAATAACTTGTATACCACAAGTATAAAACACTGTGATTAACTTTAAAGTACTGTATTATTGAATTAATTAAACTTTAACATAGTCTCTTCTATAACTTGTAATATTTATTTCTTATTAAATACAAATTAAAAACAGTGAGAACTGCGATGTGTTGGCAACGGCTAGTAAGAAATAGTTCACAGTTATTGTTTTAACATAGTTTTTTGGTATGCTACTTGCAAATTTAACATTGCCTATTTATATATTTGAATTTTTTGGTAGCACTGAAGTAAAAACCCATTTTATTGTTACAGTTAAAAATATCATCGGAAATTACCGTGCGTAGGCCCTAGAGACATGGTGTTTTTTTTTTTCGTCCGAGGAAGAAAATTCAAAAGATAGAGCGGAGCTTGTCGCTCTCTCTCTCTCTCTCTCTCTCNTTTTTTTTTTTCGTCCGAGGAAGAAAATTCAAAAGATAGAGCGGAGCTTGTCGCTCTCTCTCTCTCTCTCTCTCTCTCTCTCTCTCTATATATATATATATCTCTCTCTCTATCTCTCTCTCTCTCTATTTCTCTCAGGAAGATTCGCACCGCCTGCAGTAGNTATATATATATATATCTCTCTCTCTATCTCTCTCTCTCTCTATTTCTCTCAGGAAGATTCGCACCGCCTGCAGTAGCAGGACAATTATAGATGTTTTTAATTTAAGCATATTTCATACTTACTACAGCAAAAATAATGGTTAATGAATTTGTAATTTACAACTAAAACGAGATCTTATTGTTTGAATACTTATTATAATATATTTAAATATGCTTGCGGGACGGTTACAAATCCGAAGTTGGCAGTAGTGGCGACTGGTAACGCCGACATGACATGGCGTGTTTCTGAACGAGGCGTCAAGTTCTTACTCGTTGTGTTTTTCTAAACCTACCTAGGCAAGTTACGATGTTGTGATAAATCTGTTTTTCCTTCGCAGGAATAAATACACTGCAAAGTGCGTCGTGACCGCCGTGTGTGTGCAAGAATATTGTTGCCATTACGTTACGTTGGACCGGTGTGTGTGTGTGTGTGTGTGTGTGTGTGCACGCGCGCTTGCGAATACCGGAAGTGTGAAATGTATACGTTTTAGCAGTGAACTGTTTTTAAGACGAAATTAATTGTTTGAAAGTCACGCATGTTTATCACAATGCTGTAACCTTGCCCTAGGTGTTTGAAACACAATTGTGTAATGTGATTTCGTTTCTGTGATTTGAATGTTTGCTACAACCCAACAAAATATTAAGCCCAGCCAGATACATTANTGTAATGTGATTTCGTTTCTGTGATTTGAATGTTTGCTACAACCCAACAAAATATTAAGCCCAGCCAGATACATTAAAATAAATAATGAAATATAGCAAGAAAGCAGTAAATGCCAATACATTTAAATATGAGCGGAATAAAAGTTACCGTCGGCATATTTGTGTCCATGTTCACCATTGTCTTTTAAGTTTGTCTTTTGCTACGTACAAAAAATAAGCGACACGAGTTGCGTGCTTGAATTCACTGCGTCATTTCGTTGGCCTGATTGTTCCTTTGTTTTAATATTTATTCCAATTGAGGCCGTCCTNTGCTTGAATTCACTGCGTCATTTCGTTGGCCTGATTGTTCCTTTGTTTTAATATTTATTCCAATTGAGGCCGTCCTTTTAACGAAATCATTAAACACAAATCAATAACAAGAGGTTACATACTACAGTTCTTTCCCCCGCAGTTATAACGGGGTTAACAGCAGTCGCGGCAAAATATTAGCTTGTATTATGTGTAACGGGCTATGCCGTGTACAACAAATATGTTAGCAATGTAAAATATTAACTGCAATAACCATCGTCAACATATGCGTTGTTAGAAAGTCATAAAACTTATCTAAATATGGTTATAGGCCTAAATTGTGAACATTCGTACGAAATTGTTTTTGAAATACGGCACAATTTTTTGAACAGCTGAAAACAGGAAACAAGCATTTGACAGTTAAAACGTAGTCACATGGCAGTGTTAGTGTTTGCATGTGGCGGAAGGATACGTAATCGGTAACGAAAAGTAGAACTTTAGCAGGGCGTCAGAAAAGTGTTAAGTAACTGCGAATGGCCGGCCAATACAACCAGGCTAGACTCCACAGTACTCNTTAGCAGGGCGTCAGAAAAGTGTTAAGTAACTGCGAATGGCCGGCCAATACAACCAGGCTAGACTCCACAGTACTCTACACACTCGAGCATGGGTCGCTTGTTGATTGGCTACCTCCTCAGGCAGAGCTCATTATAAACTGTTTAACGCAGCCACACGGACTGAAGCTACCAGAGTTCTAAATTATTTATAACTGCAAGGCTTGAACCCTGCAGGCCATGTTGGATAAGGGGAGGTACAATGACACACGTCATACAAACGTATAACCAGAAAAAAAATTTGTGAACCGAACATAAATTTTTTTTTATAAAAATAAAAATGCTAGTACATTTACAAAACATTTTGTTCTAAACCTGTTGAGTTTCTACTTGTGCAAAAACAGGAATCGTAGAATTACAGAAAAATTCTTGCAGTAATACTGAGACTTGTGAAATTTACAAGTATTAACTTGTAATGATAGTAGAAAAATTTTTTTTTAACTATTTCCAAAAAAGATTTTTTGTAAAATGACAGACATTTTTTTTGTGTGTGCTTATATGCCGTCTACTTTGCTTCTGAATTATCACGCGAAATTATAGGGTCTCTATTTGCAAGGCACGCCCTGAAGGAATCTGAGCCAATAACGCACTTGCAAGGAAATAATCACCGAATCACGTGCTACCTAGACTGATGTACAAACAGACTACCCACCAGAGAAGTTGACAATTGACAACTATAGTCCATTAACGTTTACTTCCAACTTTTCTGAAGCCCTACCAATGTTTTGCTTCCATGATATTCATCCGCTTGAAGCAAACAAACCTTAATTAAGTTTAGAAAACTACGCAAAAGGGACAAAGCACAGCATCCGTGAACACTTAAGTGTCATATTAATTTGCATAAGAACTACATAATACTAGGTATTGCAAATACACTTATATTCTTCATGTTATTATTCATTTTAATTTAAAATTTGATATTATAATTTATTCCTACAATATAAGTGGGGCCAGTGACTTTTCGCGTACACAGTAGACTTCAATACTATATACACACCTCAGCTGTTGTTATACCTCCATTGGCTGCTGGTGCCGTGTCCGTCTTTGTTTGACCGAGCCACTCAGGACTAAGTAACTCCGACACTGAACCTTCGTGATTCGTGCGCAAACNTTGACCGAGCCACTCAGGACTAAGTAACTCCGACACTGAACCTTCGTGATTCGTGCGCAAACTGTTAACAAGAGCCAGAACATTTTTTAGCCAATCAAAGAAGCTGGATGATCATACAGTGCTCTGGACTGTATCTTGTCTCGAAATCTTTGCGCGATGTATCACTGCCCCTAAATATAAGTAATAGTTCAATTAAACCAAAATAAGATACTTTTATGTTAACAGAAGTATAAAACGATTGTGATACGTGNATATAAGTAATAGTTCAATTAAACCAAAATAAGATACTTTTATGTTAACAGAAGTATAAAACGATTGTGATACGTGACATATTTAGGAAACAACCAAACACTTTATACATGGCGTGATTTCTCAAATGCTTGATAAAAATAAGTGTGAATATACCGCTAATAGACTATGGAACAGTCTCGAACGGAACGCTTAAAACAATAGTGAAAACGTGTATAGATTGTTTCACGGTAAACTGAGTACTTTAGAAACACCTGCTAAAGATCTACTTGTATCCACACTGTGTATTCTTCCACCATGTCAAATTGNAAACTGAGTACTTTAGAAACACCTGCTAAAGATCTACTTGTATCCACACTGTGTATTCTTCCACCATGTCAAATTGACATTACCACGGACCTGTTTACTTTATTCACGCGCCAGTCAATGGCAAAAAATAAAATTATCAGAAAACCTAATATTTTACGAATTGCTTATTCTTATATACGAATGGGAAAACAGAAAGTGGAAGAAAATATTTCAGTATTCCCAGATGTTTTACTAATACTTTTAATTTCACGTTGAGACATGGAACTATTTTCCTTCCGTCGTTGGCAACTTGACTGGGCGCATGGTAGCCAGCGCGCCCATCCAAATATAGGTTATGTACGCGGGTACGGGCAGTGACTTTCAAAGGTTGATTACAAAAGTGCTCACTTAACCTCAAACAGCCTTTACTATACGTGACTGGCTATTGCGAAATATTAGTTGTTTGAGCTGCCTGTGGTGAGTTAGCTTACTAGGCGCTGATTGGCGAACACTGTTCCACCATGACGTGGCAAGTGGGGTTCACTGTACAGTTAGATACACTGATGAGCCCAAAAAACTGGTACAGTTGCCTGATATCGTGTAGAGCCCCTTCCGAGCACGCAGAAGTGCCGCAAGACGACGTGGCATGGACTCGACTAATGTCTGAAGGTATGCAGGAGGCAATTCACACCATGAATCCTGCAGGGCAGTCCACAAATCCAATCTGCACAAATTTGAGAAAGGGTTGCACGTCTGTCACGTTTAATGATTCTCGTCAGTCGTCGTTTGTCCCGTTCGTTCACGATCTTTTTCCGGCCGCAGCGATGTCGAAGATGTGATGTTTTACCGGATTCCCGATATTCACGGCACACTCGTGAAATGGTCGTACGCGAACATGCAAATGTTATCGCTACCTTGGAGATGCTATGTCCCATCTCTAGTGCGCCGAATACAACACCACGTTCAAACTCACTTAAATATTGATAACCTACCATTGTAGCTGCAGTAACCATTCTAGCTGCCGGCTGGATCGAGTTACTCTGATTGGTTTTAATACCTCTGTTATTTACATACGCACGCCTATACCAGTTTTTTTGGTTCTTCAGTGTATTACGTATCCGCACTATTCCTAACTCTGTACTTAACGTGCAGTCAGCGGCGAGCTCGAGACCATTTCTCAAAGGAGAATATAAAGTCAGACAAGTTTATAATAGTTTGTGGATTCAATAACAAGTAAAGTATAATTAATTTACTCTGCAATACATAATACAATAATTTATTTGCATAATTTTGTATTTAAATGAAATGAGAGTCACTTATGCAACCGCATATCACAAAATAATATATAAATGTTCCTTTCCTTGTGACAGTGTTTGAATTTTTAGAATTTTTTCGTTGGAATGATATACTTATAAGAACGCTAGAGTCTGTATGTATATCCGTATGCTACCACTTAAAAAAACGTTTATAACAGCCGAAAATATTGTATTGACTCTTTACCAAGCCGCGGGAAGCATTTTTCTTACAATAAACCGTTTATTTATTTATTGTTTTCCATGTGTCACAGCAGGCTCAAGTATGCATATTATTATCATATTTTAAAGGTATTTATCACGTATTAAAAATGTAATTTAAATTTGTATAATATAAAATGAAAAATAAAACATTATTTTAAACATAAACGATTACTTTTTTGAATGTTATTATTCAGCTGCAATGATACAAATTTCTAAACATAGCAAAATAACATGCGAAAGGGTTACATTTTTGTTATGAATACGATGCTTCTAACGAACGTCACGAAGAACACTTCACAGAAAAAAAGAAATATCTACATTTATTTAAATATGAAAACGCAAATTTCTCAATTTCGTGAGCGTGGATGTATTAATCCGTGATCATCGTTTCTTTCGTTTATGGCAGTGTAAAACGCCGTAATTGTCAACATATATTTCTAATCACTAATTAATATTTTCACTAAGTGGTAATGTTTCACTCGTATACTGACGCAGTATCCGTAAAAATTACTGAAATATATAAGTACAGACACAAATCATTTCCAGATGACTGCAATCACAAAATAATAACTTTTTTTACAGTATTTTAATAAAATATACACTGACACACAAGAAACAAATACCGAACATCTTGTAGGGGCTGCGGTGGTATAGTGGTCAGACTACTCGCATCCCACCAAGGCGAACCGGGCACGATTCCCGGCGGGGTCGCTCCCGGAATTTTGCTTGTGGAAATCGTGTTGGACGATGCCGCTGGTCGGCGAGTTTTCTCGGTGATCTCCCGTTTCCTCGCCCCTCTCATTCCTGCGCTACTCCATATTCACCTCCCTTCACCTTCGATGTTTAAAGCCGCCCTAATCTCTTCACTCACTCACTCCCTTTTTTTTAAATTTTAATTTCATTGTAGTTGCTTTCACAACTATTATCAGACATTATGGGAAAAATTTTATTCGTCGTAATGCATCACAATAGTTGTGGGTATATCGTAGCTAAAANTTTTTTTTCAATTTTAATTTCATTGTAGTTGCTTTCACAACTATTATCAGACATTATGGGAAAAATTTTATTCGTCGTAATGCATCACAATAGTTGTGGGTATATCGTAGCTAAAATATATTTTTTACTTAATTTTTGCGTGTGTTTTTTATTTATGAGTATTTTATTTTGCAGTTTATACTTGTGAATTTACTTCGGTTGGGTCAGTTTCTAATGACCTCGCTGTCGACGAGACGTTAAGCCCAATTACCTACCTACCTGGAAGAGGAGGAGGGTGGGAGGTAAAATATTTATATTTTTAGAAAAAATACGAAAGGTGCAATGTTAATAATTATAAGTTCAAAAATGATTTACAATAAATGGGCTATTATACGAAAATGGAACTACAAAATTCTGTAAACATACTTCAAATTATTCAAATTATTTTAATTTTACTT
>NQII01003295.1:0-24387 GCA_002778355.1 Clitarchus hookeri
GGGGGTGTTCACAGGATATACCGTTTTTGATCCATGTTGTACTTTACTCCACACCCACATAAGCGACCAAAGACATTTTTTTTCTAACATTTGCAATCAATCAGAACATGGGAAAAATTCAAACACGTTTTCATGAACGGTCGCCATATTGTTTGTTAATCAAAGTGGACAACTCGTGATTCTGAAATTCGATGTCGCAGATTCGATGCGAGAAAAAATAGCGCAACCCCCTTCCTCTTACAATTAAACTGATGTTAACATGTTTTATTCGTCACTGTCTATACGATTCTCGTAGAATAGTAGCGTGAGCTTACATTTTCTAGGTGGTGTGTAAGCTTAAATAATAATAAAAGTAAATTTTACACTATTTTGAGACGGAGCGAGTTGCTAAGGCTAATGGGAACAAGTAAGGACTCGAAGGAACCATACCGGCATTCACCTGGAGTAATTTTTAAAAACGAAATTCGGGCCGAACGAGTCGAGAGTTGAACCCGGGCTCCCCTGAATATGAGTCTCCCCTGGTGTTTACTTGTGCGTGCAGGTATCGTGTTTTTTATCCTATGAATTAAAGTTGGCGTGTGTGAGAAATAAAACATGCTACTAGAGTGACAAGCCCCCACCCCCTCCCTCATGCGGCTTCCTCTCAGCGCTCCGGCGGTCAGTGCGTTTGGGCAAAGTCCAGTTAATATCTGGTGCAGCGCGGCTGGACGTGTGAGCGAGCTCAAATTGCGACTGCACGTCTCTCTCGTTTACTTCTGTAATGGGACTCGTATCCACTTCTTTAAGTACGCTTTTGTCTTGATAGTTTTTTAATGCGTCTATCAGTCTCGCCTGCAAATTGGGATATTTCGGGCTCTTTGTGTGTGCGTGCTTGTGTGTGTTTGACGTATCATAAAGTGCAGAATGTACCATTTTTTTCTTATCTATTAGCATCAAAAACTATCTTTGGTATCATTGGAATTAATAAAAAATATCATATTTGATTTTCATACAGAAAGAACACAGATGGATTTCGAGCCAGCATTTATTTACAAAAAAAGTGTACATAGAATTAATTTTAAAGCATTATAAAGGGATTAAAATAGCTCTAAAATCTTTTGGTTACCGTAATGCAATGGCTGTAATATGCTCTAATTTTTTTGCACTTGTGAAGTCATTCCCTATATGTCTCGACGAGGTCGACGGGTGGTAAATGCGTGTCTTTTCTGGGATTCGTATTGTGGTATAAATCTGCATGGCGGACTACTAGCATCTCAGGAATAAAACTGTGTTTTAGTTCGCGTAGTTCATAAAGAGTGAATACTATAGACACCTGCTGGATTAGAGGCCGCACATATACATACACATGCTCGCATGTCACTTTTTATTCGGCTAAAGTCACGTAGCAGTGTGGTGTGACTCTAGAGGGGGAGGGTGGGGGTGTTTTACCGTGGATCAGATATATCTCATAATGGAGTGAGCGCATGCAAATGTATGGAAATACAGAAATTTTGTTTGCTGAAGATAACTTTTTTTTTATGATTTTGTACTTGTGGTGTGTGTACCTGTAGGGTAGCGTCTTCTCACGGTAAATAATTTTTTTCCCCGCAAAACTTTCTTTACGTACGGTTTTTACATGTATAAAAAATTTTATATCCGGACACTGAGAGCTAGAAATATCGTTGCACATGGAGTAACCATACATTTCCTAACGTTTTGATTTTAAACTTGGGAGGAAATATTTTTTAATGATGAGCGTTTGTACCTCGGTGAGGAGTATTGCATGAGATCCTTCACTGTGCATATCGCATACCGCATGGGTAGCAAAGTGATTTTAACTCAGTTTTTGTGTTTTTCGAGCCATACTTCCCTTATAGAAAGCTGCATAACGCATCTGTACACAGCACATAATTTTTTCCAAAATAAAATAATAAAATTTCAACAAATGTTTTGCTAAAGAGGGGGGGGGATCATGTCATTTAGATTGATTTTTACGTTAATATTTACCCCGAAACACGCTCTTTGCATGCTTCTTTCTAGTGATGTATATTTACAGTATGAGGTTTTACAGTATATTCGTTATCTTTCCTTTAGATTCGAATACCACCCTTTCTGTGAATGGGTATGTTTTGCTAAGCTGCATTCGAGCTCTATATTACATTTTATTGGTGGTGTGTTTATGCGGAGAGCCAACAGCGATGTTTTACCCCATTCCAGTTAAACATGTGCAAATATCCTTTGAATATCTGCTCTTGTTTTGCGTGCACAGATATTTAGACTGTGATCTAATGCAGATTGGGCCTCTATGAAACCATTGTCCTTAACCAACCCAGATCCTGCCACGATTATTGGGCGTGATGGTTGCTGGCACGATGGTGAATGCTCATCCTGAACCCTTGGTTTTGTGGAAAGTACACTCGTGCCCTGCTGTGAAGGAGACTACACGGCGGTTTTTGGCAGGTGAAGGCCCTACAGATACGCAGGTTTTTGCATGCCTCTGCAAGTAATCACGCCTAGAAAATGCCATGCCACATTTAACACTATTATATACCACTTGTTAAGCATTATTCGAACATTCAAACTTTTTGTGACTTCGAATACATTTGGTGAATGCAAACGAAGTCAAAGTAGCGTCACGGGTACTGTGTTATCGCCTTTGAAAATTAGATAAGTGGTATATATAAATTAATAAAACGAATTCCTAGTACCGTATTTTATGAGGTTATATATTCCTCCGGAGACTAGCAGGCCCAAACAGATACTCCAAATTTGTGCAGATTTGTTATTTCACGGGAAAATATATGCGTATTACGTTCATGTTTGATAATATCTTGCGACCTGATGTAATTAAATATCTTAACTTCTCAGTCAGAATGCTAAATCGGCATTGTTCCCATTATATACTGACGCATTCTGCGTCCCTATATTTTTATTCGTCAGAAGACACACTCTGTCGAAACTCACAGGCGGACGACCGCAATAAATACTAAGGGTTTTGCGAACGTTCTGGAAGAATGACGCCAGGAAGGCGCAATCGCGCCTCGCAGCTGCAAGGCATGCTACCAAATGTTCCTGCAATTGCAAATGTCCCTGCATGTGCAGACAATATCCGGAGACAGCGGAAGACACACGTGCGCGGGCACAGCTGCGTTTTGCAGCTGCCAAGGGACGCCGAGATCACACCATCGGCTGCGTCTGTCCCAGGCTGGCTACCGCAATAAACCATGAGAGTTTTTGGCGAGCGGGTGAGAATAATAGCCACACGATATCCGGGGACAGCGGAAGGAACACGTGAGCCAAACCAAGAGGCCACCCAAGTGTTCCCGCACGTGCAGAACGGAACAATAAACTTCCATGCCAGAGTCGAGGGGCGACGCCGGGCCCATGTGCGGATAGCTAGTGCACCGAACACGTGTTTACGACCAGGGGACCCACCAAGTAGCACGTGCAGAACGAAGCACTTAAACTTCTAGACCAGAATCGAGGGACAACGCCGGACCCACGTGCGCTGGAGTGCTGCACACGTGTTTTACGATCCAGGAGGACGCGGCAAGCAGCCCGGCCACATGCAGAGGGAATGCTAGTTCAATATGGCGAACGAGCATACAAAAACGGGAGGAAAAGGGAGGAACGGATCAGTCAGACTTCGTCAAACGAGGAGAGCGGACCGGGAGCCGGGAGAAACGAGTTCGCGAGAATGCATCACGACGTCAACCTCAGTCGGAGGCCGTCAAGCGAGACGTGCGGAAGGAAGAGTCCGAGAAAACGGCAGTCGGCCGACNTGGCGCCGAAAGGAGGAGTTCGAGTCCAGGCGTCGAGACGCCCACCAAGTGCCGGAGCGGTCCCAGGTCGCCAGCCGAGAGAAGACCAGCGCCTCAAGCCGGATAAGTAGAGTCATACAGGAAGTGTGAAGAATCTTGCCCCCCCAGGCCCCCCGACGCAAATCGCCGCGTCAAGCAATACTTATCCTAGATATAAAAAGGGAAGGGGATGGTTGTCTCGTGTGTACATGTAAAAGTGACCCCGTTAAACATTAATAAAACTGACTTACGGTAACCCACAAGGAAGGTGAATTTATTGGTAAATTGGACCTAGGGACAATAGTGTCGACATATTCCTACGCCCTAACACTGAGGGCTAGCATCAAGTGCTGGCGCCTTACGCAGAGAGCAGATTCTATACCTACTATACGCCATAGAAATAGGGGGGTATCAATACTTTCCCCACACCAGCACGCTCTGGCTGACAATGCTGAAAACAAGAGCGGTAGTGGTAAGGAATTAAGCGAGGATGAATAATTGTTCGGAATAAAATGGTGTGGTGAGGGGTAACAGAATAAATACTCGATTTCAATGGTAATTTAGTTAGCAGTAAAACAAAAAATGTTTTTTGATCAGTCTTAATTAAAGTTTATAATAGCAAAAATTATTGATTTAGTAAATCATGCTGGTAGGTATATCGCTGATTGGAAAATAATTTTTAAATTGGATGAAAAATTACATGTTTTTATGTCTATGAAACAAATGTGAGTGCCGACAGCTCACTTTGCTACTTAATCGACAGAATGAGCGGGTACCGGCAACTCGCCTGGCAGTGAAATCGAGAAATTAAACGCCATTTATGTGTGGAAAATAGAATCCAATATGGAGGGCGCCGACAGCACCACCTATACAGTAAAACATAAGCAAATATGGCTGCTACCTGGTGGCTAAATAGGCAGCTCGCCTGGTGATGAAATTGTTAATTAAAAAAATTACAAACGAAAAAAACAAGATGGCATGTTGAGTATAGGTAACAGAGAAAGTCAGCTCGCCTGGTGGCTAAATCAAGAAGTAAGCACTGCCTGGCGGGTAATTTGGTAATTAATACACCAGCGCCACCTAGGCATTGAAAATGTAAACATATGTTACCCAAGATGGCCACCTCCAGCAATGTATAAACAAATGACAAACGAAAAGCCGACCGAGATTGCTGCATGCGACGGTATGGGGCCAGGTGACGGGTTGGAGGGGGTGGGGTAATTGGGCAATTAAATATATTGGAAGGGGGTGGTGCGAACGCGACTAATTGGTAGAACAAAGGTGCGTATTTGGTGGTAAAGGTGGGCTAGTTGGGAAATTTAATATATTGAAAGGGGGAGTGGTGGGGTAGAGGCCTGCGACTTAATAGGCAATAGCAATTGGCGAGGGTTGGTCGTCTGTTGGGAGGGATGTTGTGGTAGGGAAGACCTTTGGAATAGTAATTTTAAAAAAAAAGTTTGGTAATACATTTTTAAAATAATTTCAATAAGAAATTTTAAATTAATTTTTAAAATTAATTTTTATTTTTTAATACAATTTTGGATTTTTGGGATTTTTTGGGTTTTCAAGGTTAAAGGTTAGCGGGGTCAAGGTAAAATGTTAATGTCAAGGTCACATGGATTCAAGATGGCCACCGGCCGACCGGAAAGACAGCATGAACAGCTAAGACTCTCCGGTCCCATGCCCCGATGTGCCAAAACCCCATAATCCCTGTATTCATAATAAGTAATTTAGAAAAATTAATATTCACCAATTATTCTACAGATATTTGAACCCGATGTTCCTACTTGAAAGTATGACGCCCTACCTACTTCTTTTTAATTTTTTAAAATATGATTTTATTGACGAATTGACCGATACATTTGCCGTTGGACATAGACGTTTGACAGTATTTGTTTGTAACTTTCGACGATCTCAAGTTACACCGATTTGATGATAATTTCACAGTCCACATGTGCGAGACATGCGAGTTGAAAATCTGCCGCTGAGGAACCGAGGCGCAAACTCCTCACCCTCCGACTACATGTCGGCCACTCTGCCCCTGAGCTATGAGGGCAAAGCCTACCGACCTACCATACTCTCACAAGCTGTTGAATTGAATGCGATATGTATTTGTAACTTGTATACACGTTTGGTTTTATAAATTGTCTTTCTGCTTTCACTTGAAATGTTTTGCAGAATTAGTGCCCGATTTTAAGAATTTTTTCTTTTCATCTCGATTAATACCTTGAAAACGTCTACTAAGAAAAATTTGCTGTGTTTACGTTCTTCAAGTTGTGATTGTTTACTTATTATCAATGGCTGTTGTTTATTTATGTAGGGTCTCGTGTGTATTTATGTTTATTTGTTTACGACATATTTGTTATTGCTCCCTGAAGGGTTATTACGTTATAATTCAAAAAACATTCGCAAGTGTGAACCCGCTATTTTACCCTAAGGCACATTACCTCACAACGTCTGAAACTGAAAGAAGGAAATTTTGTTAGGAAACACTTTTTCATAATCCATTATGTAAAATAATAAACAATTTTTGTTTTGTTGGCGTTATGTTTAGTAAAACTTAAAAAAATAATTGACATTGTCTACCGAGGATTAAAACCGGAGAAGTATACAATTTTCAACGAAGTTGGTTATTTCGAACGGAGGAACAGATATGCTGCAGAAACGAAGAAATGTCGCAAGTTATGAGTTGAGAGAAAACAACATGTAAACACTTTGTTAGCAGACATTATTTTAGGTTATTCACCTCTTTATGGTCGCAAAAACCATAATTCTAAAGAAAATTAAAATACACAATATTTAAATTGCTATTTATTATCAACACAATATGACAATCTGTTACGAAAATCCATTATTTACAAACAGTGCCAACTCACGTCAGACTCGCCGCAACATTTAATTAGCCAAAAATAATACGTTGGTATTTAATCGTGAATCAATTTCACATAAAAATTCAGGTGGTGTGAGTCACCCTGAATTTTCGCAACTGGGAATCGTGCCGGAAGATGCCGCTGGTCGGCGGATTTTCTCGGGGATCTCCCGTTTCCCCCACCCTTGAATTTCAGCACTGCTTCATTCTCACCTAATTCCACTCCCATCGGCTCTGAAGATCTCCTTGTTCTTGAGCCGCCCAAATATCTCAACTCAAGTCAGGTGGTGTGAATGTTCTACTGTAATGTGCTATGCTCTGTGCCTATGTTAATTGTTAGTGAACAAACCCCATTACTTTGAATTGTGAACCCAGCTGTACTCACGTTGTGGAGGCGGGGAGTGAGCTGCGGCGGCAGGGAGGTGGGTATGTCGTCGACGGAGTCGCGGCTAAACATCCGGAAGAGAGGTCGTCCAGCCGCAGAGCCGCCCCCGCCGCCCGCCTCCTGCCCGGTCCTCCTCATGCTCAGGAAGCCCAGCCTGCGCACACACACACCACTGCCACGTCAACACGTCCCTCAACAATTTCACAGGAAGACACCTTTGTAGTCTATTCGCACTTTCTTAGCACTTTTTTTTTAATCAAACCTTTGAAAAAATGCCTCACGTTAACAAGCATTTTATTCTTGTATACTTGTATAAATAAACTTATATTTTTTATTAAATTAAAATTTTGTTTAAGATTTACCTATAAATTATTATATTTAATTTATAATGAATACGAATAAAAACAGAGAAAAATTAGGTATGTTGGTAATGTACAGTAAGGAATAGTTCTTGAGCAAAATGTTATTAAACTGAGTACGCACGAATGCGGTGCGTTGGACCTCTGGTGTAATTTCCTAAATTTGGTTTGTATTAGGCGGAGAAATATCCTGGAAGTAGAACTTTATCACGGCTTCAGATAAGTTGGAAGTAACCGTGAATGGAGTATATAAAGGCTGTTAACAGTAAACTAAGCACTTTTAAAATCAACCTTTGAAAGAAAAAAACTACCCTTGCCCGCGTATATTTTAACGGCCACACTGACTGGCATGCGCTCCGTAAATTTTTTAACGACGCACTAAGGGGCAGATGACCCAAAAAGTTGGCCAAAATTATTTTGTAGCGTTTTTGGTTTGAAAACAATATAATGGGGTGTGTATAGTTTGTATAGATGGATAAAAGTCAGAAACCAGCATTTTATAGTAATTTATTAGTAAAAAAAAATTCATAAATTAAAATTATTCCGAAGTATCACTTTCTTCTTCGTTAGATGTGGAATCTTCTTCACCTTCAGATACTCTCAATGCAGCTGCAGTATCTTCTACACGCATTACCATTGTTTCTGGCGAGAATTGTTTAGATTTTTTTCTGGATATTGGCCTCAAACTTGTTAATAGTGGATCAGAAGTTAGCAGTAATCTATTTATAATGTCTCGATCACACATTTCTCTTGAAAACTTGCGTGAATAATTTAGCCTGACATAACGGAAGTGCTTATTTCTGGCCTCGGCCGCTTCCTCAGATAACTGCCCTATGGGCGGTAAAGCTTCAGCAATGACTTCAGGTCCATGTATCAGAATTTTATGGACTGTGGGTATCATAGGATACCAAGCGTACAAGCTGACATACAATTCAGCTGTTTCTTTTGTATACAATTTCAATTTTTCTATGTCGATTTTATGACCACTAGAGATTGTTTCATGAACTCTTTTGAATCTTTTTATTAATTGTAAATCAATTCTTGTTATATCTGCTAATAATTCAGGATACGAGAAAAATTTCCTTGATGAATTGCCATCATTGGTACTCCCAAAGCCAGCCTTGGGGACATCAACCAATGGTCCCATTTCCGTCTTGAAACGATCTTGAATATGCATTTTCGTTTCTTTTAGAGACATTTTTTGGAGTTCAGTACGGGCCTGCCACTGTTTCAAGGGCAGTTTGTAAGCCAGATGCAATAACGTCTCGAAAAACCTTATTCTTGCATGGAGAATTGATAATCCAAATTGTAGAGTCCCTGGAGCGGTTTCTCTCTGTCTGGACAAGTTGTTAAAATCTTTCGAAGTGTCACCACAAATGAAACATCTCATTGTAGATTTCGTGTCTGTAGCAGCATTGCAGATTTTACCATCAATCATGGTGAATAAAAGCGTATGTTCTACAGATAAATCGCCATCCATTAAAACTGTATTTTGAAGGGCGTTTTTTTGGTCTTCTATGAATTTTATTTCTTCCTTTGTCACATCAGTATTTTCGTGTGTGAATCGTATTCTTATTGGTCTGCAATAACGTGGTGACGATGGTGTTGGGTTTTGCCAGATGATTTTCTCACTGATGTTAAAATGAAAGACAAGTCTTAAAGGTACAAAGCAGCTCTGAAAAATATTCGCATCGGTTTCGGCACTACTTTGAAATTTCTGCTTGTACTAAGCTTGTTGAGAGCCGTCACAACCCCATTTAGATATTAGCTGCAATTCATTATTTTCCTCACTTGTCAAGGTGGCCAACACTTCATCCAAGTACGTCACTAGTCTTAATGTAGTATGGTCTAGCAAACTTTGTAAGCTTATTTCCGCACATGTTCCAGTAACTTGATATGATTCTTCATTTGGATAGCACTGTTTTTTTTCTTTCTGGATCAACTTGTAGGAAGGATATGTTGACGTAGACGCTCCCCTAATATTGTCATATTGTCTTCTTGATAAGCCAGCTTCAACAAAAACTGATAGGGCTTGCAATGGTGATAATTGACTTCCACATTGCATTCTGCCGGTATATGCCTTTTGGTACTTTGAGGCTAATTTGCCTCCAATTTGTAACAATTATCAATTCTAATTATCCAAACTACCTCGGAGAAAATGCCATTTTTATGTCACTAATTAGGACTTAATTTAGCTTAGTTTACCCGTATAAATAATATTTTATAAGGTTCTAGATTTTATTTAGTTATGAATTTCAGTAATGACCTGTCAAGTATCCCAACTCTATTAATTAATATTTATAAATATCGAAACTATATATGCTCTCGTACATGGTATCTCGTACTAAACATAAACTGATGATTCATGACCTGCAATGCGATAATGGTAGACGAGTTCCAAATACCAAAGGGCCAGCAGAGTGAAGAAACTTATACTTTTATTCTGTAAACTTTGATAATACTTGGGTTACAGTTGGGTAAGAAAAATTCTGTCATTAAAGAAGGGGCAAAAAGTGGCAGCTAATTTCTGCAATACTCTTATCTGAAATATCTATCCTTTCATATGCTTGTAAAATTTTATCTTGATCTAACTTGGAAGTATAACTAAACTCTGTGAGTTGGTAAGACATATTTTTAATACCCTTAATTTTGGAATTATTGATAAATATATTCAAATATCGAAAAATTACCAAAATACGGTTGTGAAACGTCTAAAAAATAAAAGTACATACGTTGAACAGACAAACCCATGGTAAATGTAGTATTCAAAAGTCCTTAAACCACTAAAAATATAACACTGAAATAACACGATGTAAAAAGCACTGAGAACTGATATACGTGTACCAACTAGAAGGACCAAATTGGAACTGATCTTTAGTGGCTATGGAAGCAGGTCGGAAACATAAAACCATCGATTGATATGGGTCATCTATCGTAATATCACATGTGGTGATCCTAATATTTCGGTACCTACTTTTCCAAAATCGACTTTTGGCCAACTTTTTGGGTCATTTGCCCCTTAGTGCGACGGAGGGAAAGTAGTTACATGTCTTAACGTTGGAATAAAAGTGTTTGCAAACAATTGAGAATACGAAAGATTCATTGTACTTCATTTTTATTTTTGAATGCATTTTTGGTTTATAGCTTTGCATTTTTACCTCCTGTCTAAAAATTTTTAAGTGGTTGCTCGTGGAGTAGCAGTCAGCTCACCAAATAATCATACGTTGAATAAGATAGTTTACTTTGTCCTGCATACTTTATTAAGTTTATTAATGGGCGAATCTGTAAGATATTTATTATAGTATTTACACGGTTTCACTACCGCGACGCATGAATAAAGTGATCAAGCTCATAGCAATGTTAATTGTACACATGTTGTAAGAATACACGATGTGAATACAAGTAGATCTTAAGCAGGGCTTTCAAAAGTGTTCAGTTTACGATGAACAACCTATAGTCTGTCTCACGAACGAGTGCTCTTTTTCGACAGCCCTGAAGATATATGCTGTTCACGGTAAAGTAGACGATGGTGCCAATTCCGTTCGCCTTCGTGGTATGCAACTTGCTGTGTACGCAGGTCGTACAGATGCGGACTCCCGGCGTTGTTTTGTCCCACTTCAAATTAAATAAAAAAAATACTAGATGAATGTTCCAAGCATTTTGCTACAAGATTTTTTATTTATACATTGATGCCGTGATTTGAATTTAGAGATGTTATTGAAAAACGCCTTGTATAAGCTACCGTACACACTGACGTGCAAGCTCATAGTTAAGTTGGCAGAGAATTAAGTATATAGTACTAAGTATTGACGTGGTACTTTGAGTGTAATGTTTACATTTAAAGCAAAACCAAGTTGATGTTTTTATTTTGCTTTCTACACATTAGAGCGCGAGTTGCCATATCACAAAAACATTTAGGTTCTAATATTTTCACGTTTTCACTTGACTGACGCATTACTAAAGTGGTGCAACCAACTGAAATGTTAATGTTTACATATTGCGGAAGGATAAAAAATAAGCAGGAAATTATATCTTAAGAAGAGCTCCCAACAGTGTTGAGTTAACCGCGAATAGCCCATTGAAGCGCACAACGTTATGGACATGTTATCCAGTCTTTGTGCGATAATAAGTGACAGTCAACATGTTAGTAGCACAGATATGTCACTATTACTACTAATGTGTACAAAACAAAGAAAAAACAGTTTGAATATGCTACTTTCAGTAAGACGTACAATTAGTTTGCCTAATTAGCTGTCAGCACCACTTAATGAACTTCAGTTGTTGCAGCTAGGAATAGGTATTTTATGTATAGGAAGATTAGTTCAGAAGGGTTGATTTAAATGTGAGCCAGCTAAACTGCAAAAAACAATATTCTAATATGGAGAATGACGAAGGAGAAAAATAGAAAGTTAAAATAAAACAAATACGTTCACTTTAAATAAAATATAACTTCCAAGGGTGATAAATATATCGTAAGACTGGAAATTTGTTACCTTTTTATCCTCCGAAATTCTTAAAAATACATTTTACGCGAGGTTTGGAACTAACAGGAAGTATCCTTAGCGCTGAGAAAGCTAACAGGAATGTGATATATGAAAGACCAAGTGACTAAAATGACAAAATTTTTTGTTGTGAACCTACGGAAAGTATTTGATCGTGTGGATTCGAACGCAGCACAGAAATATAAAGAGAAAAAATAAGCCACTTTTCTTGTTTATTAAGCATATTCAAAAGTTAATTAGGGGGAAATATACAATAATGAGCGCTTCCCATTGTAAGTTGAAAGTACGAATTATAACTAAACAATACACTCTTAAATTCCACTTTGATATAAAAATATTACATGGGGAATTTACGTGTGTTTTATGGCTATGAGTGGTGTTTCCTGATGGCTGAAAAACTGACGCTCTTGCAATAACTTATAATACTTTAAAACAACATATTATGCATACGTAAACTGCGTATATTCTTTCCTTGCTACATGCAATGTTTGGTTCAGGACTACCGTGTACGATACTATTATAACGATAATCTGCGTTGTCTGCATCGTTCATACGAGAATCATTATGTATTTCAACATGGGTGCCTTATATTTTTCGAATATTCACTGGTTAATTCTGCTCACGTTAAGAATGTTACGACACGGTTATATGCTGGCATTGTTTGCGTGGACAACCAGTCTGTAAGTCTGTAAGTCTCAGGAGCCTTAGAATATGAACTTACTTCGCTTGCCCATCCCCTAAGTTCCCGTTTCACTCCTGGTTCAACGGTTCTGTTTCTCTCTTTATGACTTAGAGTTGAAGGAGAAACTGTTCAAGTTATTGATTTTGAGGCTATTATGGGGAAGGTTTTGAAAAATCATATATTAACTGCAGCGAGATACGCTAGTTTATGAAACAAATATCTATTAAATAATAATTTACTTTTACATGAAATGGAAGACAATAATTACATATACAAATAAAACGCAGTAACATGTCTATCATTTACACCAGACGTGTTTGAAAGTAGTTGCTATCCAAGACACTCTGAGTTAATCGTCCTAGATACGAGTGATTTTTAACACGCCTACGCGAGTGAGTCCGCGATGCCATAGTGCTGAGTTCACAAATATGCTAACCGCGTCTGTACAAAGAATGCTTCAGAATTTTCAGACCAATTGCGTAGGAATGATACGCAAGGAGGAAATAAAAAAATTTCATACCTTAATCCACGTGTGGAATTTTAGACGTTCATCTTCAGATTATGACGAAAATGCGTCGTGTAGCACCTGCTTACAGGTATGTGGAAGCCGCATTGGTTGGAGTTATTCCCTCACTTCAGCAGAAAATGCTATTACACCACAAAAAATATTGTATAAAGACGTTAGTCGATTGTGCAACTCTCATAGACCCACCGGTCGTAATACAGGTGCTATAATTTACGTTGCTTACGCCATGTTCTTATGTGATTACCACATACAAAATGCTATCCTCACTGCACAGCAACGCACAGTTCGCATGTATGCTGACTGAAACGGTAATCGCTGTACCATTTCTCCAGTTTTTCCCTTCCGCAACTCAGTGATAAACGTTGACAATGCGTACAGTACATTACTTTAGTACTACCTCTACGATCTGCAACTAGAAAGGCCTGTGAGTTCAAGTGGTTTCATTGCAACGTTAGCGCCGTCGCGTTAAGTTTGTTAGCACAATCTACATCGGTGGTTATTGTGTACACGTTGCTTGGCTCGGATCTCCTCCGTCCCCCTACCATTTTTTTCCTTCCCCACCTTCCCCTTTTCTCCTTCGTGCCTAATGATTTAATTAGCAGTGGTAGTTTATTTAAAGCCTTGCACGGCCACACAACTTCCACACCATAATTGAGGACATCATACGAGATCTTGATGGCCGAGACTACAACATACTGAATATTAACAAATTCCACAGAAAAATTGCAGACCCCTCAGATCCCACAAAACACATTTTGCAGCCGCAACGTTTCTTCTGCGTGACGGCCGTGCAAAATTGCATACTACCGCCCAAGAAGTACCGTAAGTAGTTTCTCCGTCATTCGGGAAGTAACTGCACCTGTATTTCATGAACGGGCTGCAGCCCACAAGCTTAAACTTTTTTTTACAGTGGTTTAAAGTGTACAGACATTGGACTATAGAACAATGGAAGAGCATCTTTTGAAATGACGAATCATGCTATGAGTTTAAATAATTGATGAGTTTTGCCTACAGGACGTTATTACTTTACTGTGAAGTTCAGAGAAGTTTAATCATGCAACTCTCCCGTTTATTGTGGTAGTTCTTAGCACACTAGTGTTAATGCTTGTATTCTTGAATGCCAAGACTCACGGAGCAATTAGGAGATTTAATCCCTACATACACTTAGGCAACAATTTTTATCTGGCCCATTAACTTTTCAACATGACAGTCCACTGCCAATAAACCATACTATAGCAAATGAAGAAATTTGAGTGAATAAGCTCGACTTTGGATAAAAAGTCTTGACTTAAACACCACAGANCTCGGATCTCCTCCGTCCCCCTACCATTTTTTTCCTTCCCCACCTTCCCCTTTTCTCCTTCGTGCCTAATGATTTGATTAGCAGTGGTAGTTTATTTAAAGCCTTGCACGGCCACACAACTTCCACACCATAATTGAGGACATCATACGAGATCTTGATGGCCGAGACTACAAAATACTGAATATTAACCAATTCCACAGAAAAATTGCAGACCCCTCAGATCCCACAAAACACATTTTGCAGCCGCAACGTTTCTTCTGCGTGACNAATTCCACAGAAAAATTGCAGACCCCTCAGATCCCACAAAACACATTTTGCAGCCGCAACGTTTCTTCTGCGTGACGGCCGTGCAAAATTGCATACTACCGCCCAAGAAGTACCGTAAGTAGTTTCTCCGTCATTCGGGAAGTAACTGCACCTGTATTTCATGAACGGGCTGCAGCCCACAAGCTTAAACTTTTTTNAGTTTCTCCGTCATTCGGGAAGTAACTGCACCTGTATTTCATGAACGGGCTGCAGCCCACAAGCTTAAACTTTTTTACAGTGGTTTAAAGTGTACAGACATTGGACTATAGAACAATGGAAGAGCATCTTTTGAAATGACGAGTCATGCTATGAGTTTAAATAATTGATGAGTTTTGCCTACAGGACGTTATTACTTTACTGTGAAGTTCAGAGAAGTTTAATCATGCAACTCTCCCGTTTATTGTGGTAGTTCTTAGCACACTAGTGTTAATGCTTGTGTTCTTGAATGCCAAGACTCACGGAGCAATTAGGAGATTTAATCCCTACATACACTTAGGCAACAATTTTTATCTGGCCCATTAACTTTTCAACATGACAGTCCACTGGCCAATAAAGCATACTATAGCAAATGAAGAAATTTGAGTGAATAAGCTCGACTTTGGATAAAAAGTCTTGACTTAAACACCACAGAAATATTTTCTTATGAATTACAGAATTGTATGAAAGCCATGCCAAACAACCCACAAAATACTACAGAGTTTTTTCATGTTGAGGGAGGAATGGTACCAAATACCTCAAGACGTCCACTACAATTTAGTGGAAAGTCTTTCTCGAAGGACGGAGGCTGTGATGTCAATGAAATAAGGACCTACTCCTCAGGAGATCATGATTCGTTAGGGATGTCTAGCGATTAAACGTTAAAGGATATAAAACATTTACTAACCAACTGTGAGAAAACACAGTGGCCATGTGCTAACTTGTTTATACTGAATAGCTGTCGCATGACCTTGTAAGCTGCTGCGGCAGCGGTCGCTATGTTCAACGATGTCGAAAATGAGTATCAAAAGACGAGGGATCCTCTATGATGCTGTAGTATGGCCATCATGTTACCATCACTATTTATTCATGCTTTTCAGACGTTGGCCTACCATTTCATCTCCTGTGTTTCAACAAAGATTTTTAATTCTGCGATAAGTTTCTGTATGTGTTGTTCATATTCATGCGTTTTCAATCTGAAACACAGTGTCAGAGAATAAGTTAAACAAAATATTTTTCTGATTAAAAATAATTTTTTTCCTCCAGAAATTAAATATTTTAGCAAAAGGTTTCTAGAAAATTTTCTTCTTTATTTCGTTGCAAGACGTTGCAGGTTCTTAAAAGGGTTCCAGTATTTTAGTTACTGAGAAATATAATACGACAAAAATCAAGTTCCGAAATTGGTAACTATTTAAAAAACTATAAAATATGTGACAATTAACTATTGTGTAACACGCCAGGTAGATATGAAAGTGGTGGCTGTAGTTGGTTGCCTGGGTCTCATAATTCTCGCATAGTGTTGCTATTAATAGTATAAGATGATATAATACGACACAATTGCTAAAACCCATATTACACGAAATAAATTGCGTATTTTGCACATTTACTACATGCAATGTCCACTGAACCACCATTATTAAGGTTTGCAGTTCAGGTACCCGTATTTCTGCTGATAACTAGATAAACTGAAATCTAGGTTTCAGTTTTTTACTTTTGGCGTCAATATGCGTACAGTCAAACACCTTTATGCTAAATGACTGTAAGGTCAAGCACCCGTGGGCTAATGGCTCCTAACCTAAATTCATGTAGGAAAAACTGCTGCTAGCTTCAAAGACCTTGGGCTGAATGTATTATGACAAGAGGCTATAGGCCAAATGGTTGGTAAGGAAAACATCTGTTTAATAAAAATATTCTATACCAAGTGGCTAAAGGCTTGATATTTGTTGAGAGAGCAACTAGTGGCTAATTGCTTCTTCGGTCGAATACTTGGTGGGTTAAATAACTCGTCAGTTAAAACATTTATGGCATCTATAAGTCAAATGGCCGCTAGACAAAATGTTTACAGAGGGAAAAAGCCTGATAGTATAAGGGTCCACGGTGGCTGAGAGGTTAGACTGCTCACCTCCTACCAAAGCGAACCGGCTTCAATCCCTGGCCGGGTCACTTCCAGATTATTGCAAGTGGGAACCGTGCCGGACGATGTCCCTGGTCGACGGGGTTTCTCGGGGTTCTATTGTTTCCCCCGCCCTTGCATTCCAGCGCTGCCCCATTCTCGACTCATTTCACCCCCATAGGCTCTCAAAACCTCGTTGTTAAGAACTACCAAATATCTCTGAACCCTGATAGGATAAACTGTTATCAGGGATGAGTTGAGGCCTATAGGTAAGGGGCTACCTCTCGTACGAGACGAACGCCTGCTGGGCGAAATGTTAAGAAGGATTAACAGCATTTCGTAGCCCATATCTCCCAGAAAACCATGCAGGCATGTGGGAGGAACCGTTATGAGTAGAGTGTGTCATCACGGAGGCTACTCACAGCCGACTGCTCTTGGCCTGCTGAGCCTCGTCCCTGGTTCTGCGTAGGCGTAGGCGATGCAGCAGTCCCGGCCGCCGCTGCAGCTTGGCGCTGTCCACTGGAGCAAGACAGCTGTCAGCAGCATCTCCAGACTCGTTGCCCTGCCCACAGAGCCACACACCATCATCGGTAACACTCACAAGCACTGGAGCGCCTCGCGCCTCAGTCACTGCCCACGCAAAACTAACCTACTTAATTCCAGCTCTTACTGTGACAGGACAGGCGATTTGTTTGAATTTTGGTATATGTCATAAAGAAAAAAAGTTCTGAAGTCGAGAACATATTTATATTTTATTAGTAAGTTCTCGACATTCTACATTAAGCAGATAGCACACAATTTAAATTATGCACAAAAATATCAAACAACTCATAAAATGTAAATTTGGTTTAGTCGCACATTGTGAGTAATTACTATGAATCCAAAATTATGACACGAAAACGAAGAATTTCTGCTGGAGAGGTGAAGCCGAGACTTAAGAAATTTTACATGACGTGTTAGTAGCTAGCAAGCAAGAAGAAATAAGAGCTCACATTGGCAATATCAGCTAATCCCAGCCATTACCTCAGAATTCACATATTTTAGTTGGAAAGCATATTAGTGATTACCTGGAAGGTAGGCAGCATATACCACTCTAACGCATGGCATGTCATCTGACAGCCTGACTCATGTTATTGTACTAATGCAAGAGAATGACCCGTCAGTAAATTGTGGTAGGAGTGGGGTGGTCGAACGAAAACTAACATCGGTATCGAGTATTAGTGCTTTATTTGGAATGCGAAATGTGTATAAGATTTCAGCAAATGCTCGAAGATTGACACACCCATCTCCACACACGCACGAATGCGACACTCTATGACTGGCGCACTACAACATACTGGGATTAGTCCATACCATGTGGCAAGCATCTTAAATACATTGTCAGATATCCTCCACATTGTCCACTTCACTTGCATTCACCTGTGCCTTCAAGTTACCCNAGCATCTTAAATACATTGTCAGATATCCTCCACATTGTCCACTTCACTTGCATTCACCTGTGCCTTCAAGTTACCCCACAAGCAGAAGTCAACTGGGTTTAGGTTAGGTGATCTGTGTGACCATCTCACTGGCCTACTTCGGTCAATCCATCCCCCTGGGTACCGCATATACATTTACTGCCTCCCTGTACGACTTAAGTGAGGTGGTGCTCCATTGTGCATGTACCACATGTCATCTCGTACAGACAGTGGTATATTTTCAAGTAGCTGTGGCAGGTCATCGTCCAAGAAGCGCCGATAGGAAGCTTCAGATAACTGTGCAGTAAGGATGTGTGAACCAATCAGTATTCCATCTATAATTCCCGCCCAAAAGTTTGGAGAAAACAGACTTGGGAAGTGTGATTCACCTACTGTGTATGGGTTAATGCGTGACCCCACACGCTCGTTGTGGAAGGTGAAGACACCTTGCCTAGTGAAGAATGCTTCATCGGGGAAAAGCACAGTGCTCCAGAAACCTGGAGCTCATCTAATATGACCTTGAAACNCCTAGTGAAGAATGCTTCATCGGGGAAAAGCACAGTGCTCCAGAAACCTGGAGCTCATCTAATATGACCTTGAAACAACTCAGAATACTGTAAACGAGCAGGCCGATCAGGGGGCAGATGTGCGTGCTACCTGTCTCGCCGTCAAATTCCACACGCTGCAGACTGGGGTCCGTTCAGTATATTAGCAATTCCTCGAGCGCTGGCACCNCTAGTGAAGAATGCTTCATCGGGGAAAAGCACAGTGCTCCAGAAACCTGGAGCTCATCTAATATGACCTTGAAACGACTCAGAATACTGTAAACGAGCAGGCCGATCAGGGGGCAGATGTGTCTCGCCGTCAAATTCCACACGCTGCAGACTGGGGTCCGTTCAGTATATTAGCAATTCCTCGAGCGCTGGCACCTGGGTAAGCATCAACACAGTCCAGCAAATCGTGCTCGATATCTAACNCTGGGTAAGCATCAACACAGTCCAGCAAATCGTGCTCGATATCTAACCGTGGTCTACCAATATAGTGATAACTTACACTTTAAGTTCCTTTGTCACACAAACACCGATGAACATACTTGAATGCACGTGCATCTGGTAAACGCCAGGCTGGAAACTTTTTCAAGTGCCAATGACATGCAACTGATGCACTACACAACATTTCACCATGCGTGAGGGTGAGATGCATGCCAGTCAGTTCCTCACTTCTCCACTCATTCATACACGCCGTGAAGAATTGTCTGCTATGTAAACTACCGACGCAATGTTAGCAGTCTGATAATGTTGTCACAATTTGGTACGATAAAGTGATCAATGCAATGGGACACTTGCCCGCAGTAACGACACAGCCGTCCATAGTCAGGTGTAAAAAAACCATTGCATTAGGACTATAAAATGAGCCAGGTTATCATTTGACACGTCATTCACGACAGTGGTACCTCCCTGGCAACTACTTACATATTTGCTTCATACTAAACATGTGATTTCTGAGGTAATGGTAGGAATTACCAGGTATTATTACCAAGGTCACCTTTTTTTTTATTTCTTTTTGCATGCTGATTACTAACATGTCATGTCAAAATGTTTGAAGCAGGGGGTTGCAAAGTTGTAAACAATATGAGGAGCTTGGCACAATGGAACTCTCAAAGATAAAGTCAAGCACGATTTCGTAAAGTTGAAACTGAAAGTCATAGCAAAGCTGACATTTTGCGAAGAATCTGACAGAGGTTATGTGGAATGAATATTTGTTTAATTCAGGGCGATTTTTACTTCGGTATATTAAGCCAAGCTGGTCTGAAATAAATAAATGAAAAAGGGATGCAATGTAAAGAGGGAATATACGAATTAATACTTATGAATAAAGTAAACAAGCAAGGTTTTTTATTTTGAATTAAAGTGTAATATAAATGCTTAAGCCTATTTTATAAAACAGGTACGTAAATGCATTTCTGGATAATATATAATTATTTACACAAGAAGACCAAGATTTTTACAAAGATTGCAGATCTGATTTTCAATTGTCTGAGCTTCAACGTTACAACTGAATTGTGTATCGGTGGTAGAGAGCCACAGTGGTGTAGTGGTTAGACTACTTGCCTCTCACCTAGATGATCCGGGTTCGATTGCCGGCGGGGTCGCTCCCGCATGTGGGAATCGTGCTGGACGATGCCGCTGGTCGACGGGTTTTCTCGGGGATCTTCGATTTTCCCACCACTTCATTCTGGCGCTGCCCCATAATCATCGGCTGTGAAGACCTCGATGTAAAGAGCCGCCCAACTCTCTTCACTCACTCACTCACTGTATCGGCGGTTTCTTCAAAGAAAAGGAAGTGAAAAGTCAATTGCTGAAGTGTTCTGTTGTGCAAGGGCGTAGAGGTAGTGTTGCGGGAGTTGCGCCCCCCAGCTCACCTGCTCCGGGGAGGGCGTGTCCTCGGGCGGCAGGGAGGGGCTGCGCGGCGGACTGTCTGTGTCATCCTCCTCGGGCAGTGGCTCCAGGCGCCTCCTGGTGGGGAACCCCCGACTGCCAGCCACGCCTGGCATCGGCACCGCCGCCAGCAGCTCCTCCATCATCAGCTCCTCCAGAGGACCCTGCGACGACGTCGAGTCCGCCGACGACTCCTGCCACACACGCGCAAACGTTAATTATACCCAGGTTAGGAACAAAACGAGTTTTCTTACGACAAAGCTTGGCACTGGGAAAATTCCCGCTGCTAGGTAAGCGCTAGTGCTCCAAAGAAGTCACTTGTAATTAAAATTTTAAGCTGCGTGAACAACAAACGATAAAGATCTCACTCGGTTAAGTAGTTATTTTATATTTGATTTTTGTTTAAGGCAATTATTTGGTTTTTTAACGCATAAAATAGAAACAATCGGGTACATATAAGACACAACCGCTTACCCAGTAGCGACAAATTTTAGTTGCCAAAATAAAAGGATTGAACTTCCCAACCTGAGTACAATAAACCTTACCCCTACTCACCACCCTTAACAACTGCTCCACTGCCAATCACCCATCACATTTATGAGTATACTCCATTCACAATTATGCACATCCAACTTTTCTGAAGCCTTGCTAAAGTTCTACTTCCAGGATATTTCTCCGCCTCATATANTTCACAATTATGCACATCCAACTTTTCTGAAGCCTTGCTAAAGTTCTACTTCCAGGATATTTCTCCGCCTCATATAACCGAAGCTTAGAAAATCACACTAGAGGGTCAGCGCACCGCATTCGTGCGTACTCAGTGGAATAATATTTTGCATAAGAACTCTATTTCTTACCACGCATTACGAATGCACCTATTTTGTTCCTGTATTTATTCATACTACACTCTAATAAAAAATTGTTCACAAATTCACCACACCATTGTATACGCCTTTTGAGATATCACGAACAGTAAAAGTTTTACCAGACGTACATGGTAGCGTTCCTACATTTGTTAAGGAAAAAATCAAAAGCGTAGCGAAATTCTCAACTTTTTATATTAGCCACCCTATATTTACAGTTTGGTGTACGGTAAATTTAGCATTACATGTATAGGTTAAAACTTCCATTACAGTCTAGGTAATTTACTTTATTATTTTTAGAGTGTAGTTATAAATTAATAAAAATATAATTTTGAGATATAAAGTAAGTAAAAGTTAAGTTTTACCAAAAATAAGGTACTTTTACTTTAACACGTGTATAAAAAGTTTGTGATATACGACACATTTAGGAAACAACCAAACACGTCATTAAGGAAAAGTTTTTTTCAAAGATTTGATTAAAAAAGTATTCAAATACTATTTACTCACATGAAGAAATATTTTTCGGATAACACCAAAGGATTCTGAAACTTTGGTCAGATGCCCAATAAGCTTTCAGATTTTGAAATAAGTCTTCGAGAAATAAAAGGTATGTCCACATATGTATGAGTAAGTAGTTAAGCTAATATAAATAATACCTCAATAGTGTAAGCGATAGCACAGAAGTACAACTGCAGCTTTTAAGATTTTCAATTTTGTTTTTTAACACTCTGCCTGACAGCAAAAAATCTTACACGATGAAGGAATGTTCAAAAGCAGACCAAACTACACGCATAGATATCCGAACAGTAGCAGGACAAATTATTTGATTCTCACTTACAGACAAGCCTCCAGTTGTTTGATATATAGGGTGATAAGTAAGTAATGGGACCTCAATGTTGGGCGATGCATTTCTGAACCCGACGCGGCATCGATTGGATGAGTGTTCAAATAATGTCCTGGGGTATCGTACACTCTGTGTCGTTAATCCGAGTCTACAATTCATCACCATTTAGTGGGGGTGGGAGGGTATTCAACAGACGTCTAGTCATGTACCACAAATTCTCAATTAGTGAGAAATCGGTGGATTGGGCCGGCCGAGGAATTATTTAACACACCTTGNTCACAATTATGCACATCCAACTTTTCTGAAGCCTTGCTAAAGTTCTACTTCCAGGATATTTCTCCGCCTCATATACACGAAGCTTAGAAAATCACCCTAGAGGGTCAGCGCACCGCATTCGTGCGTACTCAGTGGAATAATATTTTGCATAAGAACTCTATTTCTTACCAGGCATTACGAATACACCTATTTTGTTCCTGTATTTATTCATACTACACTCTAATAAAATTTTTTNTAAAAAATTGTTCACAAATTCACCACACCATTGTATACGCCTTTTGAGATATCACGAACAGTAAAAGTTTTACCAGACGTACATGGTAGCGTTCCTACATTTGTTAAGGAAAAAAATCAAAAGCGTAGCGAAATTCTCAACTTTTTATATTAGCTATCCTATATTTACAGTTTGGTGTACGGTAAATTTCGCATTACATGTATAGGTTAAAACTTCCATTACAGTATAGGTAATTTACTTTATTATTTTTAGAGTGTAGTTATAAATTAATAAAAATATAATTTTGAGATATAAAGTAAGTGAAAGTTAAGTTTTACCAAAAATAAGGTACTTTTACTTTAACACATGTATAACAAGTTTGTGATATACGACACATTTAGTAAACAACCAAACACGTCATACAGGAAAAGTTTTTTTCAAAGATTTGATTAAAAAAGTATTCAAATACTATTTACTCACATGAAGAAATATTTTTCGGATAACACCAAAGGATTCTGAAATTTGGTCAGATGCCCAATAAGCTTTCAGATTTTGAAATAAGTCTTCGAGAAATAAAAGGTATGTCCACATATGTATGAGTAAGTAGTTAAGCTAATATAAATAATACCTCAATAGTGTAAGCGATAGCACAGAAGTACAACTGCAGCTTTTAAGATTTTCAATTTTGTTTTTTAACACTCTGCCTGACAGCAAAAAATCTTACACGATGAAGGAATGTTCAAAAGCAGACCAAACTACACGCATAGATATCCGAACAGTAGCAGGACAAATTATTTGATTCTCACTTACAGACAAGCCTCCAGTTGTTTGATATATAGGGTGATAAGTAAGTAATGGGACCTCAATGTTGGGCGATGCATTTCTGAACCCGACGCGGCATCGATTGGATGAGTGTTCAAATAATATCCTGGGGTATCGTACACTCTGTGTCGTTAATCCGAATCTACAATTCATCACCATTTAGTGGGGGTGGGAGGGTATTCAACAGACGTCCAGTCATGTACCACAAATTCTCAATTAGTGAGAAATCGGTGGATTGGGCCGGCCGAGGAATTATTTAACACACCTTGCAAAGCATCGAGGTTGATCTGAGTTTTATACGGCCAGGCGATATGCTGTTGGAAACGTACGTTTGTGAAGCTCTACCAATATGGTACTTCCACAGGCAGCACCTCATCAACATAGCAGCGTGCCATTAATCTTCCCGTCATGCAGACTATGCACGTGTGGCTGTTGTCGCTGATAGCATCTCAAACCATGACGCCCTATTTTCGGACTGTGTGGCTCTTTACAATGGCAGAGGAATCAGCCCGATGGTCACGTCGCTGCCAGACTCCCAAACAGTGATCATAATTTGTGAGACAGAAGCGGCATTTGTCGCTGAATATTACACTGTTCCATTCTGCATTGCACGCAGCTCTGGTGCAATATCATACACTGAAGAGAGGAGAAAAAAAAAAAAAAAAGAAAAAAA
>NQII01003295.1:24427-61908 GCA_002778355.1 Clitarchus hookeri
GCAAGACGACGTGGCATGGACTCGACTAATGTCTGAAGGTATGCAGGAGGCAATTCACACCATGAATCCTGCAGGGCAGTCCACAAATCCAATCTGCGCCAATTTGAGAAAGGGTTACACGTCTGTCACGTTTAATGATTCTCATCAGTCGTCGTTTGTCCCGTACTTTCACGATCTTTTTTCAGCCGCAGCGATGTGGAAGATGTGATGTTTTACCGCATTCCCGATATTCACGGTACACTCGTGAAATGGTCGTACGCGAACATCCAAATGTTATCGCTACCTCGGAGATGCTATGTCCCATCTCTCGTGTGCCGACTATAACACCACGTTCAAACTTACATAAATCTTGATAACCTGCCATTGTAGCAGCAGTAACCGATCTAGCTTCGGACCGCATCTGATTGGTTCCATACATCTGTTATTTGCATACGCACGCCTATACCAGTTTTTTTTGGCTCTTCAGAGTACTAAACGATGTTAACGATGGCTCGGTTATAAGGGTAGTCTTCGCAACGGACGGCTGGACAACAAACCTGCTTGCCAATCAAAGCGACACTGTTCGTTTTGATATCTGAGCAACTAAACCGCTCTTCACACTTCACAAAATGTGGCCAGTCGTGGATTGTAGATGTGCTACGGCATGGTGCCAGATGAGACGATCTGTACGCTCTGGCGTCCGTCACCGAGCTCCGGTTCCACTACGATGATGCACATTTCCTTCCTACGATCACTATTTCCAAATGAAACCGACGGTTGTGGCATCACGTTGCGTTTCTTCCACACCACGGCTCTAGGTTCAACAAGCACTTCGTAGACTTACAATGAAACCTATCATCTGTGTGACGGAAGTACATACAGTGGCATCGTAAAGACATTACAACGCCTTGTTCGTTCTCCAGACACAGAAACAGCCAAAACATTCAGTTCGCGTGACCGTGAAGATTTCTTGAATGACGGCTTCACGTGTCGATTGTCTGTATGTATTACAGACGTGGTTCATGTGATTGACCAGAAATGGTAATCAAATGCATAACAGGCACATCCGCTCTGCACGTGTCATGGTAACAGCATTCTCACCTGCATGTTGTCGCATTTTCTCTGTCAGACAGAGTATTGAATATTAATGAGAATATGGCCTAAGTTTGTAAATTTTTCGGATCACACAGCTAAAAAAAAGAATGTGTAAGGAAATATACTGCAGTGATTTTTAACGTATTGTGACTTTTTCCATTTCTCCCCCAAAATGCTTAAAAATAAATTACTAATACAAATTATTATAATTTTTTTCGTATGGAAATTTATTTTAAAAATATTTTTCATAAAAGGTAAAATTAATATTGCTTAATTTATAATTAAAAATTACTTACAAGTTAACATGACTAAAATCATAGATAATCCCCACAGCCTTGTTTGAAAAAAATAGTATTCTAGTTTGAGGTATGAATGGCTCGGCATAGAAGACTTGCTTAGAACATGCATCGATATCATGAAAATAACGGAGCTATAATAATTTCTGTTTTTATTTTAAATATTTAATTTAATATGTTAAATTCCTAAAAGTTTATAAAAACATGTTGAGTGAAATTTGGCAAATACTCATGTTAAAATTGTGTCCGAATGGTATCATGCAACTGAACGTAAGGAATATAACTCAAAGCCTATGTAATATGACAGTGTGTAATATGACAGTGTTTGTAAATAAATGTTGTTTAAGATTAGTCTTATATTCTGAAAATTCATTGTTTTATGAAATGCCAAGTTTATGCATATAACGAGTGTCCCAAACTTCTGTTTACACTCTTTGGACATGAATAACAGAGAAAGTATTGAAAACAATACGATCGGCATGTTTGCATTTGACGCTATAAAACAACGTTGGGTGTGTGCGAATGTTAATAACAATTACAAAATGTCTAAATGTCCNTGTTTGCATTTGACGCTATAAAACAACGTTGGGTGTGTGCGAATGTTAATAACAATTACAAAATGTCTAAATGTCCACCATCTGCAGCAAGATATCGTCTGCAACTCTGTAGGACAGAACGACAAACAGCAGCTAGTGGTCCCATGGAAGTGGATTCACAGGCGGTTACAATAGCGTCTCTCATGGCACCCAGTATCCGTTGCTTTCTGGCGTACACAGTGATCTTAAAAAATACTCGCAGATAAAAATCTAACTGCAGTAAATCTGGAGATTTGGGTGGATACTCAACATCTTCTCGTCGGCCTAATCACTTCCAGGCAAGTATTTCACTCAGGAACACCCAACACTCTTCAAGTGGAAGCAGCCACATCAAATTGTCTCTAATTTTATTGGTACTAACGTTCAAAGATTGTAAACTTTAATTTGGTACCCTCGGTATGATTAAGGGATGTTAAATGACAAATTTAATTATAAACACATGTTTGATTCATATCGTCAGGAACGTTTTAAGGAAACGAATCATGAAATTGTAAAAGGACTTAAGTCCAGTTTTCAGATGATTTGACGTAAGTACATGTATGAGTTCTTTACAGGTAGGTGATTGTGATGGTATCAACAGAATGTATGTCCAAAATATTCTTGATCGCGTATTTAAGTTGAAGTTTTTGTATGTAGTGTAAAAAGGACTTCAGTCAAAGACTTAACCNAAAATATTCTTGATCGCGTATTTAAGTTGAAGTTTTTGTATGTAGTGTAAAAAGGACTTCAGTCAAAGACTTAACCAACGTCCTTTTAACACTGTTCTGGAATATAGGTCATAAACAGTAAAAACCATAACCAATACACTAGAAACTAGTTTTTAGTGTATTTGACCATAATACCATATTAGATTCCTCCATGGCATGCCTATCGATAAAAACAAGAATGAAGTGCATACCATTACTTTTGTTTTTATTTATATTATTGTATTAGCGCTTGAAGATGGCGAATGTTAATAAAGCTGTCTTGTGACAGGGCGAAACAAAAAAAAAGGTATAAGGGATGAAAGTACCTATTCAAAGAATATAATATAACATTCACGTTTAACAAGGAAATCATACGTAAACTACAGAAACAGCGATGTTCCTGGAGGGAAAACTGGAAAAATGTTTAGGGAAGTGTAAAATTGTTGTCATGTCACATTGATCTTGTGTCACGTTGTAGAAGTTGTAGAAGTAAAATGAACGACTTGATGAAGAACAGAAGAAGAGCCAATGTTTTAATGCAATACAAAAATTATTCTTATTTCAGCCTTTTAACATGACTTGAATGATATAATAATAAGAAGTAGTGATATTAATGTTGAGCTGTAAGCGAACATATTGTTTTTATATAGAAAATATACAAAAATAATAGCTTTTTTTAGATAACAAATCCTTCACGGTATACACGACATTCCATTTTGATAAATGGTTAAAAGAGTCTAAGGACAGTAACTTTACACACTTTAAAAAACTTTAAAAATGATCATTGTATTATACTTTTTACATTATATGTATATGAAAAAAATCAACAGTTTAAATAGAAACAATGGCTACGGTGAATCACACACTCATTAACCGNAAAATATTCTTGATCGCGTATTTAAGTTGAAGTTTTTGTATGTAGTGTAAAAAGGACTTCAGTCAAAGACTTAACTAACGTCCTTTTAACACTGTTCTGGAATATAGGTCATGAACAGTAAAAACCATAACCAATACACTAGAAACTAGTTTTTAGTGTATTTGACCATAATACCATATTGGATTCCTCCATGGCATGCCTATCGATAAAAACAAGAATGAAGTGCATACCATTACTTTTGTTTTTATTTATATTATTGTATTAGCGCTTGAAGATGGCGAATGTTAATAAAGCTGTCTTGTGACAGGGCGAAACAAAAAAAAAGGTATAAGGGATGAAAGTACCTATTCAAAGAATATAATATAACATTCACCTTTAACAAGGAAATCATACGTAAACTACAGAAACAGCGATGTTCCTGAAGGGAAAACTGGAAAAATGTTTAGGGAAGTGTAAAATTGTTGTCATGTCACATTGATCTTGTGTCACGTTACTGTTGTAGAAGTAAAATGAACGATTTGATGAAGAACAGAAGAAGAGCCAATGTTTTAATGCAATACAAAAATTATTCTTATTTCAGCCTTTTAACATGACTTGAATGATATAATAATAAGAAGTAGTGATATTAATGTTGAGCTGTAAGCGAACATATTGTTTTTATATAGAAAATATACAAAAATAATAGCTTTTTTTAGATAACAAATCCTTCACGGTATACACGACATTCCATTTTGATAAATGGTTAAAAGAGTCTAAGGACAGTAACTTTACACACTTTAAAAAACTTTAAAAATGACCATTGTATTATACTTTTGACATTATATGTATATGAAAAAAATCAACAGTTTAAATAGAAACAATGGCTACGGTGAATCACACACTCATTAACCGGTTAGTCACACAGTTTTTTTGTTTAGTTTTCTCAGATCAGAACCTTGGTTAATGGACTTACGTCCTTTCACCGTTTCATGATTCATATGTACATTTACTATTGGTTTGTACATGCAAACGAGACTTCGTCTGATTCCATGTAAGCTGCAGCATATTTGGTGACACTGCATTACGCCTGTTCACGGTCAACAGAGTACATTTAAAGGCCATACTTAAGATATACTTTCCTCTTTATTGTTTTTCCAACCGTTATATTTACAATTTATATCGCAGTTGGCCTAATGAATTTATTCCTGCGTTAGTCAAGTAAAAATGTGAAACTATTGGGAACATAAATGTGTTACTAATACGCCATTTTTTTTCAGACGTATGAAAATACGCCAACATGATTTGCTATAAATTAAAACATTACACTCACATCACAACGTCAAGACTTAGTTTATTCACGGTTAATTCACACTTTTTGAATCAATCCTTTGAGAAATCACCCCATGTATGACTTGTTTGGTTCTTCGCTAATATGTCACGTATCACAAGCATTTTATAATTGTGCTAACATAAAAGTACCTTATTTTTGGTTAAATTGAACTTTTACTTATATTTGAACTAAAATTAATAATATATCATGTATAATTAATCTGAATAGCAATATTGAGAAAATAGGTGTGTTGGTAATTCCTAGTAAGAAATTGTTCTTATGCAGAGTATTATTACATTGAGTGCACCCGAATGCGACGCCTTGTCCCTTTGGTGTAATTTTCGAGACTCGGTTAAGCTTTGTTTGCATGAGGCGGAGGAATATCCTGGAAGTAGAACTTAAGCAGGGATTCATAAAAGTGGGAAGTAACCGTGAATGGACTATACTTTGGTTGCTTACCTTACCGTTAAAAGCTTAGATACTGATATGAAATAACCTTTACACCAATGTGAACACTGCTACAATTTTATTTAAAAGATGTTGGCATAGACTTAAGGTAAAGCTTACTTAAAGAGCATCACGATAAGGCGGTCGCCTACCTGATGTTACACTGCGTTGCAGCATGTCTGAAAAACACGTTTTATGACGAAACTTATAAACCTGATTCCAATATGTTTACCTCCGAAAAGGAAACATACTACAGATGAGGATGGAGTAGTACTTTCAAGACACCAGGCATGCTATAAATATTATTCGGGAGCCTCATCTTAAAAACGGTCTTTTCAGACTGCTGTGTATTAAAACATTCTACCCGTACACACGAGCAAAACTACGATAAATGCTGCTGTTCACGGTAAACTGAGCACTTTGAAATACCTGCTTAAGATCTACTTGTATACACATTGTGTATTCTTCCACCACATGTAAACTTAACGTTGGCATGGGCTTGATCACTTTATCCATACGTTGGTCAAGTGAAACTGTTAAATTATTATTAAAGTAAATATTTTACACATTTTGTAATTCTTACACTTATATGCATTAAAGAAACAGAAAGCAAGATAAATAATTTCAGTACTCACGAATGTTTACATAACACTCTTAATTGAATGCTACGACATGGAACTACTTTTTTCCCGTCATTACCGGCTTAACTGGTTACTTGATAATCAGTGTGTGCGTTATAATATATGCAGGTAAGGGCAGTGATATTTGTCAAAAGTTGATTTGAAAAGGGCTGAATTAACCGTGAGCAGACTTCAGGAGACTGTACTGCATTTTGCGGCATACATTATAGGAATACAATTATAGGGTTGCTGCTTGAAGTTCCACGGGTATAGTCTATTCACGTTTTCTTCACACTTTTTGAACCAAACCTTTGAAAAATCACTCCANTCCGTCATTACCGACTTAACTGGTTACTTGATAATCAGTGTGTGCGTTATAATATATGCAGGTAGGGGCAGTGATATTTGTCAAAAGTTGATTTGAAAAGGGCTGAATTAACCGTGAGCAGACTTCAGGAGACTGTACTGCATTTTGCGACATACATTATAGGAATACAATTATAGGGTTGCTGCTTGAAGTTCCACGGGTATAGTCTATTCGCGTTTTCTTCACACTTTTTGAACCAAACCTTTGAAAAATCACTCCATGTACGACGTGTTTGGTTGCTTCCTAAATATGTCACTCATCACAAGTGTTTTATACTTGCGGTAATACAAACCAAAGTTATTTCCAGTGAAATTGAACTTTCGCTTTTATTTGATCTATAAATTATAAGATTTTATTTATAATTAACATGCGTAAAAATAAGGAGAAAATATGTGTGTTGATATTGCCTAGTAATAAATAGTTCCCATGAGAAATATTATTAAACTGAGTGCGCATGTATGCGGTGCTTTGTCCCTTTGATGTAATTCCCTAGACTTGGTTAAGCTTTGTTTGCACGCGGCNACTTTTTGAACCAAACCTTTGAAAAATCACTCCATGTATGACGTGATTGGTTGTTTTCTAAATATGTCACTCATCACAAGTGTTTTATACTTGCGGTAATACAAACCAAAGTTATTTCCAGTGAAATTGAACTTTCGCTTTTATTTGATCTATAAATTATAAGATTTTATTTATAATTAACATGCGTAAAAATAAGGAGAAAATATGTGTGTTGATATTGCCTAGTAATAAATAGTTCCCATGAGAAATATTATTAAACTGAGTGCGCATGTATGCGGTGCTTTGTCCCTTTGATGTAATTCCCTAGACTTGGTTAAGCTTTGTTTGCACGCGGCAGAGGAATATTCTGAAAGTAGAACTTCATCAGGGCTTCAGAAAAGTTGGAAGTAAACGAGAATGGGCTATACACGCAACTCGACGAAAATACTGGACTCCATTTCAGACCCCTGTGCGTAGCGGCGATGGCACACTTGATACGCGTGGCAGTGTCGCCCTTATCGCCCCAGTGCTTCTGAGCTTCAAACGCGAGAATAACTCCAGGTAGGTGACCGTCTTAACTTCACTAGGAATCCGCCCTTAAGCTACTGTCACACTGTCAATTTTTTTTTCGTCAAACTGCTTCCAATAAGTTGGGTCAAATAAAGTTGGACAGTTATGACGTCTTCGAAACGTCATAAACTCCGCTATATTTGTCTGAGAAAGATGGATGTCTTCAGCTTTCATCAAAAATTTAAAGATTGGAAAGGTTCTAAAATTTCTTTGATGTTTGAGGGTCTCAGACAATCAGAATCGTGTACAAGAAAAATGGACGTCAAAAAACTTTAAAATAACGAACCATTACAGTAAAGGAAGTAGGTTATCGAGATAATTAATTAATATAGGAGCTATCTGGGCATGAATGCTATTTTAAGTGAATATTGCACATATTATTACGAACTAAAGGCATTCAATTTTATTGCGCAGGAAACATCTCTAATAAATATAATANCGTCAAACTGCTTCCAATAAGTTGGGTCAAATAAAGTTGGACAGTTATGACGTCTTCGAAACGTCATAAACTCCGCTATATTTGTCTGAGAAAGATGGATGTCTTCAGTTTTCATCAAAAATTTCAAGATTGGAAAGGTTCTAAAATTTCTTTGATGTTTGAGGGTCTCAGACAATCAGAATCGTGTACAAGAAAAATGGACGTCAAAAAACTTTAAAATAACGAACCATTACAGTAAAGGAAGTAGGTTATGGAGATAATTAATTAATATAGGAGCTATCTGGGCATGAATGCTATTTTACGTGAATATTGCACATATTATTACGAACTAAAGGCATTCAATTTTATTGCGCAGGAAACATCTCTAATAAATATAATATTAATTTTGTAAATTAGCGAAATAAATGTCAACATTCCTTGCGTTTCTTCCTGTAATGGACTGTATGTAAAAACAAAAAAATATCTCACTAGGAAAATAATTTTTAAAAAATATTTGAAATTAGATTCTCCCAGGAGAAAATTTGACAGTGTGGCACATTTTCTAACACATTCAAGATTGTTTCATAAAATTTGTCGGAAGGAAAAATTTAATGGCCGTATTTTGTCGTCAAATCGTATTGTCAAATATAGCTGAAGGCGAAAATGTGAGACTGTGAAAGGGGCTTTAGGCGAGGAGTGTAGGAGTGTAGGTGTTGTCGAAATACTCACCGAGACGGCGGAGGTGTCGCCGGCGGGGAAGACCTGCTCCTCGTCGAGCTCGCCGCCGCTGGTGGGCGTGCCCCAGACGTCGTCGACCGAGGTCTCGCCCTCCTCCGTGCCCGACGACGCCGTGTTCTGGTCCGGGGGAGAGTCGCCGCGCTCAGGCGGCGAGCTGCTCGTCGGCCTCAGGTACCTGCGTCACACCAACACACGCTCGTCACCGCACTGCGCACGCTCTTGCAACTCTCACTCGTGAGGTGAGCATGGAGCAGCGCCGGAATGCAAGGGTGGGAGAAACAGTACATCCCCGAGAAAACCCGCCCACCAGTGGCATCGTCCGGCACGATTCTCAGGTGCAAAAATCCAGAGGCTACCCCTCCGTGAAAAGAACCACGTTCACTTACGAGTAGAAGCACTGACTTTCGCGGAAAGTTCTGCACAACACCACGTCAAAATACAGTATAACCTAGGTATAACAAAATTGAAGGTAACGAATTTTTATGTGTTTGTTACAGAGGGGTTCTTTATAGAGAGGTGATTTGCAATGTATTAATTTTTTTAATTATGTAGACAGTTTTAAATCTTATTGCTGCTGACATTGAATTTCATTGGTTATTTTGTATTTTTCTATGAAAAAATGAACTTGTGTAGCACAGCCCAAGGACACTTTTAGCCAATAGTAAATGGTTGAACAACCAATCTCCAGTAAAACGGTTACGCAGGTAAATGACGCCAGCAGCCAATAAAATATTACCAATTACACCGCAGTAAGTATAATGCAGCGAAGTCTTAGCGTGCTACCAATTATAGTCGCGCAGGCCTAAGAACGGACTTGGCTCCGCCTACACAAGTGAAAGAGAGAGAGAGAGAGAGAGATAGAGAGAGAACAACTTAAAAATCACCAACCCCAGGTAGCTGACAGGCGCGCGGACGAATCTGCAGGAACTCCTTCCCACCCGCCGTAACACCGTCGTTCAATTGATACCTTTCTCGTGAAGAAGTGGCCCAACATTGGCAGAGCTCCCAAGTCCTACGTTACGGCGGCCCTACTACAATAACATGAATTGTACAGGTCTATTGTTATTGGCCATGTTTTTCTATGAGTTAGGACATTCATTTACATTTGACTGAACTAAGCACGATTAAGGTTACTGTGGTAATGAATGTTCTGTGATTCGCAGGCAGGCACCCACCCACGATGCGCATTAGTCAAAACTGTACAATCGCGCAAGATAAAGTGTATTTTCGTACACGAAATCTTTTTCGTGAAAATCGCACGTCCCTACTTATCAGTATATATAGAAGATGTCCGAGAGTTCATTGGCCTATAGGATGGACTTAAAATCGTTCAAGGATCCTAAATTATTTGCTACACTTCCAGAATATTACATTCTTTTAACGCGAATACGTCTTCAGAATCAGACCGACAATGGGACAGAAATGGTGATGTACCATTTGCAGGGTGATCCATCCCGACACTATACAGTATAACTTCGTGACTAATACCAATCAGGTATATGACTACGATGCGAGCGTGATCTTGAGTTGGCGCCGTGCATGTACCAGGCATGGGTGGGGACCCGCGATGACTGGTGGTGGTTTGGGGCGTGGGCGAAAATTTCNTACCAGGACAGAAATGGTGATGTACCATTTGCAGGGTGATCCATCCCGACACTATACAGTATAACTTCGTGACTAATACCAATCAGGTATATGACTACGATGCGAGCGTGATCTTGATTTGGCGCCGTGCATGTACCAGGCATGGGTGGGGACCCGCGATGACTGGTGGTGGTTTGGGGCGTGGGCGAAAATTTCCCGTCAGTATGTAGTATATCTCGCGAATCCGATGTGCTGTCGTGCTGATTTTGGTGTCAAACGAAACATATTGTTTAAATCTGTCGATTTGAGCCACAAAAGACAACTATCCATTTCGTTATTTTCGTTTCATTCCCATATCCCAAAGAAAATACTACCCACTAACGCAGACTTTTCACGTAAAACCCAAGCGCATGTCCCCGACACAGGCGCACCCCGATTTTTTTCTTTGTGGCACAAACTAATTGTCTGGAAAGTTATGACACTGGAGGAAAATGACTTTCCTAAGATTAATGAAACGAAATATAAAACTTTAAATATACAGAATGTTTCAAAAACATGGGCGCTGCTTAAAGGATGGATAGTACGTAATATGCGAAGGATAAGACGTTGATAAACACAATGTGGCCGATTCTGCTTCCCTTTCGCATAATTGCACTCCAAACCTANCGCTTGCTATGGTGGACGGTGTACACATGCCAGGTAGACTGCCCAGGGTGTGTGACGTGCTACAATAAATGTTCAATATGTGCACCATGTGCGTCCATACAGAACTGCAGACGTCTTTAAATGGATGATCGCATCCTTACAAATACGCCGTGGTTGGCGCGAAAGTGTTGAAATGCATCCACAACACATTGCAGTAGGATTTATACAGTGGCAACAGGGGTGCTGTAAACCAACGCTTTCACATGCCCCCATAGGTAGAAATCGATGAGATTCAGGTCAGGTGATTGGGTGGGCCGTAGGATTGGCCCGCCCGATTACAATTAGCGCACCCATACATTACGATCATAACCGTCTTTTCTGCATAGTAAAAAATATTTAAAAATGGTTTTTATGCAAAATTATTTTGAACTGAGCGCACACAAATGCGGTGTGTTGTCCCTTTGGCGTATCTTTCTGGTCATAGCTAAGCTTTGTTTGCATAGTGTGGAGAAATAGCCTGGAAGTATAAGTTTAGCAAGACGTCAGAAAAGTTGGAAGTAGCCGTGAATTGACTACATCTCAAAATTATGTGTATTTGAATTCTAGCTTGCCCTCAAATGAATTCGCGTAATTCCTCCGCACCTAGTTGTGGGCACGGTCACATAAGAGCTCCGAGGAATTACGACGCCCAAGAGTCAGCCGTATTACGGTAACGATCGCCCGCGTTTGTGGTTTCAGCTCCACGCACAACAATACTCAAAGCGTGAAACGTTTGTTCACGAGTGTAAACATGTACAAACCTTATTGTTGGTCACTCCGCTGCTCTAGATCTCAAGAAAAGTTATCCGATTTCTCTAGTGGCAGCGCCCAATGTACAGAATGTGTACAGGTGGGAATTAATTAATTAATTATTATAGTGGGTATAAGGATGCCTTCATACTTTGAGTCACGATAATGTGAATCTCAAACCATTATCAGCGTGACTTTCTCGTCAAATGGATTTCACTCCTTAGTAACACAGAATATGAAGACTCTTTTTCGTTCTTTGTTTCTTATGGTTTTATATAACTCTGATGATAAAAACAGCATGATTAGGGCTTTAGCTTGGAAGAGAGAAGAGTTTAGTCATAAAATAATAAATGAGTATGATTCTCTTTAGGAATCATTAAGCCTAGTAGTAACAGTGATAATAACAATCTTAGTTTCCTTTATTGCGCTCTGGGTAGTCAGGATATTAAGCTAATGTGTGAGGAAATGGGAAGGGTCATAAATTAAGGAACAGAAACACTATTTGCGTGGAATAGGGATGAAAATCACTTAGGAAGAACCTCTTTCAGCGTAGTTGATCGGGATCGAACCCAATATTTTCGAATGTGAGTCAGGCATATTACCACATGACCCCGGTATGAAAGTCTGTCATTTAGTAGGAAAGAAGTATTGTAGAATTGAATTAAATAATTTGTTATTTGATAATGTAAGCGGAGAATGGGAAAATAAAAACAATTAACTATGACTTTGGAAATTAGCGCAGCGTGCTGGCAGGTATTAAAGGAGAAGGAAATATGTTAACGATAATTGCAGCATATACCTCAGAAGAAGGAAAAAAATTAAGAGTTTGGAACCTTTCATGGGTAGTTATCAACAATATAAAGCAATGCAACATATATGAAGTGGTTTTCATTAGGGACCTTTATGAAAAGAATAAGAAATGCATCAATCCACACACTAATTCGTACGTTTGGAGAAGATGTTTGCAATGAAAATGGGCAAAGAAAAGTTAGAAAACTTTAATTACAAAAATGTTATTAAAAAAAATACAAATTACAATTGAACGGATAAAATGTTTAGATATATTACACATTACTGTTTGTAAATGAGATAATTGCTAGACAGATCACAGATCCGAGGGTGGGCAGATGTTTGAATATTGGGTCACTTTATAGTCGTGCAAGTGATTGACACGTATACGCAACTGAAGGGAAGTAAGGGAATAGTAGGTTTATAAGGTACATTTAATAGAAGACGACATTATTAGAAACTTATAAAAAAACGATTTCAAAGAAGAATGGGAAAATTCAAAAAAATTGATGAAGAGTGTAGCTGACAAAGTAATAGAAAGAGAAAATATGACATACGTAAAGGACTAAGAAGTTGGATACAAGAAGCAGAATTAGCTGTTAAAGAATAACAGGATGCCTTTAAAATATGTATTAATAGTACTAAATGATATAACATCGAGTATAAACAGAAAAATAATACAAAATAATAGGTAAAGCGGCAACCACATGAATAGTCATAGAGCAGTTTTCTCAGCAACATAGAACATGAAGTGCATGAAGATAAAAGGGCGCCTATAAAGTAATAAAAAAACCACAGGTAAGAGAATGCATACATGTAAATGTTAGTTATATACTAGAAGACGATGAATGGCTGAACAACTTTGGTATAGTAACAATATAACAAAATTTAATAAAATTATAAATTAAGATCGATGAGAATAAATGATTAAATGATACAGACATGATGAATTGACAGATGCTTCACAAGAATTATAGGATAAGAAAGCTGCTGGGCTACATGGAACCAATGTGGAATCATTGAAATAATGTGGAGAATTGCTTTTACACCTGAGGCATATTCGCTTGGGTATTTAATGATTATTGGAAAAAGAAAGTAAAGTACAAAAGGAATAACCAAATGACGAATGATCTCGATATTTAAAAAATGTGACAAAAACAATTTTAACAACTGTAGAGGAATAATTATTTTGGATTCTGCCTATAAAATATTGCAGATATCATAATGCTTGATTAAAAAATAAAAAAAATAGTAAGTGAAGTATTGAGTATTTAATGTATCACAAATTATAAAAAAACTACGCAAATTTGATTGAGAACACCATTTATAATTGTAGATTTTGAGAAGGCTTTCGACAATGAGATAAAGATCTGTGGGAAATAATGAAAAATCAAGGATAACCATGTGAATACTGTCAGGATACTACATACAAATAGATAAATAATTTCAGCTCCTCGAAAAGAAGCAACGGTGCCTATAAAATAAACAATTCTAAAGAAAAAAATTGTATTTCTTCAACATTTTTAATATCCAAAGTGATTCATAGAGTGATACGTCTAAATGAAAAAGTGTTTAATCATAAAACCTGGACAAACGTAATTTTTTTTCAAATGAACTAGATTTTTTGTTGCCTTTGTATTAAATATTCGTTAAATTTGTATGAAGCTGTAATCATAATGAAATAGCATTGCAATTACAGGGAATTTCACTGTCAGGCAAAATCACCCCCCTCTTTCCAGGGGGAATTAAAAACCCACCAAGACCATCCTCTTGTCCAAGGAATGCGAAACCTCAGAGTTAGTTTACAATAAGGAAGCAAAATCCTCATTCTATGATTATAAACAACTGTCAGCAGGTAACATATTCCTCTGTGATTTATTTGTTGTCTTCGACTGACATAGGAATGTATCGCATTATTATTCTTAAATCCATCAGATCTCAAGACACCTCCTGACACCCACATAATTCAATATGCCGACGACACATGCCTCATCTTCAGTCCACGAGCACGTGGTGAGTGAGCACCTACAGTCCCAGCTCAGCATACATGGCATATGTCTGAACCATTCCAAATCGAAAGCCATCCTCTTCACCCGCAAGCACATCACCCCATAACATCCACCCAAAATTGCAGGCACCACAATCCATCGGACAGACACTGTCAAATACCTAGGCATCACTCTTGATCACAAATCCAACTAAATTTCACACATCGACACCACCAGGTTCCTCAAATGACATCCGCATAACCATATTCAAGACATTCATCATTCCACTTCTCATCTACGCCTGTCCTGCATGGTACCATGTTACACCCCACAATATCCGTCCTATCAGACACATTTTCTTCAGATCACTACGCCTCATCCTTGGACTTCCATTCCCGGCGACTAGACAAGACGTACTTGACCAGGTGCACATCTCGCTTTACCACCATACCATAGCAGACATCACATATAAAATCCGACACAAATTCAATAAATACAGCAATTCTCTCATCAAAAAACTCGCCGACTCACAACCACACACACTTCATACCCAAAACGACCACTACTGCTTACAGAACACCTCAAGAGAGAAGTGCGCCAGGGAATAACAGAAGAGGACGCTTTCGCTGGGAAACCAGGAAGATAACGATGGCCGAGTCCAAGACTAATGGTAGCACCTTCCATTCCCATCTATAACTTTAAATAACCACAACACATCAATAGTAAATACTCTTCAAAATACAAATTAATGTCAACACATAAAGAACTTAATTAAACTTAAATACAGCACCAATTTGGCGTGCCGGAAAGTCCAACAGCAAGCACGCTCCCTCTGACCCAAGATTTTCCCTTGCCCAGCAGTCAGTCCTCCCAACTTCGCCCATGCCATCCCAAGCCTAACCCAGAAAGTACTCCGAAGTCGGAAGGGTTTCCCCCAAAGAAAGATTGTTGAAGTAACGACCTTGAGTCCAGTAGTTAGCCAAACAAAAAAAAATCGTCTTTGTTATAAAATAATTTGTAATGACAAGTACCCATAGTTACAGCTTTATCGCAAAGAACTAAAATAAAAATGCTACCCACAATAATTTAGAAATATTGTTATGAACATTGAACCAACGAGTACAGTCCAAAATATAACTATCATTTTATATATGGGTATCAATTTGCAAATACATCGCAAAAAAATGTAGTTTATGTTTAAACCAGAAGTTATCAATATATCTAACGAGCCTACTTTCCTTTACATGGATGTAAATAATTCTGACGAAGTTATTAAAAGGATAGATTGTAGGTGGGTCTTGACATTTCGTTGATAGCGATATCATTGGAGATGCAACCAGAAACAATGCAATACTAGTGAAACAATTACATATACATACGTGCCTTAACTGTCACTCGAACACAGAACGCCTCGTACCATAAGCTGGAGTACAACCAACTACATCAACTTCGATAGTAATCAGTCTAAAGTTTTGTTATACTGGGATTATCAATTTTAAATATTTATAGGGACATCATTTTGAAAACAAGTGTGTGAGTCATTTAAATCACGGAAGTTTTCATGGCATACTGCAACACCTCTTATCCGCAGAATTTGTTGGAAATAGCTTTACCGGTTCCCGAGATATGAAATAAAAACTTTGGTTCCTAATTTGGTGCTTTTGAACAAAACATCCTAAAACAGACTCTGCATAGGCATATTTTATGCTTCTAATATATGCTTAAATATATCAAATTATTATGTAGACATGATAAACTTATCTAAAAAATTTATATTGCACAATTTTGAAAAAAATTAAAGTCTGACGAACTTAAATTATGTAAGTTTACATGGCCCACCATAGTACTACCTGTATGAAAAATGAGGTGGGAATTATACAATTGATTCCCAATATACCAAATAAGTGATGTATTTTATCACCTGGTATTTTCTTACAGAAAGGCGGCAAAAGATGATCTCTATAATATATTTGATGCTTCTAATGGATACTCTCATTATACAAAGTTTAACTGAAATTGACGATAAACCTATCTAAATTATTTATATTGCAGCCACACTGTAAATAAAGCCAGACTCACTTTAAACGTGTCTTACTGTAGCACTACTAGTGTACCAAGCTCGGTGGGAATCGGTTAGTTGGTCCCGGACAAATGACAAAAGGCTCGATTTTCTCACGTGGTAATACATTCATTACTTGAGAACAAAACAGAGATTTTTTTTGGCACATTCTATGTTTGTCATATACTATTTCATATTAAGTCGGTTGAAATTGTTTAGGACATTTGTCATACTGACATAAAATATTTACATTGCTGTGGTTTTGAATATATATATGTTAATTCCTCCTTAATTCATATAAATTTAGATGGACTACAAAAGCATAACTTGTCACCTGAATGTGCTGGGTATCAGTTATAGTTTCCCGAGATAGGCCATGCAAACTTACTTTTCATTTGGTGCAATCTTCAAAAATGGTGGACAATGAGTTTATGTATTCGCTCATTTGATGCTTGCACTGCCAGGAAACAAAGTTAGGTTGAAATTGGTTACGTTGTTTAGTAGATATAAAGTAGCATAGAATACTAAATGGCATATGCAGCCGACTTTTTGAAAATAATAGCCTGACCCACTAAACCTTGTCAGTTTACTTGACATGTCATAGCAATTACTTGAGTGCAATATTTGGTAGGAATCGGTTTATTGTTTCCCGAGATGTAACATTAAGACTTTATTTTCGTGTGGCGCTATCTTACAAAATAGTGTACAAAAATTGTATACATTTTTACACTTAAGGCTTATATTGTACTGTATTGAAAAATGTTTATTAACGTCCCCTGGTTTTATGCCTTAAGGCTTATCAGGGGATGGCTTACAGATTAACTTATAACCTAACTTAAATTAACACCGGTGCCTTACCTGGGATTCGAACCCAGAACCTCCCGCACCCCAGACCGGCGGCGCACAAACCGACTGTGCCTAGGAAGGTAGGCTTAATGCTTGTAAAAAAAATTCAGTACAGCAAGTTTGATCGAAGTTGGGCAAACATTATGTTAGATATTGCAAACAAACCTAAAATACTTATATAGCCACAATTTTAGAAATAAGTGCCTTATCCATTTAAATCGTAAATATGAACATTGCCAACAATAGTATTATTTATATGCCAAATTAGGCAGGAATAGATTGTGTAGTTAACAAGATATATCATTAAAACATTTTTTTTCATGTTGCACTATTTTCCAACATGGCCGGTTATTAATATTATAACTATTCAATGCGTATATCATGAACTGTCAACTTATAAAATTTGGTTTAAATCGGTTAAATGGTTCCCGATACACAATGTAAAACTTTATTATTTTTTCAGTTGGCACTACACTGTGAAAAATTTCTGGTAAACTTTCTAAACTTGAATGGAGGTTTTAAACCTATACGCTGTATTGAAATAATGCCACACTTCAAGTTGCATAGTGGCCTAAATTAAAAAATTGTAGCCATTTTGAAAATAAGAACTTGGCGTGATAGAAAACTATAATAGTCTGATGTCCCTACCAAATAATATATGTGGACCTAATTTGGTTAAATTTGGTTGTAAGGTTAANAAAACTATAATAGTCTGATGTCCCTACCAAATAATATATGTGGACCTAATTTGGTTAAATTTGGTTGTAAGGTTAAAATATATTTTGGTGGAGGGGGGGGGGGTGTCATACATTCCATGCAGACAACCAGGTGATTGCATAAGGCTATCTTTCCTTTGGAAAGTATGCTAAAAAGTTGTTAGAAATGGTTCCCAAAACAATTAAGGTTAGATTTCCACGACAGTTTTATCGATTCCACCGAACCAGGTTGACTGAACTGCCTCTCCGCCTAATTCCAACCCCAGAGGAGTTTTGGAGAACTCTCTTTGATGTTCTGTGTGACCTATTCAAATCATCATGTGAGAATCCTCTTATTGGTCTTGTTGGTCGAAAGTCACAAAGGCTTTGCTTTCCTGTGAAACGCTACAGCTTGATACGAAGCTAGAAATGTTAAAGGTCACAATTTTAACAGTGCTCAATCTTTTGAACCTGTTTCAATTCAAACGCTGGACNCGAAGCTAGAAATGTTAAAGGTCACAATTTTAACAGTGCTCAATCTTTTGAACCTGTTTCAATTCAAACGCTGGACCGGAAACCTATGTCTCGTGGTACGGCAAAGCACATTTCTATAGGTAGGGCCAAGTAAGACTTAAGGTGTTCCAACCAACTTGTTTATTTTATTGACGCGATNCAAAGCACATTTCTATAGGTAGGGCCAAGTAAGACTTAAGGTGTTCCAACCAACTTGTTTATTTTATTGACGCGATGTCGCCTCGACACGCACTCACTCCGGATCCACTGCATGTTTGGTGAAACAAAGAACTTGTATGTACATATGCATAAACAACTGAATAGATCTTCCACAGTCTCTATTACTCATTGTTTGCAGAGTTTACAAGAGACTTAGGAATATCCTAGAAGTAGAACCTTGCCACGGCTTCAGAAAAGTTGAAAGTATTATTTAGAATATGTGATAATAGAGACGTATACATACAATTTAAAAGAGAAAATACAATTTATATGGTTGGCTATGATTTTTTTATAGATAAATAATGAGTTGCCATAAGCAATTTTACACATGCAGCTGACACTGTTGGGTATCAAAGTTCTTACGACTGCTCGCATTGTAAATTATGCCATGTGACAAAATTAGCGCCTTTCCCGAGAGTGTGAAAAAAAGNAAAAAAAGGGGGGGGGGGGCAGAGAAAGGGCATGGCAAACCTCGCTCATTCGCTGCCTTGCAGAACCTCGGACGGTTTTAAATATCAAGAGTACAAATGACCAGCTGCATGTTTTTAGAGATCTGCTGAAGAGCATTGTTCTTCTGTGTCGAGACCAAGGAATAGCTGATGAAAACATCTGAAAAACAGCGTTCATAGCACACCTATAACTATGGCCTATTGAAGACTCGAGCCTCTCGTAAATAAGTTTACATTTTGCCACTGAGCATGTTTTTTAACGTGCTAGTTGTGTCTGTCTGAATTTCGGGAAGTCTCTTGGGTTCATCCCGGGTGGTGATTTTCCATTCCGGTTCCAGACAAATCCTGGCGAGGTACTTTTGGAACTTCCCAAATCCTCTTCCATTTTACCGAATTCTAGAACTGGCCTCGCTGCGAGAAAATAAGTAGAAATTTCACGATCTTGACCAGTTTGTCGTCATAGTTTAACACCGCTGCATTAAGGGCTGATTCACACTGATTTAACATCGATATCGTTGCGTTAAATTTGCTTTGTCGTGACGCTTATGAATGAATTGCACAATGGTGTATTCAAATTAAATCAAGAGCGACTCAAATGTAAATCTTCCACGCGAGAAGTTGATTCAACTTCAACATATCGCAATGGTAACGACATAATTTAAAAGATTTCAATTCATTTGTGCGTGTTTCAATTAGAAATCAAACTTAAAGAAAATGTGTTGATGCGAATCGGCGTTAATTAGGGGAGAATTGTGGTTATTGACCCTTAAATGCAAATGTTTTAAATATTATAACAATCTTTTAGATCTACAATAACTATATATAATAAATTTATGCAAACCTACACATTTACGCACGAGGCATTTCCAGATCACAGCTAGAGCGTATTTGGTACTGCTGCATTTCTAACACCAATGTGTACCAAACTACAATTTCTTTAATAATGTTGACATAAACTTAAACGCAAAGTTAACATAACGAGCTACATGTTAACCTCACGGAGAATCGGTCTTAAAGCTCGTCCTTACCTGTCGAGGAAGGCGGCCGCGCGTGTGTCTTCGAACAGCGCCATCTTCTCAGCAACGTAGGAACCAGCGCGCGCAGTCCAGCCTCTCAAGGACTGAGACACTGCCTCCAACTGCTGCTGGGCCCCACCTTACCACACACATAGTTAGATCCAACACAGCAGTGCAACACCGCTTCACATCGCCACACTGACGCCATGTGCATCTCGTGCACGCTCTGTCACGCCCGCTGGGCGCGTAGTTGAGACACAAAGTGCCTAGCAGCTGGAGTCCTCAGCGTCGAAGTGAGGTGAGGATGGAGTAGCGATAGAATGAATGCCTCTAGTGGAGAGGTTTGGGCGGTTCTTGACAACGAGGTCTTGAGAGACGATAAGGGCGAAACGAGGTGTATATGGTGCAGCGCCAGATTACAAGGAGGAGGGGGGGGAGGGTGCACACTGAGAAAAAAATATCGTTGTAGGGACTATCTGAACTGTTGATGGGTTGTAAGTACCATCTAAATATTGTTGAGATAGATAGTAATATCAACATAACTGTTGGTTATATTCCTCTCGGTGGTTGTATTTGCCACTGTTCATATGGTTGCTACACGGTTGTAAAAACCTAACATAATATGCTGTTGCTGCTACCTTCAAATCCAATTACAGAAGTGTTTAGTACTGGCAACAGAACAACCTGTTAGGTTATTACCATTCTGATTGTTGTGGAAACAATCCAAATATTGTTGAAGTTGTTCTGTTGGAGGTACTATCTGTTTTGTAGAAGGAGCGCAGTGCTCTGCTGTAGCAAGCATATATTATGTACAGTAGCAAATAAAACAACAGATAGGAATAAAACTAACATTTCTGTTAACAATTTTAATTGGTACCTACAACCCATCAGATTGCTATCCCTGTTTTAACAGTCTAGATTATTCCCACAACCATTNATAAAACAACAGATAGGAATAAAACTAACATTTCTGTTAACAATTTTAATTGGTACCTACAACCCATCAGATTGCTGTCCCTGTTTTAACAGTCTAGATGGTTCCCACAACCATNTAACAGTCTAGATTATTCCCACAACCATTTTTTTTTCTCAGTACAGGAGACCCCCGAGAAAATCTGCAAATCTGCATATCAGTGGCTGTGTCCAGCATGACTCCCAAGTGAGAAAGTTCGGAGGCGACCCGGCCAGGAATCGAACCCGGTTTACCTTGGTGGGAGGTGAGCGCCCTAGCCGCTGCGCCACTGCGACCCCGAAATTAAGGAGTGAGATTTGAACGGTTCCCGGAGTGCAGTTTTCCTGTTTTCTAAAATAATTTCACTGCTATGAAACAGTTCACCATTTATCATTTTTAGGAGGTATTAGGCACAGGAGATGACAGTAAAATTATTGTTCGAGTAGAATGTTTCTGGGCAGCCATGCTTCACTGCATACAAACGGCAGCAGCTTGCTTATTGCGNTGACAGTAAAATTATTGTTCGAGTAGAATGTTTCTGGGCAGCCATGCTTCACTGCATACAAACGGCAGCAGCTTGCGTATTGGGGCTCGTTTTACAATCACAATTCTTACGAAAAACAGCTTGCCATTCTAGGACTTCACGAGTATTTTTTTTAAGGAATTGCATACTTTTAAACGTAAGCTTAATCGATCTGTTGTTGAATTTATTTTACACGCTGGTAGTTTTATCTCTTACATTATATTATATTTATATTCCACACTTAAAAGAGTTAAAAACATTTCATGATATGTGTACATAGTTCCCAATGATCACACATCTATGAACAACGTAAAACGAGTGACACTAAGCCATTAATAGACAGAGGGTTACAGTGTGTGTATGCTTGTAAGGAATAGTTTTGTGCAAAAGATTATTACACTGAGTGCGCACGAATTCGGTTCGCTGTCCCTTTGGTGCAATTTTATAGACTTGGTTAGGTTTTGTTTGCATGAGACGTAGGAATATCCTATAAGTAGAACCTTGCCACGGCTTCAGAAAACTTGAAAGTAACCGTGAATGGACTATAAAATAAATCGTAAACTTTTATTTCTTGTTTTGGTAGTGTGCGTAATATTTCTAAATACATTCTGCATAATGTGCAATCAGATGCAGTGCTCTATCGGAAGCCATTCTCCTTCTATGTTAAGGTAAATTAAGTTACACTCAGGTTAGAAACAAAACTTGATTCCTTATGAAAAAGTTTGGCATAGGGAACATTTCTGTTGCAATGTGCACAGTGTTCCAAAAGGTAACTTTTAATTACAGATTTAAGCTACGTGAATAATAAAAGAGAAAGATTTTACTTTGTTGCGAAGTTATTTGGAATTTGATTTATGATTATTGCAATTATTTTGTTTTTTTGATGCAATAAATAGAGAGAACCCGGTACACGTGCGAGACAAGCGCTTACCTAGTGGCGAAAAACTTTATTTGCCAAACCAGAAGCATTGAGCTTCCCAACCTGAGTAGAATAAACATTAATTAGGGCCAATGAGTGGACGGTGTGCTACTTCCTGCCTCTCCATGTTGTAAGGCCACTCACTACCTGCCGGCTGGCAGCTGCGAAATTTAAATAGGAAATCCCACGGTAAGGAAATTTCGCCCCAGTGCGTTAATTTTAAAGATAGGTGTTTCAAACAAAATGTATTCTTCACGAATTTTTTAAAATAAGTTCCCTACAGCGGATATGTTTCTATAACATGTATAGTCTGTCTAAAAGGATTTTTAAAATTTTTATTTTACAAAAAATTACATACTGAGCATTAATATTGAAAATATAAGATTGTAGGGATCTTCTCCTAAAAAAAATCGCGAAGAATACGTTTTGTTTGAGACGCCTATCTTTAAAATTAACCCGCTGAGGCAAAATTTCTGTTAACGTGTGATTTCTTATTTAAATTTTACAGCAGCCAGCCGGTAGGCAGTGCTTTTAAGAGTCATCGCAATCATGCAGGTAGTCTGTGAAACCACTTCTCCTGGGAGCTTCGCTCTGCCAAGGTCGACAAGCCAACACAACAGAGAAAGACACAGCAGTCCTGCATTGAGGACTCACCTGACTGGGCGGTGGCGGAGTCTCCGATATTCTCCCCCGACTTCCACTCGAGGTCGTCGTCGACGTCTTCTTCCTCCTCCTCCTCCGACTCGACCATGTCGAGGCTGGCGAGCGTGCCGTACCTCTTGATGCCGATGGAGGAGGACAACGACCTGTAGGGAGGATCCTCCTCACCTTCCTCTCCACTGTCCTCGTCCTCGTCCTGCTTATCCTGGTACTCGGCCGAGTCGTCCAGGACCTGCGGTCATGCGCGCACGCCCCACACTGCAGCCGACACTGACGTGCTTCACACCTCCGCGTGAGCTCTTACAGTGCAAAGCGCTCAATTCCTGCTTTTAAAGGCTATTCACGGTAAAGTGAGCGCTTTTTGAAGCCGTCTCATTTGGAATAATAGCCAATAAATATATTTTATGGTAGCTTTAGATGCTAACTTTCAAATACGTTGAAATATATGCACTGCTTTTAATAGTTAAAAAGCAATATTTATTAAAAATTGGCGGAAGGATAAAAAATGGCTGATAGGAAAAAAGTGACTAGGGCTTTAAAAGTGCTCACTTTACCGTAAACAGCCTTTAAAAGATTGAAAAAAAATATAAAAAAATAAAAATGGCCCCCACTNGATAGGAAAAAAGTGACTAGGGCTTTAAAAGTGCTCACTTTACCGTAAACAGCCTTTAAAAGATTGAAAAAAAATAAAATAAAAATAAAAATGGCCCCCATTNAAAAAAATATAAAAAAATAAAAATGGCCCCCACTATGTCTTAGGTCTTCGCTCCGTATCTAAATAATTATTGTGCATGGCTGCTCATTCATTTAAGGCCAAATATATTGAGATAGTGAATGTGAATTGAATTCGTTTTGAAATCAGAGCGATACATGGGGTATCCAGGGGCGCACCGAGGGGGGAGTCCGCCGAGTCCAAACCCCTATAGAACTTTGAACTATAACTCGTACATACGTAATTTTAGACGTGCATACAAAATCCTGTCCATCAATACAGTTTCACAACAAAATTCTGTATTAAAAAAAAATATGAGCACAATTCTTAATTTGTATAAACTTTATCTTAATAAAAGAATGCAAAGGAAAACACTAAAATCAATAATACATTGTAACAGCCGAATACCCACTGATAAATGGCAAATTGAGAGTGGGGGGACTGATAGTATCTTGTAAACCATTCCTTCCTTCCCCTTCCTTACACCCTTCGACACCAACCCCACATTCCAGCAGATGCGTGTAAAAATAACGATACATTGTCTGCAGGAAGTAGGACATTGNCCTTCGACACCAACCCCACATTCCAGCAGATGCGTGTAAAAATAACGATACATTGTCTGCAGGAAGTAGGACATTGCTAAGCGTTTCAGTAGCATTCAGTCAGTGATAGTGAGTATCTCACCGGCCTTGTTTCACTTTTGTTTTAACAGTAGTAGTGTCTGGTAAAAGGTTCTGACTGATAATTTCTCTTTATCAGTGCAGCAATAGATAACAGTAATATTGGGCGACATACATAGCCCGGTGGTTGTAAACATAAAATTAATACTTAAGATACTTACTTATCAAGTAAACGTTCGTAAAAATGAAGATACCGTACAAGAAGTTAATGCCAACACAACAGTTCAAAATACAGAAAGTAATAACTGTGAATCAGAAAGTTGTGAAAATCTGGTTGTTATTAAATCAACTTATTTTAGCAGCAGCCAAATTCATCCCAACGATATTGAATTGCACATTAACATAACAAGAAGGTGAGCAAATTAAACATATAACTGTTAGTAATACTGATTTTTATGTATGAAAACCTGTTTATAAGCTCTCCAACCGAGTAAGTTATAATGGTGGTTAGCTAAAACAGGAACTATGATTAACCGTGTCTAACACATCGAGTGATGTGCTCGGCTCAGAGAATTGCGAACATCAACAAAACCTGTTACGTCTTGGCTTATTAATTCTTTAAATCATGCCTGGAAATTTATATTTCGGTTTGATACCAAGGGTATTTATAAATAATTATTTTTATAATATTATCTTTTTACAGGATATACAACTGGACAAAAATGTAACTTTTGGGGAGTGCTTGGCAACCTGAAAATAGTCTCGTATTTCCCAGTATTTTTAATAGCACAAAGAAATTGAAAATTCAACACAAATGGCTTGATGGCCGAGAGTGGCTCGTATATTCCAAGTAACACAAAAGTGTGTATTGCAAATACAGTGAACTTTCCCGCCTTACGGTGTTGGAAAACAAAATGTTTCTCCCGGGAGACTTGTTTCTGAAAAATTTGACAAATGGAAACATGCCCTAGAAGTATTGAACAACCAGGAAAAATCTATGTACCATCACAACAGCAAACTAGATGCACAGCATTTTCTTGCAGTGAATATTAATGCAAAAAATTCCTATAAATATTAACTTGAATAAAGGCCCGGAGAAGAAAATTAAAATGAACCGGGTGTCTGTTACTCCTACAGTAAAAACTGCACTATTGGGTGGACGACAAGGTATTTCTGTAAGAGGTCACTTTGCGTGAGGTATTTTGACACAGAAGGAAAGGTTCTTAGAGAAAAATTTATTATGTTTGTTCTGGTTTATGATGTCACCAGGAAAGGCTTGGGTAACGTTAAATTAAAAAAATTGTTTCACGAGCATGGTGTTTGTACAGAGTTTTTAAATGCTCGGAGATATGACGGTGCATCAGCACTGAAAGGCATAATAAATGGAGTACAAGCGCATATAAAATAATGTTTAATCAACAGCACTCTATGTTCACTGTAATTCATATACATTAGATTTGTCAATATCTGATGCATGCTCAGTATCTTCCATAAGAAATTGCACGGAAACCATTAAAAATGTGTAAGAATTATTCAACAAACCCAAAAAAAACAAGCTGTTTTACAGACCCACATCTCAGGCTTAAGTTCCTGCACTAAAACCACCCAACTGAAGGAGTTTTGCCCTACACGCTGAATTCAAAAACACGATTCTGTAAATGTGTTTCTTGAGCTGTTAGATCCGGTGTTGCTTGCACTGGAAGATATATCAAACACATGGACTGAAAGGGATACATCATTTGGTGCACTTATGTTACAAAACAACTTACAAAAATGCTAATTCCATCTATGTTGTCAACAAGATTTTTTCATTCAGTGTGCACCTAAGCAAATACTTACAGAGTTAAAATATAGACATGGTATCTGCACTTGATATTGCAGATAATGTTTACAGCCTACTGAAAACGCTACGCGAAAATGCCGAAGAAGAATTCCTTTCTATATTTGAAAGAGTAAAATAAGTGTGTTCTAAATAAGAAATACCTGTGAGTACTCTCATAGTTGTTGGGAAGCAAACAATGAGATCAAATGTATAACACGATTCTCCAGAGATGTATTTTAGAAGGTCAGTGTTCATTCTTTTTTTTTGAGACATTTTTGAATTAGCTGCAAAAAAGGTTCTTAAAACACGAAACTATTTTGGAATCATTTAAAGTTCTCTTTCCAAAAGTAAATTTAAAGAAACCAAGAGAAGATGATGACAAGTCAATTTTAGTACTGTGCAACATGTAGCTATAAAAAATGACACTAAAGTGCTTGTGCAGACCTTACACCGTGGTTCCATAAACGGAGCAATGGTGAGGTAACATGCCCAAAAATGCCATGGATGCTCTTCTTCAGTGTAGTGAGCATTTGTACCCAACTACACACATACTTCTGAAAATACTAGTAACTTTGCCTGTAACAACATGCACACCTATTTGAGGAATTCAACTTCAGAAGAAAGACTAAATGGCCTTGCACATTTGTATTTACTCAGAAACATTTGCGTTTATGTTGATGAGATTTTAGACGAGCCGAGCAAGCAATCTAGAAGGTTGGAGTTTAAGTTATACAGCATTAAATTCAACCTGCGCATATAAAAATTATTTTCAATTATGCAGTATGTGGTTAACAATGAAATACATTTTTAAGAACATGTGCTGGAGATGTAAAATGTATGAGTAGAAATAGTTTGTGAAAGCTGTGCCGGCTTAGTTTGTTATTTTTATGCTTTAGTACTGTGTGAGGAATATGTACTTCTGCATAGTTTTCGTCAGTTTCGTTTGCAAATAATATTTAATGCTCTTGCATGTGTTGTTATGAAGAGGTGGACGTGTGTAGTGATTTCCTTCAAGATTACTACATTAGTGATTGAGACGTTCTATGTTAAAACCCAGCAGATATTTGTAAAATTTCCTTCATCCGAAGTTTAATTTACATGTCTTGTATTGCTTGTGGTTGAGGATTTTTTTATTGATTTTGTTTTCTAAATAGATTATTGCTTCTGTGAATGCAACTCCTCTTTTTGTGATTAAGTTCAGGTCAGATTTGTGAAATTACCATAGATTTAAAAGAGATTTTAATTTTTGTGTAATCATGAGTGCAGAAAATGGTGCTTCCATTTTAATTCGATTAACATTAATATTATTTACATGCCAGAAATTGCAATTTTGTATATTTAAAATCGTACAAATTTGAAAATTAAATAAACTTGGAATAAAACTTGGGAACTTCATGTGTTATTTGTGTTGAATNTTAAAATCGTACAAATTTGAAAATTAAATAAACTTGGAATAAAACTTGGGAACTTCATGTGTTATTTGTGTTGAATGTGTTTCTTTATTAATTCACTTTTTATGAATGTTACTTATATGGTTAAATGTCCTATTTTGATTGCTTAAATCTTATAGAGAGTTATATAGACATAATTTTTGTTTTCAATTATACCGAGATAATCTGTGTAGCTTGTGGTGCACGATTTCATTTTTGTTATTAATGTGTTTTTATAAACGTATACTTGTACTNGAGATAATCTGTGTAGCTTGTGGTGCACGATTTCATTTTTGTTATTAATGTGTTTTTATAAACGTATACTTGTACTTCATGTGTTATCTGTGATGCAGGTGTTGTTTATGTAATTTTGTGAATCTTACTAACCTGATTGCATTTGCAGTTTTGTGTGCTTGCAGTACAAAATTATAAAAACTTAATTTTCATTTAAAATTATAATAAGATTTTCGGTGTAGCTTAGATACAAAGTTTAATTCTTATTATTAAGGTGGTTTTGGCGAACTTTATTTAAATGACTGCAATAGTATTTAGTTTTTTTTATGTAAGCATACCGTAAGTTAAAAAAATAGCTTTAGTAAAAATAAAATACATATTTTGTGTTGCTTTAAATAGCAGTTTTATATATTTTTGTTTAATACTATTTTTTAAATAATGTTTTAAATCTTGTTACTTAAATAATATGAATAATATATAAATCAACAATGATATGAATTCCATAAAAGGCCAAAACAGGAAGGAATATTTATACCTTTCCTAAGCAATCTGCATTTGGACCCCCCCCCTCCTAAAACAAAATCCTGTGTGTGCCACTGCTACCGGTGCGGGAAAAGCGATGTAACGTTTGCAGGGTGATTCATTCTGACACTACGACGTAATTACACAATTGAAATAAATGTGGTCTTCTTCAGTCGGGTACACCTCTACAATGCGAGCATGACCTTGACTTGGTGCCGCGCATGCACGCGTCGAGTGTTTGCCCCAGGGAAGGGGTGGGGGGAGGAGAACGGAGTCTGGCGCAATTCGGGTGTGGGTAAATATATGCAGGCCGTTTTATCTCGTGACCCCGATGTGCTTGCACACTTGTTTGTCAAACGGAATATGTCTCACTTAGTCTGTCAAACTAAGCCATAAAAGTCAAGTATCCATGTCGTTGTTTTCATTTAATTCTCACATCCCAAAGAAAATACTTCCTGTTAAGGGTTCCGCCTGCCTGGCGCTTGAACTGTGTTGCAGTGTTTGAAATCCTAGTTTTTTTTACGAAAGTATTAAACGTGCCCCCAGTATGTTTACCTACGAAAAGATTCAATACCTCAGACGAGGACAGAATGATATTTTAATGTTACCATGCACGCTGTACATATTATTTCGGAGCCCTTCAATATAGTTAAAAAAAAAAAACGGCTTTTTCAGAATGCCGTATCTTAAAACATACCAGCCGAACAGGAGCCAAACTACGACAGAAGCCTGTATTGAATTTTGCTACAGATTTTTCATCAATAAAATGATAGAGTCACCACTGAAAGTCCCATAGGTAGACGCAGCACTATGAGAATACTGCACGCCAGTTCAGAGCCCTGCGCGTAACGACGATGGCACTGTTGTAACGAGTGCCAGTTTAACCCGTTGTAGCTCCCGCGCTTCTCGGTCTAGAAATGAGAAAAACGACGCAGACAGGCGGGAGCCTTGACGCAGACANCAGTTTAACCCGTTGTAGCTCCCGCGCTTCTCGGTCTAGAAATGAGAAAAACGACGCAGACAGGCGGGAGCCTTGACGCAGACATATTCATGTAAAACCAACGCCTGTGTTCCCGACACAGCCACACCCCGGATTTTTTTCACCTTGTGAAGCAAAGATTATTATACAATCCAGTGATGACAAAGTAAAGGAAACTGATATGCGCGCAGCAATGAAGTATACCACACGAATAACATTCCCGAAATAAAGGTTATTCATTTGTAGAAATAAAAAAAATAATGCAGTCTTCATACTTACTTATATTCTCTCTAGTTTACACTATACAAGATCAAAGCAATCTTGAAACACATACAACTGAAATGTAAAAATGTGTGATGCTTTNTCTCTAGTTTACACTATACAAGATCAAAGCAATCTTGAAACACATACAACTGAAATGTAAAAATGTGTGATGCTTTTGCCAGCCCTTCAATTATCTGAGTATCTTTGTAAGAATTTTATTACCTTGAAAACTGCCTGCTATATGCTCACAAAATGCCAGAAATGAGTGTTATACCTCTTCCTCTGCATACATCAGATTGAAAATAAATGGAAGTCTCAGTGTCTACAAAATTAAAGTAATAAAAATACACAGCTGAATTTTAATTACTCACGGCTGTTTGAGGAGTTATTATTTTTTTCTTGGCAATAATTAAGCGAAATTAATCTACTGTAAGCAATACCAGTTTCTTGCGTTAGTGCTTATATATTTTATACTTGTGGGACATAATTTCCTATCTGATAAAATTCAGAGCAAGTTACAAGGTTTATGGGAATTAAATATTTGTAACTAAATAAAAATGTATATTATCTAACTGTAGCACGTTTAATATCTTACATTATAAAATAATAAATTAAAATTTTCATTCATACAAAAATATGAAATATGTAACACATGCGATCATATATAAATATGTTTTGTAAAATCTACAATTACCTTTATCTTTAATGACACCGAAGTCGGTATATCTCCTGATTTTATATTTGCATTCACCCATAACTGATTGTAGTAATGAGTTAAGACATTAAATAGGAATGCCATGCACTTCGGTAAGAGGGTCGTCGGTGTAAACTGAGAGAACATTGTTGTGTGTAAATGTNATTAAATAGGAATGCCATGCACTTCGGTAAGAGGGTCGTCGGTGTAAACTGAGAGAACATTGTTGTGTGTAAATGTAAATATACATAAGCTACAACCAAGTAATTAATTTGGATATGATGAATTTGACTGCATAATGCATTTGTTTAACAGAAAAAAATACTTAACATGTTATTTTAAATACTATTTGGCAGGGCGAAATTGCAGAAAATATATTTGATTTATCTAGGTTTTAGGGCCGTCCTAATATATACCGTAATATGGGGCGATGTTAACACTTTAGGTTGACTTTGGCCTACATATTGGAAAATAGTAATTTATTTCGTATTTATTAAAAACTAGCGAACTGACCCAGCTTCGCCTGGGTACAATTGAGTTTTACAGAGATACAATAAAAATTAATTGGGAAAAGACAATTAATTTATGTGAAAACAGAATTACAAAATTATACTATGTTGGCCTACGTTTTTAACTGATTACGGCAACCCACACGGAAATAAATACTTTTTACCCGATAGCCAAGAAGTAGGGTATTGTTTTTGGAGTGTATCTGTGCAACTATCGCGTAGTTACCNGTTGACTTTGGCCTACATATTGGAAAATAGTAATTTATTTCGTATTTATTAAAAACTAGCGAACTGACCCAGCTTTGCCTGGGTACAATTGAGTTTTACAGAGATACAATAAAAATTAATTGGGAAAAGACAATTAATTTATGTGAAAACAGAATTACAAAATTATACTATGTTGGCCTACGTTTTTAACTGATTACGGCAACCCACACGGAAAGAAATACTTTTTACCCGATAGCCAAGAAGTAGGGTATTGTTTTTGGAGTGTATCTGTGCAACTATCGCGTAGTTACNTACCCGATAGCCAAGAAGTAGGGTATTGTTTTTGGAGTGTATCTGTGCAACTATCGCGTAGTTACCAAATTTCCGATCTCCGATTTCCAGCGTCAATGTATGAAAATCAAAACGTGAGTTTCATCAAGTTGTAGCTTTAGAAATAAGTGTACCTAGGTACTACTTTTTGCACTTGGCTAAGGGATCTTAATCGATCACCAAAATTAAGCAACGTTCCCAGCGGCACACATTTGGATGGGTGGCATAAAATCTGAGCGCTTCCGGGCTTCGGAGGGCACATTAAATATTACATCCCGGTTGTTATCGATTTATAGTAGTAGTTAAGCCATTTCAGAGATCCTTGGGTGGCCTTATAAACTATGACACCAGAGCAAAAAAATATTTCGGTCACGTTCTCAGCCATTGCAGAATTACGTTTTGTTGTTTTTCTATAGGAACTGTACATTTTTCCGGGATAAAAAGTATCCTACGTCCTATTACAGGACCTAAAGTATATACACACAAAATTTCATCAAAGTCCGTTCAGCCGTTATGGAGCTGAGTTCAGTCACGTTCCCAGCAGTTGCAGAATTACGTTTCGTTGCTATTCCACAGGACCCGTGTAAAAAGTATCACATGTCTTATTCCAGGATCTTAAGTACCTATATAGCNGTTTCGTTGCTATTCCACAGGACCCGTGTAAAAAGTATCACATGTCTTATTCCAGGATCTTAAGTACCTATATAGTAAATTTCAACAAAATACGTTCAGCCGTTATGGAGCTGAGAGGTAACAAACAAAGACACACACACACAGAGAGAGATTTTCGCATTTATAATATTAGTAGGATTAGTAGGATAAACGTTTTGTTCACTTGCTGNACACACACACAGAGAGAGATTTTCGCATTTATAATATTAGTAGGATTAGTAGGATAAACGTTTTGTTCACTTGCTGCTCTCTGACAACTAAAATACAGAACTACAGAAATACAGAACAGAATATAGCACGTTTATTTCTAGCAGTTAAAACAGTAAATACCTATGGTTACTTAAATTTTGGGCCAAAGTCATCCCGTATTATGGTAACACACTAAACATCACGCCGAAGACAAAAAAATTTAATAGTATACCATATAAAGAAGAACGTATTTTTCACTTGATGAGAAGGTATTTTGAAACCGTCTGGAAGACAGATTAAAGTAAGACAGCTTGAGTGTTTTTCACGAAGTATAAATGCAGCCCTACATTTGAATTTTATGGATACATTCATTTTAAAAGATTTTATAGGCAAGGAATTAGAGGGCACCACCCCAAGATTGGACGGCATCTAAAAACTCGTAGAAAATTGTATGAAAATATGTTTTACGTATTGTAAGTAAAAGAACTGAGACGTGAAACATTAACAATAAGAGAATAAAGAAGTACAATTTGCACACAAGTATGAAAATATCTGTGAAGTAACTACAACTGTATAAATCTCTTGAAATTATAAATATCGCTCTTAGGCAGAAGTAGTCTGGCAATTCTCAACGAGAAACGGAAGATGAAATTTACCTGTACCACTTAAATAAAAAATGTCCAGGGTATGAAGGAGAGATATAGTTTCCCAGGATGTTTAATAATCGAGTAAAATGTACGGAGGGCAGTTTTTTTTCTTCTGAAAATAGGAATATGGTGAGAGGAGTATGAAACGGGGAAAGCTTTCAAGCCAAAGAGTTCAGCATNTCCAGGGTATGAAGGAGAGATATAGTTTCCCAGGATGTTTAATAATCGAGTAAAATGTACGGAGGACAGTTTTTTTCTTCTGAAAATAGGAATATGGTGAGAGGAGTATGAAACGGGGAAAGCTTTCAAGCCAAAGAGTTCAGCATCAGAGCAAGAGGAATGATGGGTCAAGTTATCACCCATTAAAGCATGAGGAACCGTGCGTTCGTAAGCACCAAAGCTATTAGTGCAATATTTACATTTCCTTCCTTTGAGAAGTTACTTTATAGCACGTTTATTGCACTACTCCACTAATTGTGGAATTGCAGCCCGCCCAAAAGCTATCAATTTTCTTTTAATACTACGTAAATTTTCTATTATGTGTTCATGTTCTGAAGAAGACGCAGAGTTTATTGCCATTGTTCTACTTGATATTGTCCAGTGGTTATTGTGAGATGTATATTACCTACTAAAATGAACACAATGGCTTATAGAAAATTGGAGAATAAAAAATAAACTATCACTATGAAATGTTTTACAAAAATAATAAACACAATAAAAAAACACGGATGAAAAAAAAAAAGCCGACCGACAGGTTTTGGAATGACTATGGAGTTAATTTTCGTGTTCTTTCCGTTAATCCTTGAAAATATAGATGCGCCGAGCAGTACCGAAAAGCGTCGACTGGAAATAATCGTTCTCCTTGAACCCCATACTTATGAAATTATAAGTTTTGCACGCGTCGATTCCGCGGTCTATCCAAGCGAGCGAGAAGCTTCATTACAATGGGTGTTCAGGGGGTGGTGATGTGCTGACGAGGTTTCCATCATCCACTGGAATTTCATGCTCTTGGAGAATGTTCTGATGTCGGAAGCACTGCAGAGAAGAGTGTTGTCTTATAAAACAGTTGAACAGTAGAGTTAGAGGTGTGTAGCACATCTAAACACAATACCTCAATGCCTGTGCCGTGGTTGTGAACCGGCGTCCTACCAGTAGAAGCTGTAGCTGTCAGACAATGCATTTTAAAAGAAAACGTGGAAGGAGGTGTGGGGCAATGGAAGGGTCAAAGTCCCGCCTCCTCTCTTCTAGTATTTTTCTACCCAGTAATAAAGTGCATGGTACCGACCTATCTATCTCCTGTAACATTTTATATCAATGAATATAACCATTTTGAATTATTTCCTGTCGAAAGGGTTTCTGCGGTGTCTATACAGGTTTTTTCCTTTCTCTTCTTTGTTTTATATTTGCTATAGGCACTCTCAAGGTTATAATGGCCCCAATCGCGGCAATGGATGCCCAATTACTCGCTGCCGCGAAGTATGTCTCCTTGCATGATTTTCCTCTCCTGTAGGCATGCGGAGCTTATTCTAAGTTTTGTCGGTAACTGCCGACATCTTCTCAAACCTACTATCTCGCAGCCAACGAAAATAATCGGCTGCTTAAAGATGGTATTCAAACTGTTCGTAGTTTAGCACGGGGGTACATTCGGTAATATTCGGCTTACCGACTATCCCCACTCCAATCTAGACGAACGTTAGTGTCTCTGCACACGGTCAACAACGAACCAATAAAATATTACTAGAAGTAATAGTTATAAAATTACACAAATATGTTGAAAAAACATTACTGAAAGACGCGAATAGCATGCTTTATATTTTGTAACTCGTGAAAAATAGTATGTGATTACAAAAGTGTATTTTATGAGAAAATAATAATATACAGTTTTCTTTGATTTTGTGGGGAGTGTGAGAAACAGTGGTTGGTGGCCATGTTGAACTCCATTTTTTTTCTTTCGTGAGACACAGATGTTTACGTGTTACGGATGTGGCCTGGGTGTTTTGCAAACTATCTGTGTCTGTGAAAAAGAAAACATATCGCCAAGGCTAAGTGAATGAAAATTAACAGCTTTTAATTGTAGATTTCACGTGAAACTGTCTTGAATAACACAGAAATTTACACATCTTAATTCGATTATATTAATATTTCTAACCTTTGTGTCCGTCGAAGTGTACTGTAGAGCCATGAAAGGTGATAATTGGGAATAAATATAAAATAAGTCATATTGACAGAGTCACTGGTGCCATATCATTTTTTTCTTTGGTGGTTAAATTATAACAGTATTGCTTAACTCTTGTCTCACAGGTATTGAATTTGGTGTGATTTAAATAACCTTGTCTCTCGTTTTACCACATACTCTGAAGAGCCAAAAAAAACTGGTATAGGCGTGCGTATGCAAATAACAGATGTATGGAACCAATCAGAGTAACGCGATGCGGTCGGCAGCGTCTATATAAGACAACAAGCGTCTGGAAAAGTTGCTAGATCGGTTACTGCTGCTACAATGGAAGGTTATCAAGATTTAAGTGAGTTTGAACGCGATGTTATAGTCGGCACACGAGAGATGGGACATAGCATCTCCGAGGTAGCGATACAATTTGGATTTTCGCGTACGACCATTTTACAAGTGTACCGTGAATATCGGGAATCCGGTAAAAAATCAAATATTCGACATCGCTGCGGCCAGAAAAAGATCGTGAAAGTACGGGACAAAAGACGACTGACGAGAATCATTAAACGTGACAGACGTGCAACCCCTTCTGAAATTGGCGCAGATTGGATTTGTGGACTGCCCTGCAGGATTCATGGTGTAAATTTCTTCCTGCATACCTTCAGACATTAGTCGAGTCCATGCCACGTCGTCTTGCGGCACTTCTGCGTGCTCGCGGGGGCCCTACACGATATAAGGCAGGTGTACCAGTTTTTTTGGCTGTTCAGTGTATGAAGCCTATGGTTTCTAAAACGCCGATAACCTTCCAGCGCAGAAAATATTTATTTTGTACAGAGGGAGCATATTTAGTTACGTAGATTTTTACTGTATTTGTGTTATACATTTTAGCTTCGAAGTTAGTTTTAAAATTATTAAATGACATGGAATTTATTAGTCTCTTTCTGGAATCAATGCCAGGAATGGTTACTTTGTTGCAAAATATATTCGTAATATTTAAATTTAATTACCAACCATTTTAGTTAAAGTACGTTAGGCCTACCTATCAAATTTTACCATTCCATTTTAAAATTAACTGAACCAGTCCAGAAAAATTCTAAAATGTAGGCTATTAGGGGCTAAAATACAAATGTACATAGTTTAAAAGCATACCTTTTAAATATGCTATTACTGCATAACAATACATAATTGTATTTCACATATTTAAACAAAATATAGAAATAAACGGCGGGGAGATTTGATCTTAAAACATAGAGAAGTTTATGTTACAACGTACTTAACATAATCACTCGTCTGCCAAACACACGCTGTGTAGAGAACGAATAGTTGTTTATCTGTGCAGGTGTGCTAAGACCAAAATAGTTTATTGGATAAATATTTACAATTGAGTATTCGTACATTCACGCGCTTGTAATGACACCCCACACGTAAAAAAGCCTGCATTATTTTGTGCATAATGTTTAAGAGGGGCGATGCACGTTTGTAATAATTATAACCAATCTTATCATGCATATTCGTATCGTAAATATATATGTAGGAAAATTAAAATTCCATAAAACACAAACACGCGCTGCTCTGACTTCATGATACACAATATTTATTTCCGTATCATTAAAATAACGGCCACATTTAATATCGACGTCCACCATATTGGTTTAACTACGACAGTCTAGCCTGCTGACTATTTGTGAGCAGTTGATATTCCGACTCCACTCGTGACGTCACTCGACCTTCGTTTCAAGCTTAGAATACCGAGCAGTGGCCTGGAGCCGATAGTCGTAAAGAATATATATTTTTTTCGTCGGAAGGAGAGACTTCGAATAACCCTCGTTGGGAGGAGCTAGAGTGGAGAAGTTTGGGCGGCTTTTAATTATGATATATAGAGAGCCAATGGTGGTGAAGCGAGGGGAGTGTGGAACAGGGGTGGGACGGGGAAAATCGGAGATCGTTGAAATGCCGACCAGCGGCTCTGCACGACACGATTCCCACATGAGGGTGTCCGAATGTGACCCGCCGGGAATGGAACCAGGTTGGGCACGGAAACTACAGTAGTAGGAGGTAGGGAGAGCACGGCTTACCAGCGAGGAAGGTTCCGGAGACGACGGCGTGATGGTGAGGTCGTTGTCCTCCCACTGGAAGCTGGAGCTCCTGGGCAGCGTGTCCGGCGTGGGCGGCAGGACGGAGATGAGAGGCACCTCGGTGGGGGAGAAGGGATCGGCGCCCAGGCCGACGGTCGCCTCGAGGGCGGACATGCCCATGAGGATGAGCGGCCCCCAGTTGTCGTCGAGCTCCGGCTCGTCCTCCAGCACGTGGCCCGCCGAGGGGCTGCTGGACAGGCAGG